>CM033713.1:27418209-28018209 GCA_019671005.1 Hibiscus mutabilis
TGGACTCAAGTGACAATGTTTTACAACGCCGTGAATACACCAACAAGGATGATGCTAGATGCCTCGGCAAACGGCATACTCTAGATAAGTCACCGAAGAAGCAATGCAAATTTTAAACAGGCTGGCCAAGAATGACTATCAATTCCCATCTACTAGAAGAGGAGAAGTTAGACGCCAAGCCACAATACATGAACTAGGATCATCGATTCAATTTCGCACAATTGGCCGCTTTAACCAAGATGGTCCAGAACATGCAAAAACCAAACAACACACATGAAGTCAAGGTAATGGATTCTTTTTGTGAGTTATGTGGTGATAACCATAATTCTTCTGAATGTATGCAGAATCCAGAATCTAGCTTCTATGTGGGGAATTACAATCGGGGCAACAACATGATGTCAAATACATACAATCCAGGCTTGGAAGAAGCACCGAATTTTTCATGGAGTAATCCCAACAATGCTCTAAACCGGAACAATCGAATGCACAAGCATCGGGTTCCAAGAGAATATGCCACGGCAACAGATGCCGCAGCAACAACCGACAACATCTAGTTCTTTGGAAAATTCTCTAAATGCTTTTATGATGAAAACTGAATCTTATATGGCTGAGAATAGTAATTTCATAAAAAGAACTGATGCTTTTATTAACAGACCGAGATGAGATTGCGAAACCAAGAGGCGGCAATCAAATCATTGGAAAATCAAGTCGGACAATTTGCTCAAAATCTGAACACTAGACCACAAGGAGGTTTACCTAGCGATCTTGAAGTCGCAAGAGGAACGGCCATGAGCAATGTAAGGCAATCACCACCAGTGGCCAACAACTTAGAGAGGTTCAAACCCGCTCGTCAAACAAAACTCCACAAAAAGAGCAAGACGAACCTAGCGGCAAAGTCTCAGATGCTGAACCAAGAATTGCTGCGGCAACCGGCAATAAGCATGCCTCGGCAACCAATGACGCCTCGGTAACTTGCGATAAGCACGCCAGCGCGGCAACCCCAGTTGGTAACACATCGGCAACTCCAGATGTCCTCGTAATGCCGTCAATCGGGTTTCAAACCAATGAAAAGATAGAAGATATCCGACTTCCACCACCATTCCCACAAAGATTGAAGCGACAAAAAGCAAGAATACCAATTCAAGAAGTTTCTTGATATCTTAAAGCAAGTCCACATCAACTTGCCATTGGTGGAAGCAATTGAACAAA
The DNA here is from genome assembly GCA_019671005.1 of Hibiscus mutabilis. Taxonomy (NCBI): domain Eukaryota; kingdom Viridiplantae; phylum Streptophyta; class Magnoliopsida; order Malvales; family Malvaceae; genus Hibiscus; species Hibiscus mutabilis. The sequence continues at coordinate 27,419,419 of CM033713.1, forward strand.
TGCCAAACTATGCCAAGTTTCTTAAAGACATTGTGTCCAAGAGAACAAGGCTAGGAGAGTTTGAAACAATTGCCGCAACAGAGGGATGCATGGCAATGTTGCACAATCGTATGCCGCCCAAGTTGAAGGATCCCGAAGTTTCACAATACCCTGTTCTATTGGAAATCACTATGTCGGGAAAGCACTATGCGACCTAGGGGCTAGCATAAAAACTTGATGCCTAAATCGGTTTTCAAAACTAGGAATCGGGAAGGCAAGACCTACAAATGGTTATGCTACAGCTAGCCGACAGATCCTATGTGCATCCGGAGGGAAAAATCGAGGACATACTTGGTAAAAGTTGATAAATTTATTTTTCCGCTGACTTTATTGTTTTAGATTGTGAAGCGGATGAGCATGCGCCTATCATTCTCGGAAGACCATTCCTAGCGGCAGGGAGAACTTTGATTGATGTTGAAAAGGAGAACTCACAATGAGGGTGAATGACCAGCAGGTAAAACTAAATGTGTTCCAAACACTAAGGCATGCAGATGATCCAGAAGAATGCCAACTACTTCATGCCACGGCAGAGTTTAACCGATGAAGAATTTAGTTGCCTCAAAGACTACATTGCCGAACACGAGGAACATGAGGAGTATGAAGAGTCGGTCGATGAGGAACAACCAGAAGAGGCAAATTGGCTAGTCAATCGACCAGTACATACTTTGAACCACTGGACTACTCGGGTAAGGAAGGTAAGATCGAAAAACCCTCTCGAAAAATCCACCAATTCTTGAGTTGAAACAATTGCGAGCAATCAAATATGTATACTTAGGGACCGATAATACATTACCTGTAATTATTTCTTCTAAGTTACAGCCTGAGCAGAAGAGAGAAGCTGATCAACATGTTGAAGCTACATAAAAAGGCAATAGGGTGGACAATTGCCGACTTGAAGGGAATTAGCCCGGCGGTGTGCATGCACAAGATCTTGTTGGAAGATGATCACAAACCTTCAATTGAGGCCCGAGGAGACTGAATCATGCCATGAAAGGGGTTGTAATGAAAGAAATCATCAAGTGGCTTGACGCCGGCATTATATACCCTATCTCCGATAGTACGTGGGTAAGTCCGGTACAATGTGTGCCGAAAAAAGGAGGTATAACAAAGTGGTAAGCAATGAAAATAATGAACTTATCCCAACCAGATCAGTGACCGGTTGGAGGGTTTGTATGGGACTATCGAAAGCTAAACAAAGCCACTAGGAAAGATCACTTCCCATTACCCTTTATTGATCAAATGCTTGACCGTCTTGCGGGTAAACCCTTTTCTTGTTTTCTTGATGGTTATTCAGGTTACAATCAGATTGCCATAGCACCGTAAGATCAAGAAAAGACAACATTCACATGCCCCTACGGTACTTATGCCTTCCGGCGGATGCCGTTCGGATTGTGTAACGCCCGGCAACCTTCCAAAGATGCATGATGGCGCTCTTTTTCGACATGGTCAAGACTTCCTTGAGATCTTCATGGATGATTTTTCGGTTTTTGGTAATGACTTGACGGCTGTCTCGGCAATTTAGAGAGGGTGTTGGCAAGATGCGAAGAAACGGATTTAGTCCTCAATTGGGAGAAATGCCACTTTATGGTAGATGAAGGAATAGTGCTCGGCCATAAGATTTCATCCAAGGGAATTGAAGTAGACAAAGCCAAGGTGGACGTGATCGAGAGATTACCCCACCAAATTCGGTAAAAGAATTCAAGTTTTCTCGGACATGCGAGTTTTTACAGGAGGTTCATTCATAACTTTTCTAAAATCACTAAACCTTTGTGTAATCTGCTTGAACAGATAAAGTCTTCGATTTTGATGATTCTTGCACTCAAGCATTTGAAACCCTAAAGAAAAAGCTTGCCTCGGCACCCATTGTTGTTCCACCAGTTGGACGCTACCTTTTGAGCTCATGTGTGATGCAAGTGATTTCGCGGTAGGAGCAAAATTCTAGGCCAACGCACAGGTAAGACATTCCATGTGATATACTACGCTAGTAAAACTCTTAACGATGCTCAAGTGAATTACACAACAACGGAGAAAGAGTTACTAGCTGTAGTTTTCGCATTTGACAAGTTCCGATCCTATTTAATTGGTACAAAGGTAATTGTTCATACGGACCATTCGGCAATCAAATACTTATTTGCTAAAAAGATGCTAAACCTCGTTTGATTCGTTGGATATTACTTTTTACAAGAATTTGATATTGAAATTAAGGACGAAAAGGAAAAGAAAAATCAAGTGGCGATCACTTATCACGTTTGGAACGCAATAGGGAGGAGGACGCGGATCTAGAGATATGTGATGCATTCCCGATGAACAAATTCTAATCGCCTCGAAACCCTTGACGCCTCGGCAGCCCATGACGCCTCGGAAACCATGGAAGCACACGCCTCAAACTCTTGACGCCGCAGCGGACTTTGACGAGCACGCCAAAGAATTTTGGGAGCGAGACACTACGACAAAGACATGCCCGGCAATACCTTGGTACGCAGATTTAGTTAACTTCCTTGTTTGTGGTATTTTTCCGTATGGCATTACTCACCAAGGGAAGAAGCGGTTCCGCCATAATGCTAAGCATTACTTTTGGGACGAGCCTCTTTTGTTTAAACAATGTGCGATCAGGTTATACGTCGATGTGTCCCTCAAGAAGAGCAACAGAATGTACTCCGCAATGCCATTCTTCACCCTATGGAGGACATTTTGGAGGAACTCGTACATGCAGCCAAAGTCTTGCAATCCGGTTTGTATTGGCCAACATTGTACAAAGATGCCCAAGACTTTTACAAGCAATGTGATCGTTGCGGAGGGCGGGCAATATCTCTAGGCGACATGAGATGCCACTCCAGAACATCATCGAGGTAGAACTGTTCGATGTATGGGGGATCGATTTTATGGGACCTTTCCCATCTTCATTCGGCAACCTCTACATTTTACTCGCCGTCGACTATGTGTCTAAATGGGTAGAGGCAGCTGCAGTTCCCAACGACGATTCCAAGACCGTGCAACGATTCCTGCAGAAAAACATATTTACACGGTTTGGGATGCCGAGAGCAATTATCAGCGACGGGGGCAAGCATTTTGACAATAGACTAATTGCCAAGATGTTGCAACGCTTCGGCATATCACACAAGATCGCCACGGCATATCACCCACAAACCAACGGGCAAGCGTAAATTTCCAACCGGAGTTGAAGGGAATACTCGAGAAAGTTGTAAATCCCTCAAGGAAGGATTGGTCATTAAGACTAGATGACGCACTTTGGGCATATCGCACTGCATTCAAAACACCATTAGGTATGTCCCCCTTCCGGCTTGTCTATGGTAAAACATGTCATCTACCGGTGGAAATCGAGCACAAGGCGTACTGGGCAATCAAGACCGTGAATATGGATTGGGAAAGTGCCGGACAAAAGCGCTTGATGGATCTCAATGAGATAGAAGAATTTCGTGCACTCGCCTATAACAATGCACAAATCTACAAGGAGAAAACAAAGCGATGGCACGACAAGAAACTATTGCCACGGCAATTCACGCCAGGGCAACTAGTTCTCCTATTCAATTCTCGGCTAAAACTTTTCCCGGGAAAGCTGAAATCAAGATGGTCGGGACCATTTGAAGTCGTCAAACCGTTCTCCCATGGTGCCGTAATAATCAAGTCCATCTCTGACAACCATGAATTCAAAGTTAATGGACAAAGATTGAAGCACTACAATGGTGCCCATGTGGAACGTAACAAGGAAGTGGTCAATCTAGGAGATGCATGAGCATGCTCTCCCTTTTGATATTTTTATTTTTATTTATTTTTATTTTTGTTTTTGTCGATTATTTAATTATTTATTTTTCATTTTTTTTCGATTTTTTTTTATTATTATTATTATCTTGCCGATTATTAGTAGTTTTAGGATAGATTTTTTTTATTCAAGTCTAAGAATCCTATTACACATCTTTATTTATTTTCTTTATTAGTTTATCTTTAATTTTAATCCTTATTTGATTTGTTTTTGAATTGTAGGAAAGGAAGTTCAAGATAAAGAAGGAATTCTAAACCAAGTAGGAAAACATCTTCAACAAGGAAACTAATGGGTTGAATCTAAGGCTTATATAAAGCCTCCAATTCATCCTAACCAAAACCCTTGTCGGCAACTCCTACAAAACCCTAAACCCTTTTTCGTTTTACCCTAAACCCTAACCCCACCCACCTATCGATTCTATACAACCCATCACCCTTAACCTATTCCTACTTTCTATCTTGCAACTTTTTAGTCTTTTCTTTGTTTTTACTCACAACCAAGATCATACATGGCATCCAAGATTAAACTGTTAGTTCATCCAAGTTCCTCCAAAGAACCAAGATACAAGAAGTTTGCTACACCGGCGGTTCAAGAAAGATTTCAATCCAAGTTTGAAAGCCGGAAGATTCATGAAGAACAAGGCTTTGAATACTCCAGATCTCAAGATTTCGCCTTGAACCATTCATCTTCAAAAGGATTGCACATCAAAAGTGGCAAATCTTTTGCCATCAACCGGAACCGGGTAACATCTCATGGGTAAGAGAATTCTATGCTCACTCACCTAACCCGGATAATCCTTATGTTTTTGTTCGTGACAAGGCCATACTTATAAGTCCCGAAAGCATCAACACCTTTTACGGACTTTACATTGAGAAGGACGAACATCAAGCCTTCGTTGACCAAATCAATCCCAAGCAACTCGACAAGGTGCTTCAAGAACTCACTCAACAGGGAACTCATTGGAACGACGGTAAATACAAGGGCACGGTAAATCGCCTTCGGCTTAAACCCGAGGCAAAACTATGGAATAAGTTTGTTAAAACTTCTTTAATGCCCTCCACACACAATACTACCGTTGACATACCACGTCTTTTGCTCATACATTCTATTTTGCATAATCGCATCATTAACATTGGAAAAATTATTTGCGATGAGATTTTTGTATGCAGCTCAAAAGATAAGGGTTATCTTTTCTTCCCTTGCTTAATTTCCAATCTTTGCAAGGAGATGCATGTCCCGAGTGAGTCCACCGATGAAAAAGCCCTACCCAAGTCTGGTTGGAATCAAGCACTAATCCGGAAGCTAATGGGAGAGGCACCGGAGATTCTTCAAGGCCCCCAATTGTCACGGCAACTCCGCCGCAAGCGGCAATCCCTAATGCCCAAGCACCTAACGCCAGGCAACTCGGCCATTAATCCCGGGACACATTGAAGCACTTTTGCACCCATTGGAAAGCCGCCTAAGGCAAATTGAAGATCGGCAACTAATGTTCATGCGGTACATGAAGGAGCACAACAATGCCATCACCCAAGTCATCCTAGAAAAGTACCCGGACAACCGTGTGCCGTTCCCAATATTTCCGCCGATATCCTTGCCACGGCAACCAAGGAAGCCGACGCCACGGCAACCAAATCGACAATGCCCCGGCAACCACCGAAAAAGCCAAAGGTAAAGCACCTATACCTGAATCAACTCCTACGGAATCATTTTCTAATTTTTCAGATTCGGACGAGTCCTCCATTGAACCAATAAAGACCGCACCAATTGAATCCTCCAAACGAAAAGCCATTGACATTGATGAAGAGGATGATGAGGACAACCCCGTCACGAGGATCGATTCCACCACCGCAACAAGAAAAAACAACCATCGCGTTCAAGCAAGAAAGTCAAGACGCCAACTAGAAGGAAACTAATCATCTACGATGACGAACTCTCGGAGTAAGTCCTCGTATGCATTTTATTTTTATATTTATTTTTCGTTATTTTTATGCATGCATTGAGGACAATGCCTCACTCGAGTTTGGGGGGGATTGTTATTAGTAATTACCATGTTTAGTTACATTAATCTTAAGCATTACATTTAGGATACATAAATTGCTTGCCATGCCTTTAATTGGAACAAGAATTGCTTAGATTTGATGAATATTCAATGATGACTTTACCAATGCACTTAATTGATAGAATTTTTATTCTAGGATAACCATGGAAAAACTTAGAATTTTACTATGATGCTAAATTTGATGAAACACTGTTGTGGTTTGATTGATTTAAGGAGTTCTAGTAAACTTAGGTTGATAATTAACAAATTGGGGGATTAGAATAAAAATTGGATGAATGCTAGAGGTGCCCGAAATTGGCTCTAGCATGTGCTAAAAAAAAATTCACTAGAGGTGCCCGAAACTGGCTCTAGGATGTGTTAAAAAAATTTTAACTAGAGGTGCCCAAACCGCTCTAGTCGATTAAATTAACTTAAGAAAACTAAAAATAAAACACTAGAGGTGCCCGAAATTGGCTCTAGTTAAAACATGTTAAAAAGAACCCAATGAAGTAATTTGAAAACCTATTGTTTGCATAGAATCCGAAAAATCAACTTGCACACAACTCCGCACACACTCACAAGCATTATAGTTTGATTCCGAGTAATTCATCGTTTTAAAAAATAAAAAGCCAATCATACTTTGTGCCCTTGGTTCGTAGAATTGAAATCAAGTTCAAAGCTAAGTTTGTGAAAATTTGAAGTCTTGGCGGTGTAATTATGAGTTTGCATTGCTTGAGGACAAGCAATAGTTCGAGTTTGGGGGTGTGATAAGTGTTCAAAAGTACTATTTTTCTTACCCTTTTACTCATATTATTGTTAGACTTAGGCTCATATTAGTTGCATAGTTAGCCATTCATGCATTAATCCATGTTTCCTTCAATCGTTGAGCTTGATTACATAACTTGGTGATTTTTGTGGAAATAGATGCTGCTTTGGTGTGTTTTTGTGTGTATGTGCAGGATCACTTGCCAAAGCAATGCCGAGCTAGTTGCCGTGGCAATGCATGAAGGATATGCCGAGCTAGTTGCCAGGGCAGTGCATGAAGGAGACGCCAAGCCAGTTGCCATGGCATTTGTCGACAAAGACCAAAAGCAATATGGATGTCGAAATTCATGATTTTACAAGCCCAAGATGACATGGAGCAAGGCCCAAGCCCAAAGGAATTTGATTGCCATGCAGAGATTAAAGAAGAATTAAATTCCAAGAGGATAGGAGAAGTTCTAATAGGAATAAAATTATAATAAAGAATTATATTCTTTAAAGATAATTTTATTCCAACTCAAACTCCTCCTCAAAGAAGGACTTTGGCCTAGCCCTATAAATACCAAGGAGATTTCGACAAGATGAAGAGAGAGAGCAAGAGGGAAATTTCGGCAAGTCCAAGTAGGGCAAGAGGAGAGAATTTTCGACAAGCATCAAGGGCAAGGAGGATTTCGACAAGCCTCTTCCTTCATCTTTGTTCGATTGGGTTCATGCTAGGGATTAATTATCTTGTGTTTCTTTGGAACCTAGCCATGAACTAAATTTACTTGGCTATGGTTATTGTGTTTTGTGGTTGTGAGAAACTATTGGTTTTTGTTTAGGTAATAAGAGTTTGCACTTTTCTATTTCAAGGTTTATTCATTCTTGGTTCCTATTATTGTTTGCGAGTGAATTGGGAGAGGATCTCGTGATATTATCCATTTATCTAATATCGGGAGAGTTAGATTCAAGAAACGAATGAATATGATCTTTATGCAATCCAATGATGGTGAAGATTAATCCGGCTTAGGAATAAGTTAAGGATTTCAACGGCTAAGAGGAGCGCAAAGATTGGTTGTTGTTCACCCTTGATTCACGCAGGATGTATTATCAAGGCATGCACAAGTAGCTAGAGTTTCGACTTAGGGATAAGAAGAAACCATTGAAGAACGCCCGCCGAACCTTGAAGTTGCTGCCCGATCGCCCAAGTAGTTGCCCAACTAGTCGCCCAAGCAACCATCAATTAGTTGCCAAGGCAACCCCGTTGTGCAGTAAGTCGCCACGGCAAACCGAGTTGCCCATGCACTCTTTTACCAAGACAATCCAATTGGCTATCACACCTCAACTCACGATAACCTAGCCTATCTCTCTCATTCGAATTCATCTTTTCTTTTACTTAATTGCTTTCTAAATTAGTTATTAGTTAAAACTTCTATAATCCTTCACTTGTGTTTTTACTTTTACAAAGCAAGAGACTAGATTCTTGAAGTGGCACCAATCCCTGTGGAGACGATATCTTTTATACTATAACTTGCAACGTGTATACTTGCACAATTGCGTAGCACTTATTACGCGCAACATAATTCTTATATGCAATTCTTTAAGGGTTTTAATCTTGATAATAAGGGTAGAAATCATTCATCCAGTTCTTAATGATTATCTACTGATTAAGAGAGATTAGGTTATACATGTGCTTTTCTCTGGTAACCTATAACTAAGCTATTTGAAATTGATGTAAAATTATCTTTTGTGAAGATCGATGAACTAAGTCGTGAATTAATACGCCAAGATCAACCATGAGTAGGATTCATCTCACTATTTCATTCTTCCTTATTTTAATTGTTTTCTTGTTTTCTCAATTCTACTCAAACACAAATCCCCCTTTATTTTAATTACTTGTTTTATGTAAAATTAACCTCTTACCATTCCCTGTGGATTTGACCCTACTTACTGTTTCTACAAGTTATTTTGAGCATGTTATTTTTTATGGCTTTGACAACCGTATCAATACCAAATGAAGGTTATCGGTGCTATGTGAACCAGGCCTCATTCGAAGATGCTCGAGGGGGGATTTCGAGTATGGGTGTATGTTCCGATGCTATGTGACATGGACTCACCCAAAGTGTAGATGCTCGAGGGGGATTCCAATTATGGGCGCATTTTTCGATGTTGCATGATCCAGCCTCACCCAGAGTGAATGTTCTCGATGTTGTGTGACCTGAGCCTCACTCTAGTGTTGTTGTTGTATGATTTGTATGGTTTATCCTAGATGATTTGATGAGATCTCGGGTATGGTTGGGCCTTGTGTGCCATGTATGATGATTTTCATGATGTGAGCATGCGTTTAGGCGACTAGTAGTAGCGCCATATGATTATTATTCTTGCCTTATTGCTCGTACTAGCTTTCATGATTATATTTATTATTAGCATGAAGTATAGTTGGGTAGATGCGTACCACTGAGCTTTGTAAGCTCAGCGCTCGGAATCGTTGTTTTCGTGGTAGGTTGATCGTTGGATTGCAGGATCAATGAGCACTATCAACACATGATTCTTGAAAGCGGTTATTATCTGAGTACAACACTTGTACTTAGTGGGCTGTGTATTCATATGACCTTACGTGGTTGAGTCTATAACTCTTATTTTGGTATTGTATTGATCAAGTCAAATGTTCAAATGTTTTAAATTAAATTGGAGCTTCTTTGTAACGTTTTAATAACTTATCTATATTTTCAACTATTGGATTTAAATGTTTTTTGAAAAAAAATTTATAGTAATGGTTTGGGCTTAAGGCGCAAATGTGACATGTAGGTTTAGGGTGTTACATTTGAAGTTTTTGTAAAAAGGACCCTAATGTTAAAACTAAGAATTTGTTTAGATTAATATTTATGATTATTAGTGCTTTGCTTTAGTGCCTGATATGTTTTGTGTATGTTTGTCTTTGATTTGATTTGTTTGAACCTTTGTTGCCCCGATTTATTTTTCGGTGAATCTCCGAACCGGTTTTTCTTTCAAACCGGGTAGAGGGTGTTACATCATGCCTTTCGAAAATTGATATATAATTTTTTCGGATATATAATTTTTTCGGATCGAATACGGATCACTAATTTGTCAATTCAAAAATTTCGGATCGAATCCAATTCAAAATGCTCAGCCCTGGTGGAGAATGTAGAAGCTCAATCTCAGGGGCTTATTACCATGATTAAATCGTTTCTCATGAGGTCGTGAAAAGTTCAGATCGTTTCTTGTGCTTTATGACATCACATCTCTAATGTAACTTTCCTCATATGTTCAATTTTATCAAAAGGAAAAAATTCTTTTGAAGGTGGTTGGACCAAGATTGTTGGTGTTATTGGCCCAACGTAAATCTAGTTTGTGAGTTGTGACTCTATTATATCTAGTATCGGTGAAGGTAGCTATGGATCCAGTGGGTATGGCATTGATAGCGGTTATTATAATTAGGGTGCACATTCAATCGAGTCGAGATGAGTCAGTCAAAAAATTTTAACTTAGTCGAGTTGAAGAATCTTATTTTATAACTCAAACTCTATTTAAAATTTTTTTGAGTTGAGTCGTTCGAGTTTACGTTCAAATTTAATTGTAAACATTTATAATGTTATGGTACTAATTGGTTTTAATTTAAACAGTTTTCTTTAACCATATATAATATTGTAGCGACTAAATAAAAATTTCTATATTATGATTAATTTTAATAGTGATGGGAAATTCCTGATCTCTTTAAAAATATTTAGATTCGGTGATTTTTTTAAAAAAAAGGCTCGTGTTTTAAAACAAAAGGAGGAGTCGCTACTGGTCATTTGGATAAGGTAGATCGGACACCGAAAAGTAAAACCAGAGATTCAAATGGGTTCGGGAGTCGGTTACGAGTGGGAAAGGTTTCGCACCCCCACTACGCCCGAAAATCGGTACCTAAGGGTTAGTATCACATTTAAATAAGAAAAACTAAAATTCGATCTAATTTAATTATTAACCCATAAAAATGCATGAACATTTGAATCAAAAATAATCTAACTCGTAACCCACAATAACAAAAGGAGATAACGCCCGAAGACTCGGGACGACACTCTCACTAGGATATAGAGGCCCCGAGAACTAAGTTAAACTAGTGCGATAAAAATAAATATGGCAATTTAGTTGCACGAGCAAGATAAGATATGTCAACATAAAATTAAAACATGGCAAAAATATAGATAAAGGCATAAATAAGGACAAATGAATATACAAATACAATATATTTTATGAATATAATGATATAATAATATATATAGTATAGAACTATATATAGATATATAATTATGATATATGTATATATATATCTATATATAACACGTAACAATATATAATAACATAATAATATATAATAAAAAATGATATGTTAATGTATATATATATAGTAATATACGGTATAATATATTAATATATAAAAGGTAAACCGAACCAATATATATAATGCATAACGATATATCATATAATATACATATACATATGCGCATCACATTATAATACCACATATAATGCATATGACAATAATGGCAAAAAAATGAAGGATTGGAGTGAAATAAATGGAAATAACAGTACATAAAATAAAAACAATAATTAATGACTAAATTGAATGAAAATAAAAAAGGCAAGGTTCACATAAGGGATTGCACCACTGGTCTCAGACCAAATCAAAACAAAAGTTAAAATTTTGGGGGGCTAAAGGGGGAAATAACCCATCTAAAATTCGATTTAACTTGAAAATAGGGGTAAAATTAAAAACGTTTCAAAACCTTTAGGGAAGACGGGGATAATTTCAAATCGCGGAAGGGCTGGGATTGTAAATCCAACAACGCGGAAGAGTTTATGTTGATAATAGCTATTTTTAAGGGCTAGTATAAAAGCTAAATAAATGGAACTGGTCTCATTTTTTCCTTTTCTGAAAACCAATTACTTCAAAACTCCCCCAATCCTCTGAACATGAAAACACAACCATGTGTTTTTCGTTTTAACCCTCCAACTCAGAAACCGTCATCCTTTCGTGCATCAGTCGCCGCTCGTCGGTGGCTGACAAACCCTAAAATAAACTAAAATGAATTCTCTTTTTTTTCTAACTTCGAATCCAACTCTGAATTTAAAAAAAGGCTTCCTTTATCAAAATATGGAAGAAACCGAACCCTCAAACTTCTTTTTTATTTTAAAAATCTTTTTGAAAATTCAAAGTTTTGGACCTAATGCCGGAAAAGCCAAGCGAGAAGACTAAGGGACAGAAACAAAGGTGCCATTCATCTGCGACACCAACCTCAGCCACCATGCAAGGCGGAGGCCCGAAAACCAGAAAGGTAAACCTTAGATCCCTTTTTTAATTCAAATCAAAATAGAGATTGAAATTTTACCTCCGAAATGCTTGAGGTTTTTTATTTGATTTCTGAATCTCTAAAATTACAAAGGGATTCTTTTACATCTTATACCTGATACATTTTAATTTTTTATTACATTAGATAAACCAAAACTGATGTAACACTCCCTTCCCGGTCTGGTAAAGAACCTGGTCAGAGTATATTACCGATGTTCAATACGGTGATCGGTGAAAGATTTCTAATCAAGATTCAATGATTTAGTGTCTAGGAGTATTACGATAATTATTTTGATGATACAATGGTGTACGAAAGTAATACAATAACACTGGAGTTCAATACAGGACTATAATTATCAATTTAGGACCAATTTTAAACTTTTACTAGTTTTAGGGACTAATCTTTAATTTCAGTAACTTAGAGGTTCTTTTCTAAAATTAAACTTACCAATATGAAATTTAATCTATAAAAAGTGTACATATAAATTTTCATTCCAATCAGAGGCCATTTACCCCTACAATTAATCCATATAATATTCAGTGACTATTTTATAAATTCTCAAAACTACTCCAATGGTTTTTAATAGAATCACTTGTATCGATACTGGTACTCGAGAGGCAGTATCGGTACACCATGCATGATTCGAACATTACCAATTCCAGTGACCAATATGTGTATCGATACACTTGGACCCGTATCGATACGCCTTTATTATTATGAATATTATTTCTTTTGAACTCAATATTGGTACCGGTATAGGCTGAGCTATACCAATACGCGTGCCCTAATTTTGAAATTAGATTAAATAAGGTATTGATGCCTACATGACCGTATTGATACTCAGCTATAGTAATTCTCCAGTGACGAAAATTCTTACCGATACGCCCAAGGCAGTATCGATACACCTTGTTGACCAGCGTTGACCTGGTCCAAAAATGCATACTCGTACCGATACGACATCACCCGTATCGATACGACAGGGTCTGTAATGACATGTTTGGTCTGGTTTTTATCCATTTGACCTATCATACAATGTCCAAATCCTATGAAATTTTACAAGCAAGTTTACTTAACCATATTCTATATCATGCCAAATTGCATAGCTATGTGAATCCATTTACTAGGATTTTACCTTTTTAGGCCAAATATGCAATTTTACCACTTTTAGCCAATCTTGAAAGCGTCATCTTAGGCACTTAAGCTTACACAACCACACACAACATATATATTCAACAAAATGACCAAAAGTGACTTAACAAACTATCATGATGCCATATTAGGAGTTTGTAGGGACGATAAACATTACTCTAGGTACCGTTGTGACTTGCCAAAAATCTTTAACTTCCCTATCTCTTGCAAAAATCTTCCTGAACCTGAAATGCATGAGATGAAATGCATTAGACATACTTTGCGTAGTGAGGTTTTCATACACAGTGGCAATAACGATGGTATGAAATTCAAATCATGTTATGACAATGTCACTACTATGACAATGTCAATGCTATGGTAATGTCAATGCTATGGCAATATCAATACTATGACAGTATCAATGCTGTAACCATATTCAATAACATATTGGACATATATCAATAGTGTTCCCTTGGATTGAAACAAGATAGTGGATACATGAATTCCTACGCCTCACCAAGTCAATGAATGGCCTACTCCCTTCGCCTCGCCAATTGACCAATAACACAAATATCCCTCTACCTCGACACAATAAAGGTCGTAGCCCAAGGACCGTAGTTCACCCGTACTAATGAGCTCATGAATTCTATGGCATGCCAATTGTATCCAATTTCCTTTTGAATCCAAGGTTCAATAACAATGTTGATGTTTCAATAGCAATATCGATGATCAATGTTTCGATGACAATATCAATTATCAATGTTTCGATAACAAAATCAATGATCAATGTTTCAATGACAATATCAATGATCAATGTTTCAATGACAATATCAATGATTAATATTTTGATGACAATGTCAATGATCAATGTTTCGATGACAATATCAATGATCGATGTTTCGATGATCAATATCTAATGTTTATGACAATGACAATATCACTATAAGTGGCTATGGCAATGAAAATATCAATGTCTGATGATCGATGTTTCTATATTTCAATGCTGCAATGATGTCAATGACAATAGCAAAGTTTCTATGAACAATATTTTAATGCAATAACTTACTGATGCTTACCAATATAGTCTCCAAAGAGATTTGATGCAATATCCATAGACACAATGTTAGCTATGCAATATTCAATGTCAATGAAATCGAGAAAGGAACATAGCCTATTCTTGAGACTCCAACTGCACTCACTTGCTTTCCGAAGCTCATACAGCTCTCGGATTGTAACACCTCAAAAATTGGCCTAGTCAGAATAGGGTTTCCAATGATCGAAAAATCAACTTCTGATGAACAATGGAATTATTGAATCATAAGATTTTGAGTCAAAATTGATTAATTATTGTATTATTGCTAAGTATTGGGACTAAATCGTAAATATTGGAAATATGTAGTTATTGGCTAAAACTTAGAAATAAAGCATGGGATGACATAGATTTAATTCATGGATAAATACAAGGACTAGGTTTGTAATTAGGCCACCTAGTGACTAAATGGAAAGGAATAAAAATATGACTAGTGACTAAATTGGAAAGATTCAAAGTTAAGGTGTCATAGTATAAAAGTTAAAAAATACAAGGACCTAAAGTTTAATTGACCATGACCTTTCTTCATGGGAAGGAAAGGTTCTTGGAGGGCTAAAAACTTAATTTTCCCATTGTCATAAAAGGGTGTATGTGGCATGAGGTGGCAGAGTTATGGAAAAGATAAAAAGGCGGAAAATATGATATTGATATTTTGGTTAGTTTGAGAAAAAAAATCAAAAGGAAGACATAATCCACCGGGAGCAAAATTAGAGAGAAAGAGATTGATATCTCATCTTTATTTTCTTCCTCAACTTAGTTAAGTAAGCACCTCTCCATGTGTAAGCACACACCTCTATTGATGAAGCTTTGAAAGCTTAAATTTTCATAGAATTCCTATTCCTCTTCCACTCTAATCTTACTCAAGGTGTGTTTATGGTGCAAAAGCTCATCTTTGCCTTTAAGAAACATGGAAAATTCATGTATCAATTCCATATGATTAAATATGTAAAATCATTGAAATCATGTCATTGTCTTTCTCTTGTATTCAAGGTAAAAGTGGGAATTTATCCATGTCTTCAAAGAAGCCCAATTCAAAGAACAGAGGAATTCATATACGTGATTATCTATAGTTTTGGAAAGTTTGGTGAGTGAAGTCAGAGTCTCGGGATTGGCTATGTGCTTTCCCAATTTTATTATTATTGTTTATTGCACTGCTAACATTATTTCACGGTATTATTGCATTGAAACCTCTTTGGAGGCAATATTGGTAATCATTGGTAAGTTTATTGCATTGAGTATTGTCCATTATGCCATTATCATTGCCTTTGATGTCATTGGAATATTGATCCATGGATATGTTGTTCATTGGACATTGATATTAAATTATCGACATTGATATTATTATTGTCATACTCATTGAGCATCGGTATTGCCATCGTTATAGTTATTGACATTGTTATTATCATTGTCATTGAAACATTGATTATTGAATCATAGTATTAATATTGTCACCATTGAAATGCATATTGATCATTGATATTGACCATTGTATTGATAAATTATTGTATTGACAAAGACTATTGGATCTAAGGCTCAACTCTCTAAAAGAACACTTGCTATTGCTAAAGCATGAAATGCTTTAAGTTGCCTAAACAATAGAAGCCCTTGGACAATTTGGCATGGTACATGGTATATTGGGACTACACTCCATGAGCTACGGCTCAAAGGGTGACAACCCTAGGCGCGGAGGCTGGTTTGTTTAGAGGGTACGAGGAAGAATGAAGCATTGAATCATTGTTATTGTATCGACACAGTCTATTGCTTTGTGCTTTGAGCTTGTTTAAACACGGACCAATGCTACCTATGTCCAAACGTGATCCAAGAAGAAAATGTTAAAAGACAAGTAAAATCATTGGCAAGACTATTGTATGAATAAGCAAGAAAAAGACATGGAAATGAACTCATGACATTAAGCATTGTTCACGTATTGGCATGCATACATTGAGACCACTATGACCATTGATTGTGCTGTTCTCATAAATTGTATTGTTATTGCCATCATGTTATTATTGGGTCACTACCTCTCTAGGCAAAGTATGCCTAATGCATTTATTTTTATGCATATTTTAGGTTTAAGGACTCCAAAGGGATCGATCGTGGTTGGAGGGTGCGAGTTACACTCTCAAGCCTATTAGTAAAGTCTCTTTCCTTATAACTCCTAGATTGGTCGCATTTGGCACGAATGTATATTGAATACCTTATGTCATTGTCATGTGTATTTTATGAACTTCAAGTATGACATGTTTTATTATGAGGATAATATGCTCTTGTTAACTACATGGATTTAATAGACGGGAGAAAGGATATTATTGTTAATGCATATGTAGTTGGTACGAGGCTTGTATTTGCTTGATCTTAGTTGCATAATTATGATGTGAAATACATGAATCATGCGAATGAAATGGTAAAGAATGCACATCCATAGTATGTGACTAAAACAAGACTAATGAGATAAAAATGAATTTATAATGGTATTGGTCTTCGATAGAAATGGCATATTTGGCACCTATATTGAAAAATATAGTAAATGGATAATTTTTGTCATGAAACTTGATATACATTAAGTTAAACATGCAAGAATATTGTGAGTAAAATTTCATAGACATTGGACATGATTTAGGTGCCTAAATTGGAAAAACCAGACATAATTTGTCATTACAGGCCATGTCGTACCGATACAAGTCGTAACGTATCGATACGAGCTTGCATAATTTGTCTAGGTTAACACTGGGTATCAATACACTCTTAGGCGTATCGATACAAAATTTCAACACTAGAATTTTACTATAGCTGGATACCGACACGCATTTAGGCGTATCGGTATGAGTTTTAGACACTCGAATTTTACTGAGTGGCGTACTGTAGCGATGCCCTTTCGCTAAAAAATGGGTTTTATTGTGTTTGGAGGTCTTTCGAGTATTTAAAATATGTTTTTCGTGGGGTTTTAGAAAAATCGTGTTTTATTTAAAAAAAAATGGAGCTGCCACCGGCCACTGGGTAAGCTGGACACCATAAAACCAGAGATTAAAAAAATATCGGGTTCGAGAGTCGGTTAAAGAATGGGGAAGGATTAGCACCCCACACCGCCCAAAATTGGTACTTTAATAATTACCGCTTTATTAATATTGAACTTTCTGGATTAAAGTAACGATTAAATTAAAATTTGGTTACAAGTGCGAGTAGATTTTCAGGGCCCCGTTATTCGAGAATAAACAGATAGACCACCAGCGCTTGATACTGGCCACGTCTACGCTTGAATAAAAAGGCACCGCATTGACAAAAAAATGCAATCTTAGAAAACGATTAAAAAAAGAACATTCACATTGACATAGTATAAAAACACAATAAGAAAAACATGAATATCATAATATGAAAGCAAAAATAATTAAACTACATGGACATGAATAACATAACATATCATGATAAAAAAACAAATCATAAACAAGGAAAAAGAAGAAAACATGTTTCCAACATTAAATTAATTAACTACAACATGTTTGAACAAATAAAAAACACAAATACAATATATGCATGACGTACATGTAATATGATACTAAACTAATATAGCAACACCACCACAAAAATTCACTAAAACCCTTCATCATATGACACAAATTACATGCATACATATATAAACAAATCACAATATTAACATGTAACAAATTTATCACCCATTTCTAACATGAACCTAAGATGCAAAATGAACGTGAAAACATGCTACAAAAAAACATACACCATGGATAAACTTAAACTAAGGCACATTAGCATGGTAATACCCAAATAGATAAATACACATACTAAAACAACACATAGATCACAATATATAAAAAAACATTCTAAAACATATATATATATATAACATAAATAAACAAACTAATGACGTATTAACATGATAATGCACATAAAAAAAATTAACATGACATCAAGGGGCAACAAAACTACATACATAATACATACATGTAAAACATCACAAATAATGCAACAAAAACATAAAAGCAAAGCTATTTAAAATAAAATAATAAAAAACACACGATGATGGACTGAAATAAAATCAAAAAATCAAAAAGAAGAAAATAAATAAGAAAAAAACACATATAGAGACTTGATTATAAATTGAAAAAAAAGCTTACAAGGATCGAATATGTAATATAACCAAGGGGTAAGCTCAAAGTGCAAACACCAGAAACACAGAAGGACTAAGGGTGTGATTTCCCCTTTTAAAATCTGGATCGTTTAATTTAGGGGGAAATTGAATTTTTTTAGAAAACATGGAGGGACCGATCCTGTAATTGGACCATACAGCGAGCTCAAAATGAAAATTCTAGAAACGCGGAGGTCCTTATTGTGTAATTAGACCATTTTTAAAACAAAAATGCTTATATAAGAACCCAATCAGATCAGCTTTAACCCTTTTGGCATTTCAAACCTTTGATCTAAAATAAAACAAACCCTTTCCCTCTCATTAATCCCAAAGCTGAACCACAAAGGCTTGGGATGAATCCCAAAAATGGCCACGGGCCACTATGCCAGCTACTTCAACCCACCGCCGGCCGCCACTCGCCGGCAAACCTCAAACCAATACCTAAAACGTTCCCCCTTTAAACCCAACCTAGATTCGGTCTTCCCTTTTACCAGTTCACCCTCGAAAGGCTTGTCACTGGCACCAAGGGGTTTCGAACGGTCAAGGTAAACCCTCACTCTTTATCTTTTTTTGTATATGTGAGATTATCTTTTTTGGTTTGAATCGACATGCAAAAGAAAAGAAAAGGGAAATACATTTATGGAAACCTTTTTTGTTTTTATTTTATTTTCGAATCTCTGAGTACATATGGGTTGATATTACATCTATATATATCCTGTGATTTTTTGCCTCTGACTTTTGGGTTGGATTACAAGAATCAACAAACATTAAATTGATTCACTGTTGAATGTGATTTGGATCTGATATCTCTGTATTTTTTTAATTTTGCGCATATCCAGTTGGTGAGGGTCGGTGAGGGAGCGTACGGCGGCAGCAGGCGGAGCGGCCACGTGGCGGGGAAGGTGAATAGTCATCACGGCCAGATCTGATCTGGGCCGTTAGATTAGATTTGATCTAACAGCCAAGATTCCTCAAAGATGGACGGCCCAGATATGATCTTCCATATGATGCAGAAGCATTGGATGGTGCCACGTGGCGGGTGGCAGCTGGACGACTCATGTGTGCGTTGCACGCGCGCGTGGGATATTGGAAGGTCTGCGCGTGCATCATACGCGGTAGCTGAGTAGGCTTCAATCTTCAATCTGGACCGTTAGATCAAAAATCTAATCCAACGGCTAAAATGTGGTTGCGCACAAAAATAGAAGAAGTTAGGTTTTTTTGTATCATATTTGAATTGGGATTTTATTAGATTAGGGTTTTTTAGTTAGATTAGGCTGGAAAATTGGGCCTTTGTAATATTTTAATACTTGGTTTTTTATATGTAAAATGGACTGGACACTTATATTATAAATGGGTTTTATATTTAAATGTGATCCAATCTGCTTTAACCCATTTAACATGTTAACAACATAATATATATATATGTATATATATGCGTACACGTACAAACATACATACAAATGAACATTATATGCACATATATAAACACATATATATTAACATACTAATGACCTATACACATATAATGTATATATATATATAATTATGCACATATTAACACATACATACGAACATATCACATATACATGCATACATTATATAAAATGCAATATTAATTCACACATAATATATATACATGCAATAATATAATTACCATAATACGTACACATATACTAACACATGCACACACACATATGTTTAAATATACATTACCATACGTACTTATATACATACTAATACATATATAATAATTACTATAACTAATTATTATTATAATATTTACAACCTGGAAAAAAATGAGTGATTATACCGACACGCATTTAGGCGTATCGGTACGAGTTTTAGACACTAGAATTTTACTGTAGCAGCATACTGATACGGGTTGTGGCATATCAGTACGATAATTGGTCACTGGAACCTGGATAGTACATAGCGTATCGATACGGGTGTGCTCGTACCGATACTGATCTAAGTCCCAATGGTAATACCGGCTAGGCGTATCGGTACGGCCTATTGAGTACCAATACCGATTCAGGTAATTCAGTTAATGGTTGAGAATAAGTTTAAAAGTTTATAGTTTAGTCATTAATATTGGTAAGATAATTGGGCTCTCGAATAAAGGCTAAATGGCATAAAACTGAACATGTTGGATAAATGATCATTGGATTTCATAGTGGTACATTGATTTACATGGAAGGGCTAGTAGATTATAGACTTTACATTTGGGTCCTTAAAGTATGGTTAAGATAAATTAAGCTAGCTAATGTTGTTCAATTGACATGGAACTTGACCCCCTGGCCCAATATTTTTATGAATGACATGTTAGTACCCTTAATTATGTTGAATAATATTCTGATCACCAATTTACAATTTGGTCCTTGAATTTCAAGAATACTGCAAATTGGCCCTCTCAATGATGTTACATATTATGAAATAAATCTTTTGCATTAGTGACTACATAGTAATGTTATAGATATAGTTTTACTGCATCGTCTCACTGGAAATAAGAAAAATTTTGAAATTTCTCACTGCTCATACATCGTCATTGTTTATCATTAACATCTCTGAACCCGATTTTCTACCAAACCATGAAGGGGTTTACATGGTTCGCCACTCCCTTGTTCCTAGCTTTAAATGGAGATGATGGTCCTTACTTCTCCAACTCTTGAGCTAGGTAAAGACAAGAAGAAGTGTTAAAATCAACACAACAATATTGATATCAATATTAAGACTTAAAATAGCTATTTTGCTATTAAGTCTTCCATGGATTTGAGCTTAAGAGATATGGGCCTAGTTATTATGTTCAATAGCTTCAACTTGTAATCAAGCATAAATTATCCATGGAATCGATCAATTTTTGGGGGCTTTAGCTTACCAAATTGATGGCTACAAGATGGAATCAAGAAACGGAAGAAAACTTGAGCTTGAAACTATGTAAAAATGGAGGTGCTTGCTTAAAGGTGGAGAGGTGCTTGCTTGAGTAAGGGAGAAGATGAGGGCAATGTTTTTTGTGTTGTAAACACTCTATTTCCCCCACATCAATGACCGGTGAAGCTTTCCCTCCCAGGTGGGTAAGCTTAACTTATTTGTTTTTTATCTTTTTATCCTTTTATTTGATTTAAAACAAAATAAATAGCCATCAAAATATCATTTTTTTCCATCAGATTTGGTCATCTTCACGTGGGGTGAGAGGTAATCTAGGAGGTGAATCATCCCAAAATGGGATAATTATAAGGGTAGTCCCTCAACTTTTCAAACTTTTATACTTTTGCCCCCTAAACTTTTAATTTTTATAATTTAGTCACTAAATAAATTTCAATAAATTCAATAAGGTCCTTAATTAATAAATTGACTCAATTAGAGTCCAATATCAAAGTAATTGGCCCTATGGTCAAAGTTAATGCAATATTTGGACCTTTTCAGTGTAAGGTTTTTGATCGCCGGAACCCAATTCTGACTAGACCGATTTTCAGGGTGTTACAACTCTCTTCCTTAAGAAAAATTCATCCTCGAATTTTTTTTACCTGGACCGAAGAGGTGAGGGTATTGCTTATTTATTGTCTCTTCCGGTTCCCAGGTTGCTTCCTTAACAGTGTAGCTCATCCAAAGCATTTTGACCAATGGGACAGATTTGTTGCAAAATCTCTTAACTTATTTTGCAAACATCTAAACCAGACTCTCTTTATAGGTCAAATTAGGTTGAATCTCTATCTGGCTCGATAATATGCGAAGGGTCAAAGCGATATTTATGAAGCATCGATACTTGGAATACATCGTGAATCTTGCCCAGTTTTGAGGGTAACGATAACCGGTAAGCAATAGGGCCAACTTCCTCAACAACCTCAAAGAGTCTAATGAATCGGAGACTTAGCTTTCCCTTTTCCAAATCTCAGAACTTTTTTCCACATTGAAACCTTGAGGAAGGCTCTCTCACCAACCTTATATTGTATATCCCTTTGCTTAAGATTAGCATAAGCCTTCTGTCGGTCAAAGGCAGCTTTCAAATGGTTATAGATAATGGTAACCTATTCTTCAGTTTCCTAAAGCAAGTCAGGGTCCAACATCTACACGAAAGAGTTCAATAACAATACATGATTTCCAATGATTCAATGGGAGGGGTTCTCGATGATTACCAGAAGTACCCTTTCTGACTGGCCATCAGACTAAGGGTGAAAACGGTATTAAGGTTAACTCTGGTTCCCTGCAATGATCTCTAAAATTTAGAAGCAACCTGTAGATCTTGATCGGAGATGATAGATTTTGGTACTCCGTAGAGTCGAATAATTTCCTTAATATACAAGTCAGCTAATTTAAGAAGATCGTAGTCCATTCTAACCGGTAGAAAATGTGCTGACTTGGTGAAATAACCCAGATAACATCGTGTTTAGCAGGAGTTAGAGGCAAACCACTAACAAAGTCCATAGTGATTCTCTCCCACTTTCATTGTGGTAGATCAATAGGTTGCAGTAAACCGGTAGAAACACGGTACTCAGCCTTAACACTATGGCACGTAAGGTACTTAGACACAATCAACTATAGCTTATTTTATTCCTGACCACCAATAAAGTTCCCAGAGATCCTTGTACATCTTTACAGAACCTGGGTAAACAAAAAAAGAACTCGAACAAGCTTTCTTGAGAATGTCGGTGCGGAGGGATTCATCATTGGGTACACAGACCCGATCACAAAAACATAGTAGTCCTTTAGAATTAACTCTGAAGTCAGGATCATCATGATCTTGCAACTTAAAAGATATGGAATGAAGTTCGGGGTCTTGATTTTGCAATGCTTTGATTTTCGTTATGATAGTAGACTAAACCTGAAGTTTAGCTACAAGACAATGGTGTTTTCGAAGTCAAAAGTGAACATTAATAGCTCGGGGAGCTACAATACAATGATTTACAATAAGTTCAATACAGTAAGCGATGAATAGGATTCGATGATCAATGATAAGATCATAGTCATTGAGGATTTCCATCCATCTACATTGCCAAAGATTCAACTCGTTCTGTGACAACATATATTTGAGGCTTTTATGATCGGTGAAGAGATAACATTTCTCTCTGTAGAGATAATGCCTCCAAATTTTCAATGTGAAGACAACTGCAACCAGCTCCAAGTCATGAGTGGAGTAATTCATCTCATGTGGCTTTAGTTGTCTCGAGTCATAAGCAATAACTTTTCCTTCTTACATTAGTACACATCCTAACCCGAGATACGATGCATCACTATAAATTGTATAGTCATTTTTGGACTCGGGTTCGGTCAGACTAGGTACATGAGTCAAGACTTGTTTCAATTTATCAAATCTTCTTTGTTGTTCCCTGTTCCAAATGAACAAAGTTTCTTTCCTCAAAAGCTTAGTCAAATGAGATGCTATCATAGAAAATCTCTTGATGAATCTTCTATAATAACCAGCAAGACCAAGGAAACTTCTCACTTCACCAATTTTTCTTCGGTGGTTTCCAATCAAGAGTAGCTCAATTTTTCTTTGGGTCTACCTGAATACCCGAAGCCGATACTATGTGTCCAAGAAAGGCAACTTCGATGAGCCAGAACTCACACTTAGAGAATTTAGTAAACAATTTCTTTTCCCTAAGGGTATAAAGTACTATGCGGAGGTGGTTTCGGTGATTGGCAGTATTCTTAGAAGAGATCAATATGTCATCAATAAATACCACTACAAATTTATCTAGATAGGGTCTAAAAACCTGGTTCATTAAATCCATAGGGGCTACCGGTGCATTGGTTAGCCCAAAGAGCATTACCAAAACTTCATAACGCCCATATATTGTACAGAAAGCAATTTTGGGCAAGTCACATTCTTTGACTCTTATTAGATAATATTTAGACCATAAATTGATCTTGGAAAACACAGAGGCATCCTTAAGCTGATCGAATAGGTCGTTAATTCTTGGCAATGGATGTTTGTTCTTGATGATCACTTTGTTCAACTATCGGTAATCGTACATAGCCTCATGGATCCATCTTTCTTCTTTACAAAAAAGACCGGAGCTCTTCAAGGCAAAGAACTCGGTCAAATGACGCCTTTGTCAAGCCATTCTTGAATCTGAGCTTTTAGCTCCTTAAGCTCAAATGCTGCCATACGGTAGGGTGCAATGGAAACTAGGGCCGTTCCAAGTTGCACTTCAATACCAAATTCTACTTCACGGGTTGGAGGTAAACTCAGAAGTGCAATAGGAAATACGTTAGGGAATTCACACACAGTATCAATATCTTGCAGTTGAGGTTCACTCTTATCTTCCAATGTCAAAGTATACAATGAAGGTTTCTTCAAATTCATAAGGGTGATGCTCTTCTTGCCAATACCTCAAAGATACAGCTTTTTCTTACTACAATCTACCCAAGCTTGATGTTCACTGAGCCAATCCAAACCCAGTATAACATAGAACACATGAATTGGAAGTGCCAATAGATTGGTCGAAAACAAAATCCCTTCAATCATTAAGGGACGGTTCTTGTATACGAGACTTATGGTGACACAATCACCTAATAGATTGATTACGATGATCAAAATAGTATTACCACATGAGTGGTTATCCTGATTCATCAATGCATAATCAAGATAATAGTGTAATTCAATGGTACTTGCGATATTGTTTGAATCACCCTCATCTGGCAACAGGTACAGACGGGTATTACAATTCTTAACCTGAACCCTCGGTACTATAATCCGTTCTAAAAATGGTTTAAGACATAGCCGGTAACCTTGCAAAGTTGTAGAAGAGAGAAGACTGTGAATACACCTTTTGTTTATGACAATATTGCTTCCTTTTCGATACGGTAGTAGAAGATAAGAATTATCTCGGGGCATTTGTCAAGTTGTGAGGGTCTTTTAACCCTTAAAACTCCTCTATGTAACTTCTGTAGAATGGTTTAATATGATGACTCGATAATCCAATATCAATGCTCGGTATAGCCTTGCAATGATTCGATAGTAGCAATATCAATACAATAATTTAATAATCGATACCTAACAAGTTCAGGGATATCATTTACCCTACCGATGAGTGTGTAAGTCCACTGGATAGACTAGACAATAAGGGTTTAAGGTGTTGAAATTATAGCCACAGAGGGTTGTACAGCCTACTCAAGCTCCGATGAAGTTAAGGATTGTTTGTATATTTTAGCTGCGTCTTCAATAATTCTTTAAGCTTAGCAATCTACCTTGATAATTCAAGGCTTAATAGTTCTTATCAAAATTCTTGTAGACTTTAAGGGTCTCCCCCTTGATTCCTCATAACGAATCAATGAGCCAGTAGAAACTCAATACCCGTGTGGGCTTTGTTTGACTACATACTACTATATTGTAAAAAAGAAAGAGACCGAGTTAGTCGGTAAGTCATAATATACATAATATAATAACTCCCAAGTGGCATATGCAATGCAATGACAATACAATAGACTTCGGTTTAGTCTTAGAATTGACTAAACTCTAGCTCTAATACCACAAATATAACACCTTCTTCCTGGTATGGTAGAGAACCATGTCAAAGTATGCTACTGATGTTCGATACAGTGATCGGTGCAAGATTTCTAATCAATATTCAATGATTTAGTGTCTAGGAGTATTACAATAATTATTTCAATGATACAATGTGGTACGATAGTAATGCAATAATGCTAGAGTTCAATACAGGACTATAATTATCAATTTAGGACCAATTTTAAACTTTTATAAGTTTTAGGGATTAATCTATAATTTTAGTAACTTAGAGGCCTTTTTCTAAAATTAAACTTAACAATATGAAATTTAATCTATAAATAGTGTACATATAAATTTTCAAGCCAATCGGAGGCCATTTACCCCTACAATTAATCCATATAATATTTAGAGACCATTCTATAAATTCTCAAAACTACTCCAATAGTTTTTAACAGAATTACCTGTATCGATACCGGTAGTCGAGATGTCGTACTGGTACACTATGCATGATTCAAACATTACCAATTCTAGTGACCAATATGCGTACTGATACACTTGGACCCGTATCAATACGCCTTTAATATTATGAATATTATTTCTTTCGATCTCAATATTGGTATCAGTACAGGCTAAACCATATTGATACGTGTTCCCTAGTTTTCAAATTAGAATAAATAGGGTATCGCTACCTACATGGCCGTATCAATACCCAGCTACAGTAATTTTCCAGTGTCGAAAATTCATACCGATATGCCCAAGGCAGTATCGATACACCTTGTTGACCAGTGTTGACCTAGTCCAAAAATACATACTCGTACCGATACGACATCACCCGTATTGATATGGCAGGGTCTGTAATGACAGATTTGGTCTGGTTTTTATCCATTTTGACCTATCATACAGTGTCCAAATCCTATAAAATTTTACAGGAAAGTTTAATTAACCATATTCTGTAATCAGGCTAAATTTCATAGCTGTGTGAATCCATTTACTAGGATTTTACCTTTTTAGGCCAAATATGCAATTTTACCACTTTTAGACAATCTTAAAAGTGTCATTTTAGGCACTTAAGCTTACACAACCACACACAACATATATATTCAACAAAATGGCCAAAAGTGACTTAACAAACTATCATGCCACCATACTAAAAGTTTGTAAGGACGATAAACATTACTCTAGGTAACGCTGTGACTTGCCAAAAACCTTTAACTTTCCGATCTCTTGCAAAAATCTTCCTTAAACTGAAATACATGAGATGAAATGCATTAGACATACTTTTCCTAGTGAGGTAGTCATACACAGTGGCAATAACGATGGTAATTCAAATCATGCTATGACAATGTCAATACTATGACAATATCAATGTTATGGCCATATTAATGCTATGACAATATCAATGTTGTAACCATATTCAATAACATATTGGACGTATATCAATAGTGTTCCCTTGGATCAAAACAAGATAGTGGATACACGAATTCCTACGCCTCGCCAAATCAATGAATGGTCTAGTCCCTCCGCCTCGCCAATTGACCAATAACACAAACATCCCTCCGCCTTGCCACAATAAAGGCCGTAGCCCAATTATCGTAGTCCACCCGTACCAATGAGCTCATGAATTCTATGGCATGCCAATCGTATCCAATGTCCCTTCGAATCTAAGGTTCAATAACAATGTCGATGTTTCAATAGCAATAGCGATGATCAATGTTTCGATGACAATATCAATGATTAATGTTTCATTGACAATGCCAGTGATCAATGTTTCGATGACAATATCAATGATTGATGTTTCGATGACAATATCAATGATCGATGTTTTGATGACAATATCAATGATCAATGTTTCGATGACAATATCGATGATCAATATCTAATGTTTATGACAATGACAATATCACCATAAGTGGCTATGAAAATGAAAATATCGATGTCTGAAGATCGATGTTTCTATATTTCAATGCTTCAATGATGTCAATGACAATAGCAATGTTTCTATAAACAATATTTCAATGTAATAACTTACCACTGCTTACCAATATAGTCTCCAAAGAGATTTGATGCAATATCCTTAGACAAAATGTTAGCTATGCAATATTTAATGTAAATGAAATTGATAAAGGCACCTAGCCTATTCTCGAGACTCCAACTACACTCACCTTGCTTTCTGAAGCTCCTACGGCTCTCAGATTGCCACTCCCTTATTCCTAGATTTTGATGGAGATGACGATCCTTCCTTCTCCAACTCTTTAGCTAGTTAAAGACAAGAGGAAGTGTTAAAATCAACACAACAATATTGATATCAATATTAAGACTTAAAATAGCTATTTTGCTATTAAGTCTTCCATGGATTTGAGCTTAGGAGACATGGGCCTAGCTATTATGCTTGATAACTTCAACTTGTAATTAAGCATAAATTATCCATGGAATTGATTAATCGTTTGGGGGATTTAGGTTACCAAATCGATGGCTACACGATGGAATCAAATAATTAAGAAAACTTAAGCTTGAAACTATGTAAAAATGAAGGTGCTTGCTTAAAGGTGGAGAGGTGCTTGCTTGAGTAAGGAAGAATATGAGGGCAATTCTTTTTGTGTTGTAAACACTCCATTTCCCCACATCAATGACCGGTGAAGCTTTCCCTCCTAGGTGTGTAAGCTTAAATTATTTGTTTTTATCTTTTTATCCTTTTATCCTTTTGATTGATTTAAAGCAAAATAAGTAACCATCAAAACATCATCTTTTCCATCACATTTGGTCTTCTTCACGTGGGGTGGGAGGTAATCTAGGAGGTGAATCATCCCAAAATAGGATAATTATAAGGGTAGTCCCTCAACTTTTCAAACTTTATACTTTCACCCTTAAACTTTCAATTTTTATAATTTAGTCACTAAATAACTTTTAATAAATTCAATAAGGTCCTTAATCAATAAATTGAGTCAATTAGAGTCCAATATCAATGTAATTGACACTGCGGTCAACGTCAATGCAATATTTAGACCTTTTCGATATAGAGTTTTCGATCGCCGGAACCCAATTCCTATCAGACCAATTTTTAGGGTGTTACATCTACTGTTGGTGATGATAGCCTGACAATCTCTCATTTTTCTAATATTTTTTTGCATGCCCAGTGGTTGAAGAGCTAGTAGTTGTAGCGACTAAACGCACTTTCTGGCGTAGAGGCTTCGGAGGAATATTGGTCGTCGATGGAGCCACATAGATGGAGAAGATGGAATCAGTTCGAGCGCGTGGGCATTGGACAGTCTCGGGCGCGTGAAGAAGAGGGGCGGTCTCCTCTACTTTCATCTGGGCCATTGGATAATATTTGATCCAACGGTTAGGATTTGGCTGCGCAGGATAAAAAAAGAGTGCATCAGATTAGGTTTAGGGTTTAAATTATCTTCGGCCTTATCGGGCCAGATATGTATGGGTTTGTAATTAAATGGACTGATATATATGTATTGGGCTATTATAATTGGGTTGATATTTTTTATTTAATAGACTGAAATACGTATTTCAATCCATTAAATAAAAAATATCAACCCAATTATAATAGTCCAATAAATATATCATTCCATTTAATTACAAACCCATACATATCTGGCCCTATAAGACCCGAGATAATTAAAACCTTAAACCTAATCTAAAATACTTAATTATATTTGGGCTTGAAATTGCCTGCACTATTTGGTTACACTGCAATGAAATCATTTTTAATGGTAAAAAGTGTGAGACAGATCGTTTAACTGAGTTGGACTTATTGAGGATAGGTTTTTGGTGCAAAAGTAATTGGCCAGGGTCTTTTGCATCTATAAATGACTTTTTGTGTTGCCGTACAACTTGTTCTTTTAGGTTAGTCCATTCTAGCAGGCCCATCGTTGGCTCTTGGATTGCTCCTACAGTTAACTGTCTATGTTTCAATATGGACGCAACGATCAGAGGCAGTTTTGGCGAAGCTGGGGTAGGTGGGGTTCTTCGAGACTCTAATGGCAAGGTGCTAATCCGTTTTTTCTGTCTCCATTGGCCTATCAAACCCCACTGATGCAGAGCTGGCAACAAATCTAAAAGCATGTCAGGTTTTTGTTTCTTCTCCTTGGTTCCACAATCAAAAGTTGATTATTGAGTCAAATAGCTTATTGGCTGTAAACTGGATCAGTAATCCTAGGCTAGAACTCGTGTGTTTTTCTCATCCTGTTAACTGCTGTAATTCTTTTTTTGTATGAACTACGATTGAAAATTTTGTTTTGCATTTAGAGAAAGGAATTGTGCAGCTCACAAACTAGCTCTAGAAGGAATAGGGAGATCGCAAGAAATGTTGCACGTTGCTGTCTAAAGACGCAATTTTCTTCTGTGTTTAAAGATAAAGTTTCGATGTTCTGCTTCAAGACTGCGGTAGGGGCTTGAAGCAGCTGCGTCTCGGTATACATGGATTGTTCTTAGGTTGGTTGGTTTTTTTGTGGATTGAAAAGTCAATGTCATTGATGTATGGCTTAGTGTGGTTTGAAGACCTTTGACGGATTGCCGATCTGGGTTGGTGGTGTGAGTCGAGTCTTAATTCGGTTGCTATGGTGCAGGGTTAGGTTTATTTTTTTTGTTGTGAAACTGTGTTGGACTTTGTTCTGTTTTTTCCAGTTTAGGGATGTTGTTGTGAGTTCAAAGACCATACTTGTAACTGATGCCGACTTGTGTAACAACCTATTTTTATCCAAGTACCCAAACCCGGATCCTAAACTTATCCATACCCGACCCATTAACCCAAATGCCTAACTCTAATAACAAAAAATCCTAATGACCCTAATTAACTCTAATCTCCTACGTCTACAACCGCAATTAACCCTAAATCTATTAACCCCAAACCAAACCCTAAAATCGGAACCCTACCCCAAATTAATCCCTAAAGTGCCAAACCCCTAAATCCTTAAAATTAATCCCCAAATCCTGAAACCTTGAATTAACCTAAAATACCTAAATGACCTACCTCATCCCCGAAATCCCTCACCCTCGCCCACTCCCATCACCCATGCCTTTAACCATTTGGCCATGCTCTGCTCCCCTGCAAAAGCCCCAATATCCGGACCATATCTGCAAGCAAAGGAGGAGTTTTTATTATTTTCAATTGTAAACAAAAAGGGTTATAAAAACTCGAATGAAATTGTAAAACGGGGAAGGGATTCAAAAAAATTATAAAACGGGGAGGATTTTAGAAAAAGGGGAGTGAGGATTCGATTAAAAAAATCTGTAAAAAATGGATCTTTTGAACGAAATAAAAAGGTAGTTTCAGTTCCTTTCATTAATTTTTTTTAAATCAGAGATTTGATCAAAATCCAATTTTTTCAGTTTGAAATCAAAACTTTTTGTTTTCAATTCGAATCGGAGTGAAAAGGAAAGAAAAGTTTGCATCATACCTGTCGATTGAGTGGAGGAGAGCCGCCGCGGCCGCCGTGAGACCATCGTCGTCGATGAACGGCGCCAAGGGTAAGGAGAGCGATGCCGCTGTGGTAGACAAAAGAGAGAAAGCTTGATTAGGGTTTTTTCATTTCAATCTGTAAAAAATAATAACAATAATAACCCCTATTTGAACTGGCTGATCCTAAAACTGCACCATTTTGGCACCTTTGCCCACATGGTGACCCGTTAAACTGGGAAGGATCCGTGTTTTTAATGGGTTAATTACTCATCCGGTCCCCTTCCTTTCGACCCGTCTATATTTTTATCCAGGGGCCAATTGGACTTTTGGTCGCCGCATTTTTATTTTTCATATTTTCACATTTTTAATTTTTTACCTTGTATTTTCAGTTTTTTTAATTTGGTCCTTTTTCCAGTTTTTTTTATTTTCTTTTTTTAATTTGAGGACTTTAGTTTTCTGCTTTTTATTTTTTTAGCACCTATATTTTTTGTTTCTTTGCACTTTGACCCAATGTATATATATTATGTTTATATTATTGTTGGGTATAATTGTATATATATTAACTATATTATAAATATTTTATACATATGTTTATTATATTATATATATTATATGCTACATGTACGCAATGTATATATATTATAATATTAAGTATATTATATGTTATATTATATAATATATGCTTATTATATATTATTTTATATGTATATTTTATAATGTTTTATTTTTATGCATATTATTGTTATTTATCTATTTGTTCAATCTTGATTCATATCATTTATGGCCTTATTACATTTATGCCTTTTTATTCGATCCGGTCCTTCTTCATATAATTTAATTTCTGTATTTATTTTTCTCGCACTTTAATTTACGCATTTATTTTTTTAGCAATTTATATTTCCGTATTTATTCTTATCATATCATCTAAGTATTGAAGGGGATGTGTTTTATTTTGAAAACGAGTTAGAAAGTGATACCCCGAATTTTTTTTAGTGTCATTTTTCTCGGTTATTGCAAATGAAAAAAATATTCTCCTTGGGCCGCTTCTTTGGGGATTAAATTTTAAATTAAAATTTGAATTTTTATTTTCTTGCAATGATAACACAAAATCAATACGGTACCAATTTTGGGCGTTGTGAGGGTGTTAATCCTTCCCCACGTGTAACCGAGTCCCGGACCCCAAATTTTTAAATCTCTAGTAAATTTTAACGGAGTGCCTACCAAAGTAGCCGGTGGCGACTCTATCTTTTTATTTAAAACATTTTCTCGGTATTCTATTATGAGTGTTATCTCGCTCTCCGAGTGTTATCTCTTTTGATACCATTTCTAAATATTTCATTTCCAAACATTTCCACATATTTTTAATTTTTAATTTTATTTTTAAAAATAACGAAAAAAAAAACCTTTATGACAGATGGCGACTCCGCTGGGGACTTTTTTAAAGAGAGTTGGGCCATTGTTTATTTGTGTTGTTTTGCAAAAAAAAAAAATTAAAATTCGATTTAATGTAATTTTTGATCCCTCATTCATGCATGAGCTTTCTACCTTGGCTCCTCACCTTGTTAAGTGGGAGAGATTACTTCGCTCCATAGGGTGTTCACCTCCGTATAGTGCTGTAATTCACTTCTGGAATTCGATCCTTATATTTCATGGTATATTCACCCCCTCGTATGGTATAAGGGTCGTATTCCCCTGAATCGATGTCCTAACGACAATTCAGGTACCGTCACCCTAGAACCAAAACTCGCATATAGTGAGCCGTAGGAGCCAAACTTTTTAGAGCCATACAAAACTCTGCCCATTTAACGGTTACCCTTTTTAGGCTTTGATGCCTTATTTATTTTTATGTACAGTTTTTATCTATTTTTTACCTTAATTATCATTTGATTCTGAACTGGCCCGTTTTTTCCCTGATCGCACTACATTAAGTTCACTCATTTTGCATTAACTGCATGACATATCATAACATTTTAATTTTTGTATTTTACCAGCATGAAATGCCGATTCACGACTAATTCCCAATTTGAAAAATTCTAATCGGGAGAAAATCTAGTACTCTATATATCAAGAAAATATTCAAAGCTGCAAATAAATCCTGTGAGTTTAGAAATTTGTGCGATGGGAATTATTTTTTAATCAGTACCTTCACATATAAGACGTACACTTTGCTTTTACATACATTCATTTTGAGACTGATCCTCGGGATGCCATGTGACAACAATACTGAGAAAGATGAAAGATCAATCAATTCAACATCCCTATTGAACAAGAAGCAAGACGAGGATGGTGAACGAAGATATACTAGATAGGACCGAACAGAATTAGAAAGACCTACAAGCATATTTAACCCAAAAATTGGAAGACCAGTTAGCCAAGGCCCAGCAAGAGATAAGAGAACAGTTCGCGAGTTCTCAGCAAGACATACTTGGTAAATTGGCGCATATGCTAGGATGTAAGTTTCCTGAATAAGGAGAGGCCTCTGCTATCGGCCCTAGGATAGGTCATGGGGAGGGAAACGAAGATCTTATGTATCCTCCAGGGTTCACCCCAACGCAGGCTAAAATTCAAACCAACCCTCGGGTGGTGATTTCTATGGAAAAACCTCAACCATCTCAGGCCAGTGCCTCTATCTCAGAAAATTTGCCTACGGCATCAGAAGCTAAACTGGAGGGGCAATCAAGCTAAAAATTTTGTCTCAGAGATGGACCAGTTGATTGAACTTGAGGAATCAAGGACCGAGACATCAAAAGAGATCGAGGAACGTTGTAAGCAACTCGAAGAAAAAATATAAGCTATAGAGGTAGTAGACACCTTCAGTGGGTTCAATTCCAATAAACCCAGTCTCTTCCCGGATTTGGTGTTACCCCATAAATTCAAGATCTCAAAGTTCGAAAGATATGATGGAACGAGCTGTACCCGCATTCACCTTACTATTTTCTGTGGAAGGATGACAGGATACGGCAGAGATGACAAGCTATTGATACACTGTTTTCAAGACAGTCTATCAGGATCTGCCACCAGATGGTATAATCAATTGAACCGTCATCAAATAAAATCATGAAAAGACTTGGCTAAATCTTTTCTGGAGCAGTACCGGTACGTTAGTGATATGGTGCCGGACCGTTGGACTCTGTAGCACATGAAGCAGAAGTCTAATAAAAGCTTCCGACAGAACGCTCAATGTTGGAGAGATATAACTGCACTAGTCCAACCCTCTCTTGGTGAAAAAGAGACGGTGGTCATATTCATCCAAATATTATAGGGTGCAATCTTAAATCGCCTTATAGGCAATGACACTACCAACTTTATCGATCTAGTGTTATCTAGTAAGCTCATCGAGAATGCTGTCAAGAATGGAAAGATTGATGATGGTGGAAGTTCATCCTACAAGAAGTCGTCATATGGGAGGAAGAACAATGAAGTGAACTCTTCAGGAGTTTATAATGTTGGTTATTCAAAGCCGGTGGTGGTAATGCAACCCAAGGCTATAAGTGCCCACGATTTCTCAAGGCAAGATTATCGTCAGAGAAAGAATACTGAGAAGATTGAGTTTACTCCACTACTAGTTTCATATGGAGAACTGTACAAATAGCTGTACGATTTCTATATGGTGGCACATTTCTACCAAGCTCCGGTACAATCTTCATTCCCAAAAATGGTATGACGCCAATGCAAGATGTGATTATCACGTGGGACAATGACACACGATCAAGAATTGCATTGGTTTTAAAAAGTTAGTGGAGAAATTTGTTGCGCGTAATAAGTGCTACGCAATTGTGCAAGTATACACATTGCAAGTTATAGTATAAAAGATATCGTATCCACAGGGATTGGTGCCACTTCAAGAATCTAGTCTCTTGCACTGTGAAAAGTAAAAACACAAATAAAGGATTATAGGAGTTTAACTAATAACTAAACTAGAAAGCAATAAAGTAAAAGAAAAGATGAGATCAAATGAGAGAGAGATAGGCCAGGTTATCGTGAGTTGAGGTGTGATAGCCGATTGGATCGTCTTGGTAAAAGAGTGCACGGGCAACTCAGTTGCCGTGGCAACTTGCACAACGGGGTTGCCTTGGCAACTAATCGATGGTTGCCTGGGTAACTAGTTGGGCAACTACTTGGGCGTCTGGGCAGTAACCTTCAAGGTTCGGCAGAGCGTTCTTCAATGGTTTCTTCTTATCCCTAAGTTGAAACTCTAGATACTTGTGCATGCCTTGATAATACATCCCTGCATTAATCAAGGGTGAACAACAACCAATCTTGCGCTCCTCTTAGCCGTTAAAATCCTTAACTTATTCCTAAGATGGAGTAATCTTCACCATCAATAGATTGAATAAAGATCATATTCATTCGTTTCTTGAATCTAACTCTCCCTATATTAGATAAATAGATGAAATCACGAGATCCTCTCCCAATTCACTCGCAAACAAGAATAAGAACCAAGAATGAATAAACCTTGAATAGAAAAGTGCAAACTCTTATTGCCTAAACAAAAACTAATAGTTTCTCACAACCACAAAACACAATAACCATAGCCAAGTAGTTTTAGTTCATGGCTAGGTTCCAAAGAAACACAAGATAAATAATCCCTAGCATGAACCCAATCGAACAAGAAAGAAAAAGATGGAGAAGGAGGCTTGTCGAAATCCTCCTTGCCCTAGATGCTTATCGAAAATTCTCTCCTCTTGCCCTCCTTGGAGTTGTCGAAATTCCCCTCTCTTGCTCTCTATCTGGATTGTCGAAATCTCCCTCTTATTTATAGGGCTAGGTCAAAGTCCTTCTTTGAGGAGGAAGTTAAGTTGGAATTAAATTATCTTTAAATAATATAATTCTTTATTATAATTATATTCCTACTAGAACTTCTCCTATCTTCTTAGAATTTAATTCTTCTTTAATATCTTCATGGAAATCAAATTCCTTTGGGATTAGGCTTTGTTCCACGTCATCTTGGGCTTGTCTAGTCATCAATTTCGACTACCATATCACCTTTGCTCTTTGTCGACAATTGCCCTGGCAACTGGCTCGGCGTCTCCTTCATGCATTGCCCTAGCAACTAGCTCGGTATCTCCTTCATGCATTGCCCTGGCAACTAGCTCTAGCCTTGCTTTGGCAAGTGATCCTGCATATACACACAAAACACACCAAAGCAGCATCTTTTCCCACAAAACTACCAAGTTATGTAATTAAGCTCAACGATGGAAGGAAACATGGATTAATGCATGAATGGCTAATTATGCAACTAATATGAGCCTAAGTCTAACAATAATATGAGTAAAAAGGGTAAGAAAATAGTACTTTTGAACACTTATCACACCCCCAAACTCAAACTATTACTTGTCATCAAGCAATGCAAACTAATAATTACCTGCCAAGACTTCAATTTTCACAAACTTAGCTTTGAACTTGATTTCAATTCTCTGAATCGGGGCACAAAGTATGATTGGCTTTTCATTTTTCGGAAAACTTAGGAATTACTTGGAATCAAACTATAATGCTTGTGAGTGTGTGCGGAGTTGTGTGCAAGTTGATTTTTCAGATTCTATGCAAACAATAGGTTTTCAAATTACTTTATTGGGTTCTTTTTAACATGTTTTAACTAGAGCCAGTTTTGGGCACCTCTAGTGTTTTGTTTTTAGTTTTATTAAGTTAATTTATTTGACTAGAGCCGGTTTCGGGCACCTCTAGCGATCAATTTTTTTAACACATACTAGAGCCAGTTTCGGGCACCTCTAGTGATAAATTTTTAGCACATGCTAGAGCCAATTTCGGGCACCTCTAGCATTCATCCAATTTTTATTCTAATTCCCCAATTTGTTAATTATCAACCTAAGTTCACTAGAATTCCTTAAATCAATCAAACCACAACAGTGTT
The DNA here is from genome assembly GCA_019671005.1 of Hibiscus mutabilis. Taxonomy (NCBI): domain Eukaryota; kingdom Viridiplantae; phylum Streptophyta; class Magnoliopsida; order Malvales; family Malvaceae; genus Hibiscus; species Hibiscus mutabilis. The sequence goes on from CM033713.1 coordinate 27,456,460, forward strand.
TCATCAAAATTAGCATCATAGTAAAATTCTAAGTTTTTCCATGGTTATCCTAAAATAAAATTTCTATCAATTAAGTGCATTGGCAAAGTCATCATCGGATATTCATCAAATCTAAGCAATTCTTGTTTCAATTAAAGGCATGGCAAGCAATTTATGTATCTTAAATGTAATACTTAAGATGAATGTAACTAAACATGGTAACTACTAATAACAATCCCCCCAAACTCGAGTGAGGCATTGTCCTCAATGCATGCATTAACGGGAAAAAAATAAAAATAATAAAAAAATAAAAATAATGAAAAATAAAATGCATACGAGGACTTACTCTGAGAGTTCATCATCGTAGATGATTAGTTTCCTTTTGGTCGGTGTCTTGATTCTCTTGCTTGAACGCGATGGTTGTTTTCTTGTTGCCGGTGGTGGAATCGATCCTCGTACGGGGTTGTCCTCATCGTTCTCTTCATCAATGTCATTGGCTTTTCGCTTGGAGGATTCAATTGGTGCGATCTTTGTTGGTGCAATGGAGGACTCGTCCGAATCTGAAAAATCAGAAAATGATTCCGTAAGAGTTGATTCGGGCATAGATGCTTTACCTTTGGCTTTTGCAGTGGTTGCCTGGATATCTTTAGCTTTGGTTGTTGTGGCATCTTCAGGGTTGGTTGACGTGGCATCAGCTGTTGTGGTTGTCGTGGCGACTACTTCATTGGGTGCCGGGGTAAGGATCTCGGCAGGAAATTTCCTTAGCATAGTGGTTGTGAGTCTTGTTGTGAAAAAGAAAACAAATAAAACCTGGAAACTAAAGATAATGAAGAAAAATAAAATATCTCCTAAAAATAAAAATAAAAATAAAAATAAAAATAAAATATTGAAAGGAGAGCATGCTCATGCATCTCCTAAGTTGACCACTTCTTTGTTACGTTCCACATGGGCACCAGTGTAGTGTTTCAATCTCTGTCCATTAACTTTGAATTCATGTTTGTTAGTGATGGACTTGATTATCACAGCACCATGGGAGAATGGTTTGACGACTTCGAATGGTACCGACCATCTTGATTTCAGCTTTCCCGGGAAAAGTTTTAGCCGAGAATTGAATAAGAGAACTAGTTGCCCTGGCATGAATTGCCGCGACAATAGTTTCTTGTCATGCCATTGCTTTGTTTTCTCCTTGTAGATTCATGCATTGTTATAGGCGAGTGCACGGAATTCTTCTATCTCATTGAGGTTCAACAAACGCTTTTGTCCGGCACTTTCCCAATCCATATTCACGGTCTTGATTGCCCAGTATGCCTTGTGTTCGATTTCCACCGGTAGATGGCATGTCTTGCCATAGACAAGTCGGAAGGGGGACATACCTAATGGTGTTTTGAATGCAGTGTGATATGCCCAAAGCACGTCATCTAGTCTTAATGACCAATCCTTCCTAGAGGGATTTACAACTTTCTCGAGTGTACCCTTCAATTCTCGGTTGGAAATTTCTACTTTCCCGTTGGTTTGTGGGTGATATGCCGTGGCGATCTTGTGTGATATGCCGAAGCGTTGCAACATCTTGGCAATTAGTCTGTTGTCAAAATGCTTGCCTTCGTCACTATAATTGCTTTTGGCATCCCAAACCGTGTAAATATATTTTTCTGCAAGAATCGTTGCACGGTCTTGGAATCGTTGTTGGGAACTGCAGCTGCCTCAACCCATTTAGACACGTAGTCGACGGCAAGTAGAATGTAAAGGTTACCGAATGAATATGGGAAAGGTCCCATAAAATCGATCCCCCGTACATTGAACAATTCCACCTCGATGATGTTCTGGAGCGGCATCTCATGTCGTCTAGAGATATTGCCCGTCCTCTGGCAATGATCACATTGCTTGTAAAAGTCTTGGGCATCTTTGTACAATGTTGGCCAATACAAACCGGATTGCAAAACTTTGGCCGCGGTACGAGTTCTCCTCCACAGGGTGAAGAATAGCATTGCTGGAGTACATTCTGTTGCTCTTCTTCAGTGACACATCGGCGTATAACCTGATTTGCACAGTGTATAAACAAAAGAGGCTCGTCCCAAAAGTAATGCTTAGCATTATGGCGGAACCGCTTCTTCCCTTGGTGAGTAATGCCATAAGGTAAAATACCACAAACAAGGAAATTAACTAAATCCACGTACCAGGGTATTGCCAAGGCATGTGCTGCCGTGGTGACTGCTCCCAAAATTACCGAGCCATGCGCGTCAAAGGCTGCTGCAGCGTCGAGAGTTACCGAGGCATGCGCGTCCATGGTTGCCGAGGCGTCGAGGGTTGCCGAGGCATGCGCGTCCATGGTTATCGAGGTAACTAAAATTTGTTCATCCGGGAATGCATCGCATATCTCTAGATCCGCGTCCTCCTCCCTATTGCCTTCTTGTGTAGCATCAACATTTTGATCAGCTCCTTTTCCTGGTCGATTGACTAGCCAATTTACCTCTTCTTGTTGTTCCTCATTGACCGGTTCTTCATACTTCTCAGGTTCCTCTTGATCGACAATGTAGTTGCCGAGGCAACTAAATCCCTCGTCGAAGTTAAACTCTGTCGTGGCATGAAGAAGTTGGCATTCTTCTGGATCATCGGCATGCCTTAGTGTTTGGAACACATTTAGTTTAACTTGCTGGTCATTCACCTTCATTGTGAGTTCTCCCTTTTCAACATCGATCAAGGTTCTCCCTGTTGCTAGGAATGGTCTCCCGAGAATGATAGGTGCATACTCATCTGCTTCACAATCCAAAACAATAAAGTCAGCGGGAAAAATAAATTTATCAACTTTTACCAGTATGTCCTCGATTTTTCCCTCTGGATGCACATAGGATCTGTCGGCTAGCTGTAGTAGGTCTTGCATTCCCGATTCCTAGTTTCTGGAAAACTGATTTAGGCATCAAATTTATGCTAGCCCCAAGGTCGCATAATGCTTTTCCGACATAGTGGTTTCTAATGGAACAGGGTATTGTGAAACTTCTGGGATCCTTCAACTTAGGTGGTATACGATTGTGCAACATGGCCATGCATCCCTCTGTTGCGGCAATTGTTTCAAACTCTCCTAGCCTTGTTCTCTTGGACACAATGTCTTTAAGAAACTTGGCATAGTTCGGCATTTGTTCAATTGCTTCCACCAATGGCGAGTTGATGTGGACTTGCTTTAGGATATCAAGAAACTTCTTGAATTGATATTCTTACTTTTGTCGCTTCAACCTTTGTGGGAATGGTGGTGGAAGTCAGATATCTTCGATCCTTTCATTAGTTTGAAACCTGATTGACGGTATTACCGGGACAATTGGAGTTGCTGAGGCGTTATCAACTAGGGTTGCCGATGCATGCTTATCGCAAGTTGCCGAGGTATCTTTATCGTTGGTTGTCGAGGCATGCTTATTACCGGTTACTGCGGCAATTCCTGGTTCAGCATCTGAGGCTTTGCCGCTAGGTTCGCCTTGATCTTTTTATGGAGTTTTGTTTGATGAGCGGGTTTGAGCTTCTTTAAGTTGTTGGCCACTTCTAGTGGTGATTGTCTTACATTGCTCATGGCCAGTTCCTCTTGCGACTTCAGTATCGCTAGGTAAACCTCCTTGCGGTCTAGTATTCAGATTTTAAGCAAACTGTCTGACTTGATTTTCCAATGATTTGATTGCCGTCTCTTGGTTTTGCAATCTCATCTCGGTCCTGTTAATAAAAGCATCAGTTCTTTTTATGAAGTTACTATTCTCAGCCATATAAGATTCAGTTTTCATCATAAAAGCATTTAGAGAATTTTCCAAAGAACTAGATGTTTTCGGTTGTTGCTGCGGCAACTGTTGCCGTGGCATATTCTACTGGAATCCAGATGCTTGTGCATTCTGATTGTTCTAGTTTAGAGCATTGTTGGGATTACTCCATGAAAAATTCGGGTGCTTCTTCCAAGCTGGATTGTATGTATTGGACATCACATTGTTGTTCCGATTGTAATTCCCCACATAGAAGCTGGATTCCGGATTCTGCATACATTCAGAATAATTATGGTTATCACCACATAACTCACAAAAGAATCCATTACCTTGACTTCATGTGTGTTGTTTGGTTTTTGCATGTTCTGGACCATCTTGGTTAAAGTGGCCCAATTGTGCCGAAATTGAATCTGATGATCCTAGTTCATGTATTGTGGCTTGGCGTCTAACTCCTCCTCTTCTAGTAGATGGGAATTGATAATCATTCTTGGCCAACCTATTTAAAATTTGCATTGCTTCATCCGGTGACTTATCTAGGAGTATGCCGTTTGCCGAGGCATCTAGCATCATCATTGTTGGTGTATTCACGGCGTTGTAAAATATTGTTACATGAGTCCACACCGAGAATCTGTGTAGGGGGCATTTGTGTAGAAGTTCTCTATATCGCTCCCAAGCCTCGTACATGGATTCATCATCTGCCTGCCGAAAAGAAGTAATGTCGTTACGAAGCTTATCAGTCAAATTTGTAGGATTAAACCGAGCAAGAAAATCACGACAAAGATCGGTCCAAGATGCTATTGATCCAGCAGGAATGCTATTCAACCATGCTTTCGCCCTATCCCTCAGTGAATAGGGGAATAATCTTAATCGTAAGACATCGGGGGTGACTCCGTGTATTTTGAACGAGTTGCAAATCTCGAGGAAAGATTTCAGATGTTGCCGTGCATCTTCAGTTGCTGAGCCGCCAAACTAACCAATTGTGTTGATCATATTAAACATTACCGGTTTTAACTCAAAGTGGTCGGCTTCAATTTCAGGTGCAACAACTCCTGGATTAAGTCCATCAAGATCTTCTTCAAGATAGTCTCGAATAGTTCTATTTTGTGCAAGAATCACTCCTCCTCCTGCTGGAACATCTTGATTCATATTGCCGTCTGGATTAGCCATTGCTACTCTTATCCTTCGTCTAAGTCTTTGTAAGGTTCGTTCGATTTCTGGATCAAAGGGATATTCTGGTATAGTCGGTCTCGCCCTGGTCATATACCAATGCAAAACCAAAGCTTGTTAGCCCTTTGAATCTTAAACAAGAAAAGTAAAAAGAAAGTGCAAGAAAATAAAAACAAAGTCGCTATTGCCAATCCCCGGCAACGGCGCCAAAAACTTGTTGCGCGTAATAAGTGCTACGCAATTGTGAAAGTATACACGTTGCAAGTTATAGTATAAAAGATATCGTCTCCACAGGGATTGGTGCCACTTCAAGAATCTAGTCTCTTGCACTGTAAAAAGTAAACACATAAATAAATGATTATAGGAGTTTAACTAATAACTAAACTAGAAAGCAATAAAGTAAAAGAAAAGATGAGATCAAATGAGAGAGAGATAGGCCAGGTTATCGTGAGTTGAGGTGTGATAGCCGATTGGATCGTCTTGGTAAAAGAGTGCACCGGCAACTCAGTTGCCGTGGCAACTTGCACAACGGGGTTGCCTTGGCAACTAATCGATGGTTGCCTGGGCAACTACTTGGGCATCTGGGCAGCAACCTTTAAGGTTCGGCAGAGCGTTCTTCAATGGTTTCTTCTTATCCCTAAGTTGAAACTCTAGATACTTGTGCATGCCTTGATAATACATCCCTGCGTGAATCAAGGGTGAACAACAACCAATCTTGCGCTCCTCTTAGCCTTTGAAATCCTTAACTTATTCCTAAGTTGGATTAATCTTCACCATCAATAGATTGAATAAAGATCACATTCATTCGTTTCTTGAATCTAACTCTCCCGATATTAGATAAATAGATGAAATCACGAGATCCTCTCCCAATTCACTCGCAAACAAGAATAAGAACCAAGAATGAATAAACCTTAAATAGAAAAGTGCAAACTCTTATTACCTAAACAAAAACCAATAGTTTCTCACAACCACAAAACACAATAACCATAGCCAAGTAGTTTTAGTTCATGGCTAGGTTCCAAAGAAACACAAGATAAATAATCCCTAGCACGAACCCAATCGAACAAGAAAGAAAAAGATGGAGAAGGAGGCTTGTCGAAATCCTCCTTGCCCTAGATGCTTGTCGAAAATTCTCTCATCTTGCCCTCCTTGGAGTTGTCGAAATTCCTCTCTCTTGCTCTCTATCTGGATTGTCGAAATCTCCCTCTTATTTATAGGGCTAGGTCAAAGTCCTTCTTTGAGGAGGAAGTTAAGTTGGAATTAAATTATCTTTAAAGAATATAATTCTTTATTATAATTATATTCCTACTAGAACTTCTCCTATCTTCTTGGAATTTAATTCTTCTTTAATCTCTTCATGGAAATCAAATTCCTTTGGGATTGGGCTTTGCTCCACGTCATCTTGGGCTTGTCTAGTCATCAATTTTGACTACCATATCACCTTTGCTCTTTGTCGACAATTGCCCTGGCAACTGGCTCGGCGTCTCCTTCATGCATTGCCCTGGCAACTAGCTCGGCATCTCCTTCATGCATTGCCCTAGCAGCTAGCTCTAGCCTTGCTTTGGCAAGTGATCCTGCATATACACACAAAACACACCAAAGCAGCATCTTTTCCCACAAAAACTACCAAGTTATGTAATCAAGCTCAACGATGGAAGGAAACATTGATTAATGCATGAATGGCTAATTATGCAACTAATATGAGCCTAAGTCTAACAATAATATGAGTAAAAAGGGTAAGAAAAATAGTACTTTTGAAAACTTATCAAAGTTCATTAAGCTCGGGTGGTAAGTTTTGAGGACTCGGCAGGGCTAGCTACAACTGGGAATCCCCTACCAAAACATGAAGGCCCCAATTGAGATTCTTGATTTGGGGCATAGCTCACTATGAATATTTTGATCAGGCTAGTCGTTGAATTTTTGACCACAATAGGTCCCCTTGCAGTTTTCATCTCTTTCAAAGTGATGTCCTTTTGTGTATCTCTTTTGCCTAAGCCCAATGGCATTGAGAATATTTTGTAAGGGCTTAAAACTACAAGTTGCAATGCAAATATATTTTGTTCCTATCTAAGTCTAGAATATCCAAAATGCAAAATTAACATCACTCTAAAGTTCAATTTTGAGCCACCTGAATTCAGATGATAAAATTGGGGCATCTTCAAACTTAAGAATTTCTAACATATTTAAAGAACAAACATTCGCTACCACTCCTCTAGAATTACACTTCTGTTTCCTAAAGGATTACTTTAATAATGAGCTATCATGAACTTGCTAATGTGCTCTAAAGTTTCAAATTCGCTTTAAGAGCATTTACAGATAAAGATAAATGAGCAAAATTTTGGGGCATTCACCCGGAAAGTGACTCTAAGGAAGATGCTTGAACCCAAGGTAGGTTGAGGCATCTTCGTGTACAAGACCAATAGCCTGACATGACCAGTGGAAAGTCAGGGGCATCCCTTTGAGGGCAAAAAAAATCATATCACATTCATGCATTTAGCTGCACTCCTCTTATATTTAGAACAAATCATTTTTGCATACATTGAAAACTATACTGCATTTAGATTAAGTACATACACCAATGTCACCACACATTTAGAATAGACACAAGCATTGAAGATGCATTCATTTTTGCTTGTACATACAAACAGGTTCGAATAAGAGATCGAGCATCCTCAACATAGGGGACAATCCGATGGCCAACCTTAGTCTTGGAGGAGGCCAAACACACAAAAAATGTCGAAATATCTAAATAAAAGGTATCAACGACAAATTTTTGAACAATTACTAACAAATGTTTTTTTTCTTTTTAGGATCTTATTTCTCCGACAATGGTGTGGCGGACACCAACATTTTTCAGATTCTCACTCCTGCCAATAGAAACGACTTGTTCCAGATCTTACCCTTTATCGATGGAGAAACAGAGCAAATTTTTTCAGACATTGTCCTGCTGTCAATGGCGCAGCAATCCAACATCTTACAAATCATGCCTCCGTTACTAGTGGTAGGCCAACTGAGTGTAGATCTTGCCTCCGTTGGTGGTGTTGCAGGTCAAATGTTCCATCCAAATCCTATCTCTTCATTAGTGGTGTAGTGGATCCCATATTTTGCTGATCTAGTCTCTCCGTCAGTGGTGTAGCAGATCAAATCCTATCCAAGTCTTGCCTCTTCGACGATGTTGCAGCTAGACCAAACTTTTCCTTGGAATTTACCTTTTATTACAGTTGTAGCAAAAAATAAAAAAAGAAATTCAAAAAATCAAAAAGGAAAGAAAGTCAAAAGAGGAAACAAAAAAATCAAAAAGAAAAAATCAAAAGAAAATCAAGTTTGATTTACTTGATTATGTCCCTCTGTGGATGGTGTGGTTGGGTTCAAGTTGCTAAAATCCAATCCTGCTTCTTTGTTGATGGCGTAGTAGGATCCAAATTGTTAAAATCTGATCATGTCCTTCCGTTGATGGTAAGGCTAGGTTCAAAGTGCTGAAATTCGATCTTGCCCCGACGGTGATGGTGTAGATAGATCCAACTTTATAAACTTTTAGTTCTGCCTCTTCGTCAGTGTGGTAGACAAACCAAATTTGCAAAATTCTGATCCTGTCTCTTCGTCAGAGTCGTAGCTAGATCAAATCCTTAGACTTTGCCTCTTCGTCGGTGTTGTAGCTTGGTCAAATCTAACTTTCGTTTCTACCTCTTTGTTGGTGTTGTAGCTGAACCAAATTTACTGACTTTTAGTCTTGCCTCTTCGTCGGTGTTGTAGCTAGACCAAATTCACTAACTCTTGATCATGCATCGTCGTCGGTATCATAGCTGGATCAACATTACTAACTTTAGACCTTGCCTCTTCGTCGGTGTTGTAGCTTGGTCAAAATTTACTAACTTTTAACTATTTATCTTTATCAATAGTTAGAAAAATTCAAAAAAGAAAAAGTCAAAATAAAAAAAAGTAAAAAAGAAAAATCAAAATCCTTTGATCCTGCCTCTTCGTCAAAGTTGCAGTTGGATCAGATAGTCAAATCTTTCATCCTTCGATCTTGCCTCTTCGTCAGTGTTGCAGCTAGATCATATTTTGCAGACCCTGCCTCTTCGTCGGTGTAGCAGCTGGGTCGAGTTTTCTTTAGGAATTGCATCATCATTAATAATGTAGTAAATCGCACTCATTTTGCATCCCCAACCCCCATTTTGAAGATTTTGCTTCCCCAAGAGCAACAAAGTATATCAATTAAGTCAGAAAAGAAGACATACGTCGAAGAGAAAGAAGATCTACCAAAGATAGAAGACATACGTCAAAATGAAAGATGACCAGACAGATCGGACAAAACGGATCATTCTTAGTCTTTGCTCTATTGTCGTTACACAACAATAAGCAAAGAGGGGCAGCTGTAATAACCTATTTTTGTCCTAGTAACCCAAACCTGGATCCTAAACTTATCCATACCCGACCCATTAACCCAAATGCCTAACCCTAATAACAAAAAACCTTAATCTCCTATGTCTGCCACCACCATTAACCCTAATCTACTATGTCTGCCACCGCCATTAACCCTAAATCTATTAACCCTAAACCAAACCTTAAAACCAAAACCCCCACCCTAAATTAATCCATAAACTACTAAACCCTTAAATCCTTAAAATTAACCCCCAAATCCTAAAACCCTAAATTAACCTAAAATCCTAAATAACCTACCTCATCCCCAAAATCCCTCACCCACTCCCATCACCCAAGCCTCTAACCATTCGGCCATGCTATGTTCCCCTGCAAAAGCCCCAGACCATATCTGCAAGCAAATGAGGGGTTTTTATTATTTTCAATTGTAAACAAAAAGGGTTATAAAAACCCGAATGAAATTGTAAAACGGGGAAGGGATTCAAAAAAATTATAAAACGAGGAGGAGTTTAGAAAAAAGGGGAGTGGGGATTCGATTCAAAAAAATTAGTAAAAAAAGAGGGATCTTTTGAACGAAATAAAAAGGTAGTTTCGATTCTTTTCATCAATTTTTTTTAAATCAGAGATCTGTTCGAAATCCAATTTTTTAGTTTGAAATCAAAACTTTTTTGTTTTCAATTCGAATTGGAGTGAAAAGGAAAGAAAGGTTTGAATCATACCTGCTGATTGGGTGGAGGAGAACTGTCGCGGTCGCCGTGAGACCATCATTGAACGGTGTCAAAGGTGAGGAGAACGGCGCCGCTCTGGTAGACGAAAGAGAGAAAGCTTGATTAGGGTTTTATTTTTTTATTTATTTCAATATGTAAAATATAATAACAATAATAACCCCTATTTAAACTGGCTTATCCCAAAACTGCGTCGTTTGGCACCTTTACCCGCGCGGCGACCCGTTAACCCAAGGAAGATTCGCAATTTTTATGGGTTAATTACTCATCCGATCCCTCTCCCTGTCTATATTTTCATCCAAGGGCCAACTGCACTTTTGGTCCTCGAGGTTTTATTTTTCTTATTTTAGCATATTTTAATTTTTACCTTGTATTTTTTAGCTTTTTTAAATTTGGTCATTTTTCCAGTTTTTTATTATTTTCCTTTTTTAATTTGAGTACTTTAATTTTTTGCTTTTTATTTTTTAGCACCTATATTTTTTGTTTCTTTGCACTTTGACCCAATATATATATATATATATATGTTTATATTATTGTTGGGTATAATTGTATATATATTAACTATATTATAAATATTTTATACATATGTTTATTATATTATATATATTATATGCATTATATGCTACATGTACGTAATGTATATATATTATAATATTAGGTATATTATATGTTATATTATATAATATATGCTTATTATATATTATTTTATATGTATAGATTATAATGTTTATTTTTATGCATATTATTGTTATTTATCCATTTATTCGATCTCGATTCGTATCATTTATGACCTTATTACATTTATGTATTTTTATTCGATCCGGTCCTTCTCGGAATAATTTAATTTTCGTATTTATTTTTCTCGCACTTTAATTTATGCATTTATCTTTCTTGCAATTTATATTTTCGTATTTATTCTAATCATATCATCTAAGTATTGAAGGGAATGTGTTTTATTTCGAAAACAGGTTAGAAAGTGACATCCCGAATTTTTTTTAGGTGTCATCTTTCTCGGTTATTGTAAATGAAAAAACAATATTCTCCTTAGACCACTTCTTTGGGGATTAAATTTTAAATTAAAATTTGAAATTTTATTTTCTTGCAATGATAACACAAAATGAATGTGGTACTAATTTTGGGCGTTGTGGGGTGCTAATCCTTCCCCACGCGTAACCGACTCCCGGACCCTAAATTTTTGAATCTTTGGTTAATTTTAACGGCGTCCTGCCTACCAAAGTGGCCAGTGCGACTCCATCTTTTTATTTAAAAATTTTCCCGGTATTCTATTAGGAGTGTCATCCCGGTATCTGGGTGTTATCACCATTTTCGAATATTTCATTTCCAAACATTTCCACATATTTTAAATTTTTATTTTTAATTTTGAAAAGAAAGAAAATACATTTATGACAACTTGGGTACTCTTTTTCCTCCACTAGGTTTTAGGAAGATTTTTTAACGAGACCTCTGTCTATGTCTTACCTTTTTTTATTCGAATAAGAACATACCTTCTCTTTTTCAAAAAAAATATATTTGAGTTGTTATTTGTTCTTTTTTAATAATAATAAAAAAACCAACAACATTAATAATAATAATAATAATAAAACCAAAAATAATAAAAATAAAAATAAACCGGACAAAATTAGTGATTACAAATATATGTATATATTTTTTTCATATGTGATATATATCACACAAAATTGAGAGACTCAACTCGAACTTGAAAACTTATCCACTAATTATTAAAAAATTTTAAATTATTCAAATTTTTATTTTATAAATCACTTTATTTAAAAATTTGTCGAGCCGTGTCGAATTTAAAAAATTACGAAACAATCATTTTTTTCATCAAGTCTAGTCGAATAATTTAATTTTTTTTAGTTGAGTCAAACTTTTCATACCATTAATTACAATGATACAGGAAGAATAAAAGGTATGACTAGTGACAGAGCTGTGTATAATGCGGGAATGGCTCTTCCCCATTCACAGAAATTTTTTTCTTTTATATATATATTCTTAAAAATTAAATTATTTATGAATTTATCCTCATTTTTATTTATTTATTTTTCCCCAACAACATCTAATCCGCACTCTTGGTCATGACTAAAGAGGTGATGAGGCGACAAACGTGGAGAATACTTTAGGTTTTGATGTTTATTGTTGTTTTATATTGTTTGGACTGTATTGAATAGAAAAAAGTTAAAATTGTAGAATTTAAAGTTTCTCTGAATGCTGAGAAAATGAAGGAAATGAAAAGGGAAAATGAAATTTGTTACACTATGCAACTTATTTTATAAATAAAAAGAAGAATGGGAATAGAAGGCGGCCATTAGCAGGTCTGATGAAGCTTGAGCTTTCTTCATCCCGATTCTTGTTCTTCGTTATATTCCATCGTTTTCACCTTCTATCTAAATTATTTTCTCTCGATTCCCAATCTCATGTCGAATCCTGGGGTGCTCAATTGGAGAAATCTTTTTGTGGGTTCAGAGGAGCAAACCCTATATTTCTTCTCGTCGATTGAGAAAGAGGGATCTGTCTTCATTCAACCGCCGAGATAAGTATTTGACGATGGAGTCTCTGAATGAAAGTATGCTCTAGTCGGCCAGTTTATCGGAGGTGCCCCTAATCTCACTGCCCTGCAAAAAATAATAGAAACTATTTGGGGGAAACCTGCCATGGTCAAGATTAGTCTCGCAAGGCCTGGCGTCTATGTGTTCTCCTTTCCTAATGCCACGGCTCGTGACTGGGTTCTTGAACACGGTCCTTGGCATATGCAGCATAAGCCATTAATCTTGAGGAAATGGGAACCTAATCTGCCTAAACTTGAATTCGAGCTAGATAGAATACATATTTGGTTGCAACTTTACAATGTCCCTTTAGAGCTGTACAATAAGATTGGATTGAGCTATATTTCGAGTGCCATAGGGAACCCTCTGTACATGGACACAGTCACAGCTTCTAAGGGTAGATTGGAATTCGCTAAGGTATGTGTGGAACTAGAAGCTAATGTCACTGTTCCTACACAAGTCACTGTTCTTATGCCAGATGGTTCACAAGTTGCCATCCGTGTTGTTGTGCCATGGACACCGCCTAGCTACCCCAAGTGTAAGATTTATGGCCACTGGGAGAAACAATGCACTGCTGCTGAGCCAAAGATGGTGCAAGTCTGGCAACAGAAGACGAACATCACTGCAGAACCAACTAGTCCCAGGGGTAATCTTGTTGATTCTAATTCAACTGATGCCACTGATCTTACTGCAGATTCATCTAGTTCAGCTGATGCTCCAATTTCAAATGAAACTATTGTCAATGATGCCCAAGTGGGAACTGGAACCGAGGGTTGCCAAGGCGTGTCTGGTAAAATTAATTCCCCAACTGTATTGAACCAAGATACTGTACATGGCCATTTTGAGGATGTTGTCAAAGTTCCACCTGCAACTCTCCTTGATTTTGCACTTATTGGAGATCCACAAAATAAGGACCCTCCTTTGCAAAACTAGGGAAGGGGCAGACCTCTTAAAGAGATCAAAAAAGCTGCAGGGTCTGCCTCTAAACAAACATCTTTGAACACCAAGAGTGGCTCGGGTCCGATGCAAGAGACTACGAGCAAGAAACAAGGCCGTTTGGAAAAATTAAAAGCTGCAGCTAGTGATGCTCTGGCATCTGGAGGTACTCTTATTCCTCTTTCTCAATTATTGTTGGTTTTTGGAACAAAAGGGGGTTTAATCATCCCAAAAGCAAGCTAAGGTTATGCAGAGATGTAATGCTCTCCATGTTGATATTCTATGCCTCATTGAAACTAGAATTAGAAGTAATAATATAGGTACTATCATTCTAATTACTCCACTGATTGGTATTGCTTTTCAAATCACATTCATGCTGGGAACTGTAGAATCTGGATTTTGTGGAAAGCTCACTTGCAGTGTAATGTCATTTAACATGCTGACCAGTCGGTGACCATTCAAGGCGAACATCTGGGGAAACAGTTTATTCTTACAGCTGTTTATGGTAGAAATGATGCAGACCAGAGAAAGCTACTATGGGACCAGCTAAAGAGCATTGAAGGAATGGTGGAAACCGTTCCTTGGATCTTAGGGAGAGATTATAACATCATAGCCCATGCTGAGGAAAACTCAGACTTTGACACTCAAGGACCTCACATGTTACACCCGAAATGGAGGAATTTTAAAATTGTTTAGAGGATCTGCAGCTTATTAATCACCCATACACTGGCCCTCTCTTCACCTGGTCAAATAAACAGGAGGAATCTTTTCTGGCCCGCAAGCTTGACAGAGTTCTGATCAATCAGGCATGGCTACAAAATTTCCCAGATTCATACACGGAATTCCAAGCTCAGGGGCTGTCAGTCCATTGCCCAGCATTTGTTTGGTTCTAGAAGAATAACCCTATCAATCGCCCTAAGCCATTTCGATTCTTTAACTACTGGACGCTCGTTCCCACTTATCAAGATATTGTGAGAAACTCCTGGCAGACAGATGCAAAAGGTGACCCTATGCAGATTCTTTTCTTCAAACTAAAACGGCTTAAACCATTCTTAAAGGAGTTGAACAAAGCTCACTTTGAAGACATCTCCCCTCGGGTAGCTAGTAAAAAAACCCAACTTGAGTAGCAACAGGTTTTTAATCTGAGTCTTCCTAGTATGCGGGATATTGAGAAGGAGAAATTGTTGCACATCAAGTTAATTGAGCTTGAGAAAGCAGAACAAGCTTTCTACAGACAAAAAGCAAAAGTTCGATGGATTCAAGAAGGTGACATGGGCACAAAATTTTTTCACTCCACTGTTATGACCAAAAAGAAGAGAAATATTGTCCGTATGCTTAAAGAGAGGATGGGAACAGATTGGAGACTTTCGAAGCAATGACCAATGAAATGATACAATTCTACACTAATCTCATCGGCTCAAAAGATCAAAATGTCACAAGCTGTAATGTTGAGCAATTAAAATCATTGCTGCCTTACTCAATTCCTAATGATGATCAACAGCTCTTTACTAGAGACATTACTGCCCTGGAGATTAAAGAAGATCTCTTTCAACAAGAAAACGAGAAAAGTCCTGGCCCGGATAGCTATAGTGTGGTTTTTCAAGTCTGCCTGGGACACGGTCGGGAAGGATTTCATTGCTGCCATTAAACATTTTTTTCAGAATTCATCCCTATTGCCAGCATTCAATGCCACAGCTCTAGTTTTGATTCCAAAAGTACCCAATGCCTGTCTAGCTAAGGAATTTAGACCAATATCCAGTTGTTCGGTTGTCTATAAGACCATCACAAAGATAATGGTGAGAAGATTGTCTCCATTCTTCCCCAATATGATATTACCGAATCAGTTAGCTTTTATCAAGGGACGCAGTATTACAGAGAACACCTTACTAGCTCAGGAGATTGTTAAAGGCTACTCCAGAAAAACCATGTCACTTCGATGCACCATCAAGATCGACCTACAAAAAGCATGACTCGATTGACTGGGGATTTTTAATGAATGTAATCAAAGCAGTGGGAATCCCTGAGACTTTTAGAGGCTGGATCCAAAGCTGTATTACAACCTCTAAGTTCTCCATTTCTTTGAATGGCAGCCTTGTAGGCTATTTTAAAGGAGGAAGAGGGGTCCGACAAAGGGATCCCTTATCCCCTACCTCTTTGTTATTGTAATGAACATCCTCTTTATTCTATTGGATAATGCAGCTAAAGAAGGGATCTTCAGACATCACCCCAAATGCGGTCAATTGTCACTCACTCACCTATGCTTTGCAGACGACCTCGTTGTCTTCAATTATGGCTCTACTGACTCAATTCTGGGCATCCTAAGCACACTTGAGTATTTCTACACTATCTCGGGGCTACAACTCAACATAGCCAAGACAGAATTCTTTGCAAGTGGCATTTCTCCTGATACTCTTGAGCAGATAAGATGGGTAACCAGCTTCAAGCAAGGCCATCTCCCAGTTCATTACCTCGGGGTGCCTCTGGTAACCCGAAAGCTCACTGACAAGGACTGTTCCCCGCTAATAGAAAAAATCAAAGCCAAACATGGTGCTTGGTCCAAGAGAAAGCTCAGCTATGGTGGAAGGATACAGCTAATTCGAGCTGTACTGGTTAGTATATTTAACTATTGGAGCAGACAACTCATACTACCCAAGTCTACAATCTCTAAGATCGAACAATTATGCATGTGGTTCTTTTGGAAAGGCGACAATATTCAGGTCCAAGGCGCACGGGTTAGCCGGGAATACATTTGCCGGACTAAAGCTGAGGGAGGTCTCGGACTTAAAAGTCTAGGTAAGTGGAATAAAACTTGCTCCCTACAATTGCTGAGAAATCTTATGGCTGGTCAAGGATCCCTCTGGGTGGCATGGATTCATACATACGCACTTAAGGGAGTTGACCTTTGGCAAGCAGACATCAAGCCTACACATAGCTGGATTTTGAAGAAACTGCTTAACATGAGGCCGATGGCAATGTCCCTATTTGCTAATGGAGTTCCCTCGCATATTACCACACAATGGATATGGGAAAAATCGAGGGTTACTCACGACAAAGTCCAGTGGCAGAAAATTGTTTGGTTTCCCAAACACATTCCCAAGTATTCTATCATCTCTTGGATGGTGATCCTGAACAAAGTACCTACCAAGAAAAGACTTGCACGATGGGGGCTGTTCAACGATGCTACTTGTACCTTATGTGGGAATATTGATGAAACCCGAGACCTTCTCTTCTCTGACTACTCATACTCAAGCTTGGTTTGGAGGAAAATTGCAACTACAAGTGGACTGCACCTACCTATAAGGACTTGGGAAGAACACTTAAAATGGGAAGAAATGAACTGGAAAGGTAAATCACTTATTACTTTGATTCTCAAACTTGCTTGGACAACATTTCTTTACCATATTTGGGAGGAGCGCAATGCCAGAGTCTTCAAAGGAATAAACACCATACGCTACACCATTAGCATACGACTGTATAGACACAGGATAAATACTAATGATAGTACTAATATTAAGCTTTGTACAGACTGGGACATCAACGTTGGTTGACCCAAGAAGAACTTGATTACTTCATTGTAATTTTTTCTCAGATAAATACATTCACCATTTATCTAAAAAAACTTATTTTATAATTACAATATTAACGAATTTTTAAGTTTACCTTTTACATTTCATTTTCTTCATAGGTTGTGGCACATACAATTCGATGCTGATGCTGATGCTCATGATGATGAGAGGGTGCTTAGTTATTATGGTAAATAATGGATTCAGGGATTAAAACGCACTAATATTTAAATGTTAGAAGTTAATTTTCTAGAATTAAGATTAAATTATAAAATTTTAGGATTAAATACGTTTTTATGTCAATTTTATTAATTATCGTATCTTAATTTTTCAGGTAAACTGTACTAAATACTATTAAACTTTAAGTATTGTATAGTTTATACCACTGAACTTTCAATTTGTTCAGTTATATCACTAAATTTTGATTTTGGCTCCAATTATATCATTGGTCGTTAACTCGATAACGATGTGATGACATAAAAGAAGGTTGTCAATGTAGCCAAAACGTCGTTTCAATATGGCTATTGATGCCAAAAATGACATGTTTATGCATTGAACTTTTAAGGGTGTATCGATTTTGTCACTAAATTTTAAAATGATTTTATTTTTAAAACTGAACATCCCGACAGCCGTTGTCGACCAATCATCGCCTGTCACCGATCACCATGTGCGACAAGATTAGTACCAAATCATTCACATCTCTATCATCTTTCTTCTCCTTGGATTAGTTTTCCACAAAATCCACTCAAAATCGGCAAAAATCAATCAAAAGGTCCTACGTGCTAATAGATCTTCTTCGACAACTGTCTGATAAGGCTAGTTTCGAGGTATGTTGTTCGTCTTCTCAAAAAAATATTTCTCACTAATCGAATTTTCAAACAAACACTCTAACCCCTCAAAATGGTAATTTTTTGTTTAATTTCATCGGTTTTGAGTGGTTTCGTGGAAAAATCAACCCAAAGAAAAGAAAGAAGCGTGAAATACGAACTTTTTGATACTGATCTTGTTGCGAGTAGTAATTATGACGGGCGGCAATTGGCCAGCAGCAGCAGCAGAATGTTCAGTGGCAAAAACAGAATCGTTTTAAAGTTTAGTGGCAAAATCAATACACCTATAAAGTTCAGTGCCTAAAACAATGTCGTTTTAGGCATTAATAGCCACACTAAAACGACGTCGTTTTGTGCATCAATAGCCACACTAAAACGTCGTTTTGTGCATCAATAGCCACACTAAAACGTCGTTTTGTGCTTCAATAGTCACACTAAAACGTCATTTTGTCCATGGTGTCACGTCGTTATTGAGTTAACGATCCAATAGTATAATTGAAGTCAAAACTAAAGTTTAATGCTATAATTGAACAAATTGAAAGTTCAATAGTATAAACGATACAACGCCTAATGTTCAATTGATATTTGGTGTAATTTAGCCTAAAATTTCAACAGAAACGAACTAATTTATTATTTTTATTGTCAAAGATTCAATAAAAACTCATAATCAGAAAATTATTAACGTATTTTACCTATAAAAGTTATATCTACCGTAAATTAACTTTTTCTTGCGGTTGTTTTATGATCGTATCATTTTAGATCCATATCATCAAGTTATTTCAAATTCAAATCATAAAGTATATATCTTGTGTTTGGAATAATTTTAAATTCAGTTAAGTCTTTCAATTTTAAGTTGAATATATTAAAGTTGTTAAATTCTTATCAGGAAAATTGAATCGACTAAATTAATTTCAGGTAAATTAAATCAATTTCAAATTTAAATTGTTCGATTGAACATTAACTCTATTAGTACTATTATTTTGCGCATCTAGTATACTTGCGCATTTATCTCTTATTTAAAGGCTAAAAATTATAAATTCTTTAAGCGTAACTTTTATAAAAGAAATCAAGTTCAAATTAGACAAATTTAGATTATAAATTTTTGGGTTAGAGGTTTAACAAGCTCCTAAACTTTTGAAGAAAAAAAATCAATTCAATTCTTAAACTTTTTTCACCTAATTAAGTTCTCAAATTCAGGAAAAAATTAATTTGACCATTTGATAAGTGTTGACTGTTAACTTCAACAGTTTTTATTTTAATTTTTTGTCATGTGTCACAACAGGGTAACATCAATTGACATTTTTAGGATTTTTTAATTTTTATTTTTAAAAAATATATAAAAAAACTAAAACGTATTTTAAAAATGCAATAAAATAAAATATAAAAATTATTTTTTATTTCGAAATTTATTTAAAAATGATAAATAATAATTGTTCAAAACATTAAAATATTTTAAAAATAATGAAATATTAAATATTATTATAAATTAAAAAAATATTTTTAAAAAAATCTAAACAATAAAAAATTATTTTAAATCATTAAAATATTGCTAAAATAGTTGTATTATTTTTAAATAAATTTCAATGTTTTCAAAACTATTTAATATTTTCATAATATTAGAATATGTTATAAAAAATTTAGAATCTTTTTTTCAAATTTTAAATATCTTTGAAGAATTTTTTAAAAATTGTTTGTTTTTACAATTTTAATGTTGTTTAATATTTATTATTTTTAAATATTTTAATATTTTCCATTTTAAAACAATTTGAATATTTTTTTTAATTTTGAAACAACATTAATATTTTTTTAAAATTTTAATATATTTTTAAAAATAAAATTAAAAAATTACGGAAATGTCATGAATTCATTAGAGTATGCGTCATGGCACAATCTGATGTTGTCACATAGCATAAAACCATTAAGACTTAATTATTAAAATTAATTGAAAAACTTAATTATTGTACTTTTTAATTTGATAACTTAATTAAGTTAATTTTTTAGTACAAAGACTTTAATAAATGAAAGAAAATTTAAGGGCTTCATTGATTATTTTTAAGTTCAAGGTTTTATTAAACGCTTGAGCCTTAATTTTTCGTGGTCAATTGAGGTCAATATTAAATTGAGGATTAGAGTCAAAATTACTTTCTAGCATAATCAACAAAATAAAATCAAAATCGAAACTTTTTATTATATAAACAAATATAATGAACTTGTTTAAAAAAGAGAATACGAAAACAAATTTCTCTTCTATTTATTTGTTACTTTCGAGATGATACTTATCACCATCTGATCGGTAAACATCAATCAATTTAATTAAAAGAAAAGTCTAAATTCATCCAATCAAATGTTGAAACATGTTACAATCTAATTAGAGAAATGGATTTATTGCATTAAATTAAAACCGAATTAATAAAATGCATAAATAATAAAGATCAAGTGTGTGACAAAATTGAAAGAACAGTGATCAAAATAAAATTTACCCCATAGTTTAGTAGTCATTCATGTAATTTACCCTAAAAAAAATATGAAATAGGTGCAACAAGCTTTCAAATGATTGTCCACGAAAGATGTTTGAGAGAAGAAAGTTGCTAAGCTGTGATTAAAAACAAAATCAACTTTAACACTCGGTCCATAGTATATCAAAATCATAAATGCAAAAACACGTCTACAAATGCCATCAAGTCCACAAAATGATTTCAAAATTAACATAATACTAACCCTATTTCTGTGGCCAGGGAAATACTCAGCGCTTTCCACCACCACCACAGAGCTTGGGACCTTTCGGTGCTCCACCCTTTGGAATGTTACCCTTGCCCTGTGTCTTCTGTTGCTTTGCCGCTACTTCGGCTTTCTTTGCCTTCTTTTGATCCTTAGTTTTCTTGATTCTTTCCTTGATTTCTCTGCAGAATTAAGATTAACACAGTATTCCCCGTAAATACCAAAGCTTAATACGTGAAAATCACCAATAACAAAAATAAATGAAGCTTGTATATCAAGCAAAAAAACACACACACCTTAGTGCAGCTTCCCTGGCAGCATCACGAACTTCAGGTTTCTCACTCCTCTTCTTCTGGATAACCTCTAAAGTGGCACCAACAATGGATCAGGAGTAAGGCTTCTTGGTGGTACGTCTCCTCTTCTTAACAGCCTCTTGGGCGATGTCCTAAATGCATGTAAACAAAATGGAAAAAAATCATTGAGCTTGGACATGAAAATACAAAAGGCAGTCATTTCTAATCAGGTACCGTAAAGCATGCACTCTAGTTCCAACTTATATCAGATCAATGAGAGAATAAAAAAAGAAGGCTAAAATTGTTCAAATTTTATTCATTTTATACCGAACATTAATATGTTGTCATAAAATCTTATTACTAAACAAACACGATCATTGCCCACATATCACAACCCAGATATACTTACTCCACATGCTGCAATTTTCTGTATAGACATGCAATAGTAATGCTGATACCTTCTTATGTTGCTTCCTATACATGGCTGTCCATGTAAGTTTCGATGGCTTCAGACGGTTGTGAAGTACCTCTTGCATTTTGAATTGGAAAAGAGGAAGACCTAAACAAATCCATGAAGACAATTGTTCATTACAAATGTAACTATATAATATTAACTGCTTCAAACCATTACTCGAAGAAAATTTACCCGAGAATCAGAACGAATCTGATGCCTTTTCCAGGGTAAATCTTGGCACCACTAAATCGGCAAAGCTCCGTCCTAACATGCCAACATCACACAGTTTAGTATGAGATTTGGGATATTAAAATATAAAATCATTATGAGTAAGGCAAGAAAGCCTATAGATTCTAACAATTTCCACAAGGTAATTTTACACCAAACCTAATGCATGCCAATTAAGGAGCCTAATCGTTCACTATTATCACAAAATTAACCATATTTAACAATTACAACCATTACAAAGAGGATTCATTTGCAATTGAAATGAACACTAGAATCTTCAAATTACATAAGCTGCCAAAATCCCGATGCCAGAACTAAAATAACATTACATTTCCACTCACATAGCTAAGAACTAATTATATTTCTTTTCCATCAAACTTTAGCATCCAGTATATTTTACTTTTTATTTTCTTCAAACAAATTAATTCAAAACATTCAACTTCGATCAAATGACAAATCTCATATCAAAATAAACCGATTAAATGTTTAATACTTCAAAAAACGAAAATTTAACAATCTGGTTACCGATAAAATGGACACGAAAAATAGAAATTTTGAGAGGGAGACGATAAGCTTATTCCTTGCTTAATGTATTAACTACAATCAATAAACTTTAATTCCTCGCTTAATGTTGAAACTAAACCCGACTAACGTGACTTCAATAGCTAAATTTCAAGCAGGCTGAAATAAAATAAAATAAAATAAAATAAAATAAAATAAAAAAGCAAAAGCAGATCCGGCTGTCAACGATTCATTTTTTTCAAAAACGAAAGGAAAGTTATTTCAAGATCAGATCATTAAATTTCGATTAAGGAACAATTTGAACGAAACAGAGAATGGAAATATAGAGAAGAAGCGTACTTGAGAACCATGGTTGCTGCCGCTGTTGCTCTGTTCCTTAGATTTGGAAACCCTAGCGGGCGTTGCCGTGTATGGGAAGGGTTTTGAATAAACGGCCCATTATATTGTTTTAGAATTACGGACTACCCTGAGCGGGCTGCGAATGGGTGGATAATTGGATATAGACCAAGCCCAATATCTAAAACAAATGCATTTTTTCTCTTTAACTTTTTTTTTTTATGATTCATATTGGTTTTATATTTGAAATTAATAACTGCCCCATTTAATAATGTTGTCTTCTAAATTCGACATAGGGAAATAATACGATAACAATTTAATTGATAAAAAAGAATATAATGTGTTAAATGATAATAAATATTATTTGTATCTACATTTATATAATCTTTAAATATAATAATTAAAATGTATTATTTAAGGATCGATATTTTTAATTTTGTATATAAATTCTTTCTCATTATATTGATGAATATATCTATACACATTTTTTTACTAACTTGTAGTCTAATTTAATATTAAATAAACTCATTTTATGCGGCCTTGTCTTAATAGGATGATATCGTCTCATCGGTCAATAAGCTCGTTTTTTTTACGATATCAGTAACAATTGGATAATTGGTTTCTCTCGCTCCATTGGTGCTTTTGATGCTCTTCATGCTACATTATAATGGGTTACTTCTTGCTTGGCAGCATGGCTTCGAACTTTTTAAAGTCCAATGCGATTACTATCAAGTTGTGTCTCTAATCAATGATCCTGATGCAGCACATAGCTAGCTAGCTAGCTCTATGATTCATGCTACAAATCTCCTCCTGCAAAAAAGATAGATGATTGAATTCTATTGGATACCTTGTGAAGCTAATCGATCGCCCGACGTTCTGGCCAAACAAGTATTTTACCACCCGTTTGAGTTGCTCAACTACCCACGACTTTTATTTAGTGCTTATTAGAAATGTCGTCAACAATCTATAGAGCAAGCGACCAAACATTTTAATTGACATCTTTCCCTTTCTCTTAAGTTGTGGGTTCAAAACTCATTAGGAATGAATTCCTCTTTCTCTAACTAAAAATTGTTCAAAAAATATGTCGAGCAACACATTCCATACACAATTCAACCACATCAGTCGTCAAGTGGTGAAATACAAAACATGATTTTTTTTCCTCGGTAGGGAGCGTACATCTCTTTTAAGAATCTAAAATACTACGAAGACTCGAACAAAACACATAATTTAGGCATTTTCCTCTAATCATTGATACAATAAATTAGTCATTTGAGATCATACAAAAACAATACAAAGAAAATGTTAAAAATCTAACCAAAAGACTCAAACAAAAGATAGATATGAACATATTCGATTGTATTGGTAAACTAACCAAAAAATCGATCTGTCAAAATGTTTTTAAATATTTTATTTAGCGACAAATGATTTAAATATTTTAATTACAAACGTGTTCAGCCATGGAGGAAAGAGAGGAGAAAGAAGAAAAGTTAACCGTCGTATCAGTATTTTTTAACGAAGGTTAATAGGAGGATCAAAATAAAAACAGATTAAAAGTTTGATAATCCGAATAAAAATTTTAAAAGTTTCGTGACTAAAATAAAAGCGCCTTAAAAATTCAGTGATCATCTGTTTACCTTACCCAAAAAATAAAGTACAAACTAATTGAATTATAAACTGAATATTATTTTATCATTAAAACAACTACAATAAACCATAATATATATGGTTAAGAATCAATTATTAAATTATTAATTATTTTACCATATACTATGATTTTGGGAAGATGAAGATACCACCTCACGGCTCACGCAACCAAATCTCATCATCACACACGATTCAAACCCCTTCTATAAAAGCCACTTATTAAAAAATTCTTAAAATTAATAAAAAAGGGAATTTCAAAACAGCAGTAACACTCCCGCACAAAAAAAAAAAAAAAACAACAGCGTTTTTCTTTTTCCTTCAATCCAAAACAGGAAAAAAAGAGAGGAGAAATTTCCTTTCTCTTTCTTAGCAGTTGCTGCAAGATCTACTAATCCAGCTGACTCTGATCGACTAATTGTTGATTTTTTCATCTTCTTCTTTGTAAAAGAAACAACAGTTTTTAATTTATTTGTTTTAGATTTGAAAGAGAAGGGAATGGAAGACAAGGAGGAAGAAGAGTGGAGTGGATGTGAGAGCGGCGATTACACGTCGGAAGACGAAGGGACGGAAGATTACCGGCGAGGCGGTTATCACGCCGTTAGAATCGGCGACGCTTTCAAGAACGGACGTTACGTTGTCCAAAGCAAGCTCGGTTGGGGCCATTTTTCCACCGTTTGGCTCGCTTGGGACACTCAGCTCTCTGCACATCCCTTTCTCTACTTGATCAGCTTAATATATCTACTCTATTCATCAAGTTAGCTTGTGGTTTCTTAGCTGTAGTTCTTTTGTTTCTTTCAGTAATATCTGGTTAGTGTGTTTTCCGAGCCTGTAATTGAAGAAATTTATCCAAAAAAGCTAACCATTTCTCTTTATTTGTGAGTAATATTTTGGTTGACTTATTGTTTAGAAACTATAGAAGAGAGAATATGCAGGATTTAAAGAACCAATTAAAAGCTTTTATCTCAGCTTAGCAGAAGAAAAGAAGCTTTTACCCAGATAATGTATTCGTCTGCTTGGTTAGTTTTGACTACGAAACAGCAAAAAAAAAAAAATCACTAGGAAATATATTTTTTTCTTTTTTAAGACTTAGGTAAATTGCTTTTCTTTATGTTGGATTTTAATTTATATATTTTTAAATTTCAGCGTTATGTAGCTTTAAAAGTACAGAAAAGTGTACAACATTATACTGAGGCCGCGATGGATGAGATAACGATCTTACAACAGATTGCAGATGGGGATAAAGAGGATAAAAGATGTGTAGTGAAGCTTTTAGATCATTTTAAGCATTCAGGTCCAAACGGACAGCATGTTTGTATGGTGTTTGAATACCTGGGAGATAATCTCTTGACGCTCATCAAGTACTCGGATTATCATGGCATGCCTATTCATATAGTCAAGGAGATATGTGGTCATATTCTGGTGGGCTTGGATTACTTGCGTAGGGAGCTTTCCATTATACACACTGATCTGAAGCCTGAAAATATTTTACTGTTGTCAATGATAGATCCGTCTAAGGATCCAAGAAAGTCAGGCACTCCTCTCATCCTTCCCAATAGCTAGGACAAGGCGTTGCTGGACTCTTTAAAGTCCACGAATGGGGACTTGAGTAGACATCGGAAGAAAAAGATTCGAAGAAAGGCTAAGCGAGCAGCTCAAGGGTGTGTGGAGAAGGAAGTTAATGCAGTAGCCGATATGGACCCTGAGACGTCTGGTGCAGCTGAATCATCTACGAGTGAAAACCCAAATGTGGGTTCTGCTGAAGAATGTCCCACTAGTTCTAGCAATGCCAATAGATTGTGTGATGCTGATGGTACAAAGGATACTGGCCAAGCAAGTCAATGTAATAAGAGAGGAAGCCGCTCCACAAGGCAGAAACTATCGGCATCAGTTGATTTAAAGTGCAAATTAGTTGACTTCGGGAATGCATGCTGGACATATAAACAGTTCACTAATGATATTAAGACGAGACAGTATAGATGTCCTGAGGTGATTCTGGGATCTAAGTATTCTACGTCTGCAGACCTTTGGTCATTTGCTTGCATTTGTTTTGAGCTTGCAACGGGTGATGTACTCTTTGACCCTCATAGCGGCGATAACTTCAACAGAGATGAGGTATTTTATTTATGATGCTCTTATCCATTTTATCTTTGTTTTTGCATCACATATGATGTTTGTGTATCTTTTTAAGGTTCTCAGTCGCTCTTAATGAAAGTTCATTCAAGATGTGACATTCAATCTTTAAAGGCTGTGCTGCACTTGTAAAGTTAAAATTATTTATTTCCTTGTTTTTGGAAAGTTAAAAAGAAAAAGAAAATACTCTATGCATCTGAAAAAGAAAAGACGCAATAAACAGGGATAAACTTGTGCTTTTCTTTTTCATGTTACTTAAAACGAGCTTGGAGGGAACTTCTTTGGGGTTGTCATATCTTAAATACAATAATCAGATTACTTTGATTTGGTTCCCAGCTAAAACTCTGAAAATTTGTCATTAAGCGGACACAATAAGACTTTGTTAGGCTATTTTTTTTTTGTAAAAGAAAGATGAGAAATGAAAGAGTGAAAACTATAGAGGTGTGTTAAACTGAAATATTTGTTTATTCATCACTTTTGAAGAGATTTAAAAAGTTCAATGGCTGGAAATCTTTCATCTAGCCCGTTCTTGCACAAATTTTCATTTAGTTGTTTCACTTCAGGTTTCCCACTTCTCTTGATCCCAAAAGAATCCTTGTATTTGTTTCCACTATGCTGTAACCTTAAGTTATATGCATTTAGTATCTATGTTACTCAGACTTGGGTGCGACTGTTGGATATAGATGTGTTTGATATAAGTCTGCTCAATATTTTCTCTTTAAGTTTTTCTTCCATGCATTTGGAGGATCTTTAGGTGATCATATCCCCGTATTCGTATGTGTTGCACATGAATTTCAAGAAAAGTAAAAAGTCAGAGCAATATACTTTAGGATTATATTATTTTGAAATGATAGTTGAACCGAGTGTAAGCTTATCTATGCTTCAGATAAAGTTGAATGATCAATGGACAGTCATTTTCTGACAGCATTTACCTTTTAAAAGGTAAGATTTGGTCATTCCCACTTGGGGAATCTTGATGGTTTGTATTGCCCTGCATTTTTGCTTCCATTTTCTGGAAGCTGACTCAAGTTCAGAAGAATAACATTGCTTTTTGTACATTTATAAGCTCGTGATTGTGCAATGGTATCGTTTTTGAACACTATGTTTGAAGACGAGTTCTATCAATGGTGTTTGTTACTTCGGGTTATGTGCTTCTAAGGGATTTCTCTCTATTTCCCCTCTCCTCCCAAAAGTATTTATGTACTGGAAAGGGGGGTCATATTCTCATGCAATTTTCAGAGTAGTCACTGCTCAATGCAACTGTTTCGGGTTTTAGTTTTGGAAGTGCTACAAACAGCTGAACATGCTGAATGGTGGGATAGCATTTATGGATTTCCTTAAATTGTTCTTAAATCTCTGGAGTGTGCCATCACAGTTTGTATTTAGTTAATAGAAGTTTTCTGTTTTTAAGATTATTCGTGTTGTGTATATGTTTTGTGTATGCATGTACATATGTCTGCAATTGTATATGTATTTTGGCAGCAATGAATAGTGTTGTAAGCTGTGGGCATACGGGTGCACGGCATATTATTTACTTATTCTTTAGGGTGTCAGTTTTAGTTTTACTTATCTAATGACTGATTTAATTATTATGAAGCACAAATGTTCTTTAAATTTCAGGTCTGAGTTCCATTATAGGACAACTGAGCCATTCTTTATAAGCTGATTGTGGGTCTTTTGAAATGTTGAAAGGAATATGCCCAATGAAATCATGGACTTTTAGGAAAACTGTTATTTTGATTTACATTTGAATCCTCTACAAAATGTCGTGGAGAAAGCTTGAGCTTGAAACCCTTAAAAAACAAATGGACTGAAAGTTGTTCTTTATAACGACGTTTTGGTTCTGAATCGAAATATATGTTTTGATGAATGCAATGTTGTTATCCCCTCTGTGCAGGACCACTTAGCTTTGATGATGGAGCTTCTAGGAATGATGCCGCGCAAGGTGAGACTGAGAATTGTGATTTCTACCTATCAAGAAGTTTGCTTTTCTTTCTTAGAATTCTTGTATTTTTAACTTAAATCATGTATGGAATACATTCAGATTGCCTTGGGTGGCCGTTATTAACGGGACTTCTTTAACCGATACGGTGATTTAAGACACATCCGACGGTTGCGTTTCTGGCCCTTGAATAAGGTCCTCATGGAAAAGTATGAGTTCAACGAGCAAGATGCAAATGGCATGACTGACTTCCTGCTCCCAATCCTTGATTTTGCACCGGAGAAACGTCCCACTGCAGCTCAATGCCTTCTTCATCCATGGATCGACGCTGGCCCCCGACTTTTAGAGCCATCGGGATCTACGTCGCAAACCCAAGTTGCAGTTTCGGAGAAAAAGAAGAGGGAGATGGATGATATGGAGGTTGCAATGGGGAATATTGACATCAGTGCAGATTCTAAACCTGCCAAAGATCTCCAGTCTACTTCGAAACCCTCAAAGACAGCAACTTCTTCATCGGTATAGGACATGTAATTCTTTTAAAAATATATATGTTTCTTATAAAATACAACTGAAAATGAAATTACATTCATGTGTATATATATATATTTTGGCGGCAGAAACTTTTAGTTTTTACAAGTGTCTTAGTTTTAGGGTTTAGTGTATGAGTTTAGAATTTAGGGATAGTAGTTAAAATTTAGAATTTAGGGTTTATAGGTTAAAACCTAAATCCTCACCATATTATTGACAAGTGTCGTAAATTGTCAAATAAGTATTTCTTATTCACAAATTAAATAAATTAAAGTGTAGTAAAGAGAAGGGTCGATCTGCAGGGACTAAGAGATTTTCAATATTGAATTGCGTTGATCAATATTGAATTGCGTTGATCCTGTTTAAGTAAAAAAGAAAGAAAAGGGGATTAAAGTTCAAGAATGAGAACAGTAAAATTAAATAAGAGTAATTTAGAAAAAATGATGAAAAGAAAACGAAGTAATAGATGAAAATAACGATGGTAGAAATATAGCCTCAAGCTTCGCTCTGTCTCAATTCGTTCCGATCATTGAAAGAAATTTTACTTTGGGATTCATGTCGGTAAACCGATATTCCTAAGCCTATCTTCGAAATTCAATCCTTGCTGGACTAACTACGTTTATCGCCGTTAGCACCAATACAGCTTTAAGCGCTGGAAAAGCCTAACTCGAATTATGTTGTCTCAACGAGAATCGAATCTGATCTCAATTTCTTTTAGCAGACCGCCTCTAAGTGTGTTCACAGGAAGTCCAATTTGCTATTAGCCAACTCTTCCTCCCAACGATAAACCAGAACAACATTCAAAACAACGAGCTTTTTTGAAATGAAAGTGTTAAGATTTTTAAAGGAAAGGCCGATTGTCAATCTAAGTTTTCGAAAAATTGAGAATGATATCCGAAGATATTAAGTGCTTTTCAATTCTCACAGAAGGAATTGAGTCATTGCTAGGCCTTCGGCTAATAAAAAGTTTAGCTAAGCATGATCGAAATCATACGTAGCATTTTCAGAAAACAAAGTAAAAACTTAAAATAAAAAAAGCCGAAAATAAACCCGATAGAACTTTTATAAAATGAAAAAGATACATCTTAAGCTTTACCCAAAAAGAGGTATTTATAGTCTTCTAAAAACCCTAAAAATGAAACAAGTAAATTTAAAATAAAAAGATAATTCCTAAAGATAATAACATCCAAAAGATAAATCCCGAAGATAATAAAATTTAAAAGATAAATAGTTCCAAAGCATTTTAAATTCAAACTAAATCCTAGATAATTTCGTGCATCGTCCTTCCAAAAACTGCTAACTGGACCGTCTTCTAGAAGGCGCTGCTGACTGGAATGTTCGAATTCGTTAAGTCGACAAAACGTCATGCCCCACGTCGTGCCTCATGTCTCCAGCCATGATAGATTAATAAAAAAATACAGAAAAATGCCCCTCTTGCTGTTGGTTCTGGAAAACAGATTCCTACATCGAAAATGAGCAAAACAAAATCAAATCAGCAGTAATAATTGACAAGGGAGAATTAAGAAGAAAATATACTCAATATAAAATACTCATCAATTACCATAAAAACTAAACCCTAACATCTAAACCCTAAATTTTAATCCTAAACCATAAATTCTAACCACTATTCATAAACTCTAAACACTGGAACCCCTAAATCCTACACCCAAACTAAATTTCTAAATCCTAAAATTAAGACGCTTGTGAAAATTAAAAGTTTTCACCACCAATGTATTGAATATATATATATATATATATATATATTATATGGCAATTATTCTCTGCACAAACGTTTGTGTAATAAAGTTTGCACAAGCGTCTTAGTTTTAGAGTTTAGGGATTTTGTTTAAGGTTTAGTGGTTTAAGTGTAGTAGTTTTGAATTTAGGGGTTGTTGATAGACTTTTGAGTTTAGGGTTGAAAATTAGGGTTTCTAGGTTAAAACTTAAATCCTTTACCATATTACACTAACTCTAAATTCTAACCATAAACTCTAAATTTTAAACCTATACACTAAAATCTCTAAACTCTAAATTAAAACCCTAAAATTAAGACACTTGTGGAAAGTTATATTTTTTTATTCTTTTTACATATTTCAAGAATGATAATTTTCTTCCATCACTATTGAAGTTATAATAATTATTAATCATATCATTAATATGATATTATAAGGTACGTTTGCACGGCTGCTATTTTTTTAACATGATTGATAATTCTTGAATTTTAATTTTTCATTCATATTATTAACAACTAAAAGTGAGTATTTTTTGAGCAAGTATATTTAGTCAGTTAGTCAAGTTGTTCATCTTTGTACCCTTATTTTTCTTAGGTTATGGGTTCTAGACCCACCAAGAACACCTCTTCCTTCTTTTAGAGTCACTCTCTTCCCCTTCCCTCTAGATAAAATTATAATTAAGTTTTATTAAAAAAATAGTGACTTTTTTAAACACTCCCCCTTTGGTAAGATTAAGATTAGAATTAGATTTTATTAAAAAAATTGTGACTTTTTTAAACACAATATCAGCCATATCTGCATTATATGTTTGTCTTTCATGATAAACCAATAAAAATTTTCCATCATTTATGTTAACTGTTAAGAGACAATAATAGGTGATAAAATATTCTCACATATATACTGGTATTTAAGACACATTATATATTTTAATATATTTTAGTAATTGTTATAAATATATATTTATAATATGGATAAAATTTTGATACACAGGCGGTGTAAAACTAGTTTTACACAAGCCTGCATATTTACACTATAAAACTCAAATCTTAAAATTTTAACTTTAACTCTACAAAACTAAACCCTAAACTTTAAATCCTACACCCTAAATTTTAAGCATTAACCTTAAATTTTAAACACTATAACCTAAACCCCTAAACTAAAATCCTAACCCTAAAACTAAAAGACACGTGTAAACTAAAGTTTACACAGCCTGTGTATCAAAGTTTTTTTCCTTATAATATTCTATAATTTATATTATAATTTATATATTATTATATAAGTTAGATCCACTCACACGAAGTAAAATTTAAAAGTTTTACGCATTTCATGGACCATTGGATTAACTGATTTTAATGGTTAAGATTAAAATTTTTAAATTAAAGATCATTAAGTTTTTTTGTAAAAATATTAAGTCATTAAAGGGTCTCTTCAAGTGGAAAGATGAATGTCAAGAAGCCTTCCAATAGCTCAAACAGTATTTAGCCAACCTTCCCATGCTTCAAGTGCCCAAGGAAGGAGAAATTTTGTTCATGTGCCTAGCAGCTACTAATGAAATAATTATGGCAGTTCTAGTTAAGTAGGAAGAAGCACTACAGAGACCGTCCTAATATGTCAATGGGTCTTTCAACTGATGAAACAAAGGTACACTAGAACAGAAAAACTAGTGTTTGCTCTGGTCACAATAGTCAGGAGACTTCGCCACTACTTTCAGGTGCATCGAGTGATTGTTCTGATAGATCAACCATTCAAGGATGTACTGGGGAAAGTGGATGTACATAGTCGAAAGTTGAAATGGGGGCATAGAGCTTAGTTAATTTAGGATCAAATAACAACCTTTAAGAGCAATCAAGGTACATATTCTGGCTAATTTCATAGCAGAATACACGTTTTGTGAGCTTACGACGAATTCGCATGAGAGCAGTTTAATGACGAGCAATGAGAATCAGCAGTCACAACAAGAACCTGCCCAGACCATAGACAAATAGGTTTGGAACCCACAGTCCTGGACTCTCCATGTAGAGGGCTTGGTTGCTATTAATAGAGCAGGAACGGGCATGCTATTAACCAGACCCAACGCAAAAGAAGAATGGCAGTATGTGCTCAGCTTTGCATTTACCTTTTCCAACAACGCAGCCTAGTATGTGTAATCACTCATTTTTATTTGTAAATACATATTAGTGTTGCATGTATACATTGTATTATATTATATGTTTATTATGTGCATGAGTGTTATTAATATATGTGTGCATATATATTATAAACTATGTATGTATACGTATTAAATACGGTGTATGTGTGTCGCGTATGCATCTATATTTAGTACGAGCGTATTTGTTTAATGTGTGTAGATGTTAAGTCAATTATGTGTATGGTTATATGTACGTATGCTAGTATGTTATATTAATTAATGTTTGCATAAGTATATACGTTTGTATTATCGTATGTGTATTGTTGTTATACTATTAATATTATTATTGGGCTAATATATAAAATGAAATCCAAAAAATTATATATTAAACCAAATAAATAAATTACAGTCCAAGTCCAATTACAAATCTAATATTATTACAAGGCCCGGTTGGCCCAAACCCAAACCCTATCTAATTACAATTATTGTGTGTGCAGGTGACTATGGGTCGTTGGATCAAGATCTGATCCAACGGCCACGATCCAACCAAGGAACAAAATATCTGCCAGCCGCGTGCACTACACGTCTGGACCGTTCGAGTGCCACGCGCGGACTCTTTGATATCCCACGCGTGCGTGAGCCCCACGCGCTCTGACCCCTCGACTGCTGAGCCCCACGTGGCACGATCTGGAGCCGTTTCACCAACCGAGGCTTCATCTGGGCCATTCATCCTTCAAGCCATCCCGACCATTAGATCAGATCTGATCTAACGGCCGAGAACACATCTGGCCGAAGACAGAGCCCACACCGCCACCATGCTGCACCATGCCGATCTTCAACCACCGCGCTCAGAACATGTCAAACACAGCAAGAAAAGAAATATGTCAGTCCAGATCTGAAAAAGCAAATAATATACAACTTGTACCAAAACCTAAGACAGGCATATATATGTACGAAACAAATATTTTGTAAGAACAGAGAGTTGTAATCGGACAGAAACAAGTTGTAATCAAACCAGTCAAGTTATAATCGAAAGAAAAAGTCCAATGGTAAATACTCGTTTCCCCTTTTTTATTTTTTGCATGCATACACAAAAGAGAGGTAAAAAAAAGAGAGAGAGTTAGAGGTCTTACCGTCGCCGTTTGTGGGTCTCCCCTCACCAGTGACAAGCCTTTTCGGCTTCCCCAAGCCAGATACGGTGAACTGAAAGGAGTGGGAGACCCCTTGTAGTTTCGTTTTGGGTAAAAAAAATGGGTTTTTCGTTTCGTATTTCCTAGATCTAGAGCAGATGGAGGCTTTTCCTCTGAATCCAACCTCAGATTCGTGTCGAGGGTAAGACGGGGGTTATTTTGGTATGTTTTTAGGCTCGCCGACGCCGGTTAGCGGCGGCCGGCGGCGGAGAATACGGCGGCCGGCCGCCGGATTTTGGGTTCGTCAGGGAAGATTTGAGAGAAAATGAAGAACAGAGTTTGGGTTATAAAACTGAAAAAATGAAACAAAATGAGGGAAAATTGGTTCCGGCCTAAAAAAAGGGTTTTTATAGTTATTATTATTTCGTGAAATGGGAAAATTACATAATAAATCCCCTCGCGTCTTTGATATTTTCACTTCTGTCTCGCCGCATGGTATATTTACAACTCTGGTCCCCCTTGTATTTCAAAATCTTGCAATCCAGTCCCTAAATTACACCGAATCAGTTTTTAAATGGTAAAATTACCCATTTAACCATCCCGCGTTTTTGAATTTTTCATTTTGGGTCTGCCCCTTGGTCTAATTACAGTTTTGATCCTCTTAGGTTCTGTCTATTTTGTATTTTCGTCCTTAAATTGCATATTATTATCCTTTAATTTCAGCCACTAATGTTTATTTCTTTTCATTTCAGTCCTGTTTCTATGTAAATATTCATGTTCGTATTATAATCGTATATATTGATGTAGTCTTTTGCCTTATTATATATCCCTCGTATATGCCTTGTATTTTTATGTCTACATGTATATGTGTGTTGAGTTTATGATGGTTATGTATCTTTTTTATCCGGTTATTCGTATTAAGCATGTTATGTTCTAGTTGGTTCGTACACTGCATGTTTTGTATTTTTGTATGTATTGTATATTCTCTTGACCTTTAGGTTACGTGTTAGTGTGTCTTTTTTTTATGTATAATATATTGTTCCATATATGTTGAAATATGTTTTATTTCTAGTATGTATGTCTCCTTGAAATATATGTTCGTCTACACACGTATTTATTCCTGTCTTGTTATTGTGACATGTTAAATTTGCTTTTATTTACTGTTAAGCTTGTTATGTATATGTGTGTTTTAATTACATATTTTTCTTTATGTTAGATTAGTATTTTGTTATGTGAATATTTACTGTTTTTAAATTATCTGCTATGTCTTATATTTTTGTCACTAAGATTGCATACGAGATATAAATTGTTAATGCGGTGCCCTTTTATCCGAGCGTAAACGGGGCCAGTATCAGGCGTAGTGATAGTGGTTGGGCGTTTACTCTCGGATAACGGGGCCCTTAAAATTTATTCGCAATTATGACCGAATTTTAAAATAATCGTCACTTTAATCCGGAAAATATAATATTAATAAAGCGGTAATTATTAAAGTACCAATTTTGGGCGGTGTAGGGGTTCTAATCCTTCCCCATCCGTAACCGACTCCCAAACCCAATATTTTTTTTAAATCTCTGGTTTTATGGTGTCCGGCCTACCTAAGTAGCCGGTGGCGACTCCATTTTTCTTAAAATGCGGTTTTTTTAAAAAAACCCCACGAAATAAATATTTTATATCCAAAAGAATCACAAACACCTTTCAAACCCTTCGAAAACACTCGTTTTTATTTAGCGATTAAAAAAGGACATCGCTACAGATGGCGACTCCGCTGGGGAAATTTTTTGTTTTTTTTCAAAAAAACAAATGAGACTCAAGCTTTTAAAATAATTACCGCTTTACTAATATTGGAGGTTCCGGATTAAAGTGACTATTAAATCAACATTCGGTCATAATTGCGCATTTATTTTAACGCATTTAAAATATGGCATATAAACCCGTTTTTTTTAAGTGGGGGGAAAACGCTAATGCTTTTGTGGAGATATCGTTCTCCCGTATGGGCCTAGCAAGTACCTTCGGGGCTCGAGTACCTTATGCTTTCGTAAGGATATCGTTCCTTTGTACGGGCATAAGCGAATGGGTCCCCCTGAATTGAACCCGGTTGAAAGGAGCCTATAATGGGTGATGATCGGGGGCCTTGCTACCCTTAGTAGGGGACAGCAAGGACAATTCGGGTACCTCCTAGAACCAATACTGCATGTAGAGAATACATAGAAACCCACCCTGTTAGAGCCATGCGGATAACCTTAGGTGTTTTAGACGGGATAAATAGGGTTGTTTTGTGTGTTTATTCTGTTTAATTTTGTCATTTTATTTACATATTTATTAATTTTATCTGGTACTGACTTGCTTTCTTTTCGCTTTTGTTTTTTTTCATACATCATACATTTGCATTACATAAAGGTACTGGATCAAGTGGTTTGCCTGATCAGAAAGTCTTTCACCATGGAAAAAAGGTGTCTTAGGAAAGAAGAGCTTCATTTGTCGGTCAGCATTGGTAAGAGGTCAACCAAAAACCCAAGGGGACAGTTTGCCGAACGAACACTTAATAGCAGGGTACACCTATGTGAGTCTCCAACAGAACGACTTATGGGATCTTCAGAGCATTTGGGAAAGATGGGACCGAAGACTACAAGACTTGTTCTGCGATAGTTATGGCGACATTGCACAACTGTTATATGTTCGGATTAACCAGCCCCTACTCCGAGCTATAGTCCAGTTCTGGAATCTGGCTTTTTGCTGCTTCACCTTCAATGGGCAGGACATGATGCCTACAGTAGAAGAATACACTGCTTTACTTAACCAGAAAAACATTCAGGAAGATTGGATCTACGCAAAGCCTCCGAGGAATCAGAATTACACTGCGAAACTCAAAACATTTGCGGGAATGAGTGACGATTGGGTTAATGGCCTGCTTCAGATCCGAGGAGACAATACAGTTTTTGCATGGGAAAGTATTCGGGACATCATACCGATACATCCAGACGAGGCAAAGAAAATGGACTTGTTCGCTTTAGGGATATATGGCTTGGTGATCTTTCCAAGAGTACTCGGGAACATTGACATAGCCATTCTGGACTTGTTTGAGCGGGTAAAACGGAAAGCAAACCCAGTACCATCAATCTTGGTCAAGACTTTCATTTCCTTAAATGCTAGCCGGAAACATGAACAAGGACGTTTTCGAGGATGTGCACAGCTGTTACAAGTATGGATTCAGAGTCACATGTGGAAGACACCGACGAGGGTCCTGCCGGGGATATCCTTCCAAGGTTTTTCGCCTTTACGGGAGTACTTAGCAAAGGAATGGCGAGAGGATTTGAAAACAAAAATGTGGACTAGTTTCTTCAGGAACATTCAAGATGAAGACATAGCATGGAGGGTCCCATGGCTCGGTAAAGTTAATTATTTTCTATACAGTTGTGGTGATTTCAACTGGTTGATGATGTTGGGATTGCATGGAGGGATCGCCTGTGCTCCGTTGTTAGTGTCTCGGTAGTTCGGATCACGACAATTCATTCCCAATATCGCTGGATTAAGCCAAACTGAATTTCTTTTCAAAGGGGAGTTCAAAGGAAAAATTCAGACCATCACGAGGGCCTGGGACCATTGTTACCGGATCAGGGTGGAAGGAGATACCGAGCACATGACTACCCCAGACTACGATCTTTGGAGACATTTGAGGGTTAATAGTGTGATTCCCGAATCTGATCAAGGACCAGCAGTGTCACTCGAAGAGCTTACAAGGGTGGTACCGTCTGAAGCTGACATCTTAAGGAATGAACTTGAAGAAATTAAAAAGAAAATTGACATCCAACAGACCCAACATGCGAGCGAGCTCTATAAGGCAAGCTTAGAGGTTGACGAGCGGGACGGGATCATTAGGCAGTTGAAGAAATTAAATACAGATTTGAACGACAAGAATGCTCTTTATCAAAAAGATGCCCTTCTACTACAAGCAAAAATACAGAAGGCCAGCCGGAGTTAATTCATAGCCGTGGAAAGAGAAAGAATGAATGGTATCCGTTTGGTGGAAGAAGAACGAGAAATCAGTAAGAGAGCAATCGAGAAAGAGATAGAAAGTTGCCGTTTGGCTATGGAAGAAGAAAAACGGTCCTCCAAGAAGGCCATTGATCAGGAAAAGGAAAGACTCAGGCAAGAAATCAGCAAGGGAAAACAAGCTGTCCATCATGAGAAAGAAAGCGTCGCCGTATGGAAAAGAAAGTTCATGAGTAGCCGGAATAGACTGTTAGAGATGCAAAAACTGTACTATGACACTATTCAAAGTCTAGAGCAAAGCCAAAGTCAGAATGGCGAATTAAAAGGAAAGGTGGCGGAAGTTGAACACTCACTTCGAATGTACTGCCACAGAAATGGTTTCACTGAGCTTCAAGAAAGAGAGCGCGAAGCAAGCATATTACGAGCACGAATTGAGTCCCTCGAAGCAACTGTTGAGGATTACAAGGAAAGAATTAGTGTGTTCGAGGAGGCTGCAACCGGAGGGGACACCTATTGGCAAAAGAGACTGCGTGACGCTGCCCGGATGGTACAGGATAGGGACCAATATTACGCAAACCTAATGGTGGACATACAACGAGTCGCCATGCATGTGAATGATTTAGCTGTCGAGGCTGAAACACTCTGACCTTTCATAGTCCCGGAAATGGAAGAAGCTCCCAGGTTCCTCAAGCTGCTCAGGGCAATTGGAAAATTAGGAGATAGAGCAGGGATCTTTATTTTGTAATACGAACTCTGTTGTAATCCAGACCCTTTAATTCCCGTGGAAGTAGTTCAAAAGGGTGATTACCAGCGGAATCAGTACCTTATCTGCATACATTCTTGCATTTGCATCATGACATTCGCATCATTATACATGCATTTATTCCTGCAACCATATTAACATTATGAATGTTGTGGCATTGTGTGTAGTTAACCCACAATCATTCATCACCCATACTTTACCCGGTTACAAAGCAAACTCATGGAAGACAGGATAATCATCCTAGAAAAAGGGCAAAAAGAGTTCGAGACAAGGCTTGAA
Organism: Hibiscus mutabilis; assembly: GCA_019671005.1. NCBI lineage: Eukaryota > Viridiplantae > Streptophyta > Magnoliopsida > Malvales > Malvaceae > Hibiscus > Hibiscus mutabilis. The sequence continues at coordinate 27,495,153 of CM033713.1, forward strand.
GTGGCCCAGAGAAGCCTTAGTGATCAGATTGCGCAGTCGCAAGCATCTATAGTATCCGACATAACCGCGTTGTTGGCTAAGAGTCTTGGAAAAAGAGTCGAAGGAGAAACCATTCAAGAGCCAGAGGGTACCCCAGCTCACTACAAGGTTCAACCAACTGCACCAAACCCAGCTAGGAAGGTGTATATCGACCCTGCAGGAATGTCATCTAGTTTTCAAATAGGGGCACCGGAGACTCAACCCCTCGATGCTGAAGCACTCTATGAAGAAGAGGTGCCGGACCTGAACATGGTCGAAAGGATCAGGACTGAGGTAGAGAAAAAGTGGGAGGAAAGGTTTCGCCTCATGGATGAAAAATTTAAAACGTTACAATCTAATGAAGAATCAGGAAATGACGCTAGCGACTTAAGTCTGGTGTCTGATCTTGTCCTACCACCAAAATTTAAAATGCCAGAGTTTGACAAATACGATGGAACCACGTGTCCTTCCGCACACATAACAATGTACTGTCGAAAGATGGCGGCCTACCATAAGGACGAAAAGCTACTGATCCATTGTTTCGGGACAGCCTAAACGAGCGGCGTTACGGTGGTGCACCCAGTTGAGCAAAGCAAATGTTAAGACATTGAAGGATCTGTCAAGAGCATTTATTGAGCAATACAAGCATGTAAATGTACATGACCCCCAAAGAGAATATGTTGGAAAATATGGGACAAGTCCAACAAAAGCTCGCGACAATACGCCTAAAGGTGGCGGGAAGTGGCCGCCAAATTCAGCCACCCATCCCGGAACATGAAATTACGCCGTTATTTGTTAATACTCTGAAAAGGGCACTCTTTGATCGCCTCATTAATAACACAACGTAGTGCTTTGCTGACTTAATCAGGACTGAGGAGTCCCTTGAACTGCAATTAAGAGTGGTAGGATTGATGGTGGGGAAGGGTCTCGAAAGTATAACAAGAGAAATGAAGTAAACACCACCAAAGACTTATACCGCCAAGAACTTCACAGTCTCACAGCCACAAGCACACGTGGGAAAACCACAAAACTCGAATCAAAGAGATGAGAGAATCGCGAAAAAGGAAAAGAGAAAGAACTTTCACTCCCCTACCTGTTTCGTACTCGAACTTTACTCCCGGTTGTTGTGAAGCGGACTGGTCCGTCCATACATCGTTACTCTGTCAATCCGCCCTTCCCGTCTTGGTATAATCCGAACGCGCATTGCGACTATCACGGCGGTACCCCTGGACATCCCACTGAGAACTGCCTTGCCTTCAAAAAACTTGTGCAGAACTTAATCGATTCCGGGATATTGAAGTTTGAAGAGCCGAGTGTAGCCAACAACCCGCTGCCTAATCATGGGAACAGAGGAGTAAATGTTATTGAAGAATACTTTACCAGGAGGATTAAGGATGATGTGTCAGAAATCAAATCTCCTTTACGGTGGGTTTTTCAACAGTTATGCATGGCTCATGTGATCGACAAAGGCATGATAACAAGGCAGAAGGGATGTGGAGTGTATTGCGAATTCCACCAGACTGAAGGACATGATATCCAAGAGTGCGATGAGTTCAAGAAATTGGTGCAGCAATTGATGAATGAAAAGCAAATAGAATTCTTTGAGGAGCCCATAGGGAAGAAGGGGTCAGACGTACACATGAAGGATAGCCCCAAATCTAAATACGGGAATGATAGACCTTTTATCATCTCTCCCAGGCCAGGGAATGCAGGTGCCTCCCAGGGAGAAACCAGCAAGATAAATCCTAAGATCATCATTTCAGCACCATCTCCATTCCCATTCAAAGATATGCGGCAAACCCCCTAGAATTATGCTATAAATGTGACCACGCCAGAAAAACCAGAACATGGTCAGGTAAAAGAGCCTACGCTGAAAGACCAACAAAGCCAGAACGAACGTTGGTGAGGCAGGCCATTTCACAAGGAGCGGCAGATGTTATTCCTCCGAGACTTTGAAAGTAGCTGAAAAGGATAAGGAGAAGAATACAGCAGTTAGCCCCACGCAGATATTTGGAGAAGAACCTCCCCCAAAGATAAATGAGCCGGTAACTGAGGCCCAGGCCAAAGAATTTCTGAAGTTCTTAAGACATAGCGAGTACAACGTGGTGGAACAACTACGAAAGCAACCGGCCAGGATCACAGTACTGGAATTACTCTTGAGTTTAGAAAAGCACCGGGAGACGCTATTGAAAGTGCTGAATCAAACTTTTGTGCCCCAGGACATTTCTGTGACAAACCTGGACATGATAGTGGGGCATATCACTGCCTATAATCATATAACGTTCAGTGATGATGAGATCCCTGAGGGAGGAATGGGGTCCACCAAAGCCCTTAACATCACTACCCACTGCAAAGGGTATGTAGTACCAGGCGTACTGATCGACAACGGGTCAGCATTGAACGTCTTGCCTATGGTAACCCTGCAAAAACTGCCAATAGATGGTTCGCACCTAAAGCCCTACCACAATTCGGTAAGAGCCTTTGATGGTACGCAAAGAGGAACAATGGGGAAAATTAAGGTGCCCCTATTGATCGGACCAACTGAATATGTGATCGATTTTGTGGTGATGGACATAAAACCATTTTACAGCTGCTTGTTGGGAAGACCATGGATCCACTCCGCAGGAGTTGTCCCCTCATCATTGCATTAGAAATTAAAATTTGTAGTCGAAGGCAAATTGGTCACAGTAGAGGCAGAGCAGGAATTTGTTGCTTCAGTGACATCAGATGCCCCCTACATTCAAAATGATGAAGATGCTGCAGAATGCTCGTTCCGAGCATTGGAACTAGTGAATGCCACTTTCGTTTCGGAGGGAAGTCGGATCCCCTACCCCAGGTTATCTAATTGTACCAAGATGACCGTCGCAGAGACTTTAGGCCGAGGAGCCAAAATAGGAAAAGGACTGGGGAAGAAATTACAAGGAAACCTAAGACCCAAGAATATGATAACCAAGAAGGATCGTTTCGGGCTGGGTTACCAACCAAGTGTCCAACAGAAGAAAGAGGAATATAAGAGAAATGAGGAGCAAAGAAAAGCCAGATCTAAAGGAGAAGACATTCCGTGGAGACCAATGTCCTTTCCTAGTTTAAAAACCACTTTTGTCTCCGGAGGGTTCTACCAGCAGGTCAAGAGGTTGGAGAGGCAATGAAGAAGAATGAAGTACTCAACTAGGAGGAGATACTCAGTGAATTATTTGCAGGGATGTACATCAACATGATAGCTGAAAAGGATCAAGGCAGCAAAATATTGACCAACATCCGCCCTTGTCGTCCCGGGGAAACACTCGATAACTGGAGCTGCATTGATCTACCTGTAGTTTTTAGGAATAGATCAGAGTAATGCTCCGAATCAACCTTTTGTTTTTGCCCGTAAACAATGGGGATCTCTTGTACGAGGCACCTATGTTAACTTTTTGATTGAAATGAAAATATCCCCACTTTCCTAAAATGACCAAAGTTTCATTTATTTCATTCATGCATTCTTCATATTCATTCCCTTCATATAAAGCCGTCTCCTTCCCAATACAATTCATTCTCATTTAATGCAGGTCGCTCATGATTGATGATATGAATGATACCGGATCCAATCCTGGAGTGAATTTTGAATGCCCTGAGGTCTCGGAAGGAATGGAGGAAGGATATGATGAGATAGAAAGTGAGGTCCCGGAAGAGTTAAAGAGAATGGTGGCCAACGAAGAAAGGCAGATCATGCCCCATCAAGAAGAAACAGAAGTTGTAAACTTGGGGACTGAAGAAGAGAGAAAAGAAATAAAAGTAGGAACGACAATTTCCTCAAAAACCAAGCACGAACTGATAACCCTACTTCAGGAATTCAAGGATGTTTTCGCCTGGACTTATCAAGATATGCCAGGGTTGAATACGGACATAGTGGTGCACAAATTGCCAACAAAATCGGAGTGCAAACCAATACAACAAAAACTTTGAAGAATGAGACCAGATATGTTGTTAAAAATCCGAGAGGAAGTGAAAAAGTAGTTTGATGCTGGATTCTTAGAGGTAGCCAAATACCCCGAATGGGTTGCAAACATTGTACCAGTACCAAAGAAGGACGAAAAAGTTCGTATGTGTGCAGATTATAAGGATCTGAACCGAGCCAGCCCTAAAGACAATTTCCTCTTACCACACATTGACACGCTGGTTGACAACACTGCAGGACATTCATGGTTTTCCTTCATGGACGGTTTCTCAGGGTACAACCAGATAAAGATGGACCCTAACGACATAGAGAAAACTACGTTCATAACCATGTGGGGCACTTTTTGTTATCGAGTGATGCCGTTTGGGCTAAAGAACGCATGGGCAACATACCAAAGAGCAATGGTAACTCTTTTCCATGACATGATGCACAAAGAAATAGAAGTATACGTAGACGACATGATCACCAAGTCCCGAACAGAGGAAGAGCACCTACAGAACTTGAGAAAACTATTCCAAAGACTACGGAAGTACCAACTGAGGCTCAATCATGCCAAGTGTACCTTCGCCGTTACTTCTGGAAAACTCCTAGGGTTTGTGGTAAGCAGAAGAGGGATTGAGATTGATCCAGATAAAGTGAAAGCCATCCAGGATCTCTCACCACCCCGCACTCAGAAGGAAGTTCGTAGTTTCCTTAGGACGCTAAATTATATCTCTCGTTTCATTTCCCAATTAACTGACCAATGTGACCCGGTCTTCAGACTTCTTAGAAAGAATAATCTTGGTGTGTGGGATGAGGAATGTCAAAGAGCCCTAGAAAAGATCAAAAAGTACCTAACAAATGCTCCAATTTTAGTCGCACCAGTACCAGGTCAACCATTAATTCTCTACCTGACAGTTTTTGAGAATTCAATGGGATGCGTATTGGGGCAACACGATGAGTCAAGTAAAAGGGAGCAAGCCATCTATTACCTAAGCAGGAAATTCAATGATTACGAAACACGGTACCCGCCGGTGCAGAAGCTGTGTTGTGCTCTAGTTTGGGCTACCAAGCGGCTTAGACAGTACATGTTGTACCATACTACTTGGTTGATATCCAAGCTAGACCCATTGAAGTTCTTAATGGAAGCGCCAACACTAACGGGAAGGATGGCCCGATGGCAGATGCTCTTATCCGAATTCGATATTGTATACGTTAACCAAAAAGCCGTAAAGGGGAGTGTCGTAGCAGATTTCCTAGCTAGTCGTGCTTCGGATGACTATGAGGCATTGAACTTTAATTTCCCAGACGAAGACTTGATGTGCATTACAACCGAAGAAGAGGTTTCAGATGATAAACCATGGAAGCTTTACTTCGATGGAGCCTCTAACGCCCTCGGACATGGGATAGGAGCAGTGCTAATTTCTCCTGAGGACGTCTATTATCCTTTCACCAGCAGATTGGAATTCTTCTGCACAAACAATATAGCTGAATACGAAGCTTGCGTTATGGGACTAAACTCAGCTATTGAGAGAAATATTAAGGAACTTCGAGTATTCGGAGATTCATCCTTAGTCATTTACCAATTACGCGGGGAATGGGAAACCAAGGACCCGAAGTTGGTCAAATATTACGAATTGATCCAACAGCTCACCAAAGAGTTTGAAAAGGTCAGCTTCAATTACCTGCCCCGAGAAGAAAATCAGATGGCAGATGCATTGGCAACCTGGGCATCTATGTTTAAAACAAACACCGGGGCAAAAATGAAGCCCATTGAGATGCAGACGTTTGAAAGGCCTGCTCATTGTTGTAATGTACATGAAGAGATTGATGGAAACCCATGGTACTATGACATCTTGCAATATGTCAAGCTTCGAAAATATCCAGAAGGGGCAAACGCCAATGACAGAAAAACGCTCAGAAAAATGGCAACAAAATATGTTCTAGATGGGGAGATCCTATATAGGAGAAGTCATGATCAGACATTGCTGAGATGTGTGGATGCCCGGGAGGTGAAGGAGATTTTAGCCGAAGTACATGACGGGCTCTGTGGAACGCACGCCAATAGGCTGTCTATAGCCCGGAAAATTATGAGATATGGTTATTTCTGGTTGACCATGGAGGGAGATTGCATCAATTACGCCAGAAAATGCCACAAATGCCAAATCTACGCTGACAAAATTCACGCACCCCCATCGCCTTTACACACCATGAATTCTCCGTGGCCTTTCGCGGCGTGGGGCATGGACGTCATTGGGCAGATTTATCCGAAAGCTTCCAATGGACACCGTTTCATTTTGGTCGCCATAGACTACTTCACTAAATGGGTAGAGGCAGCGTCTTACGCCAACATCACAAGTTCTACAGTATGTAAGTTCTTAAAGAAGGAGATTATTTGTCGATACGGGTTGCCAGAAAGGGTCATCACCGACAACGCTTCCAATCTGAATAACAAAATGATGACGGACGTGTGCACTCAATTCAAGATAACACACCACAATTCCACAGTCTATCGTCCTAAAATGAATGGAGCAGTGGAAGCAGCAAACAAGAACATAAAGAAGATCATAGCGAAGACTACGAATACCTACAGGGATTGGCATGAGAAGTTGCCTTTTGCCCTTTTCGCCTATAGGACGTCCATTTGCACATCAACAGGGGCAACACCCTACTCCTTGGTGTATGGTACCGAAACAGTACTCCCAATCGAGGTAGAGATCCCGTCCCTCTTGGTCTTAAACGAAGTAAAATTGGAAGAAGCCGAGTGGATGTAGGCCAGATACGACCAGCTAAATCTCATTGACGAAAAAAGACTAAAGGCCATTTGTCATGGTCAGATGTACCAAAAGCGGATGATGCAGGCATACAACAAAAAGGTGCGCCCAAGAGAATTCAAAGAAAGGGATCTGGTGCTCAAGAAAATCCTCTCGATCCAGAAAGATGCTCGAGGAAAGTGGATACCCAACTGGGAAGGACCGTACGTCGTAAAAAAGGCCTTCTCAGGAGGAGCCCTGATCCTAACAAAAATGGATGGAGACGAGCTGAAAAACCCTGTAAATTCAGATGCCGTTAAGAAATACTATCTTTGAAAAGAAAAAAAGAAAAAAGAAAGAAAAAGAGAAAATAATAAAGAGAACAAAAATGGAGAGCTCAGGGCGAAAACCCGAAATCGGGCGTCTTGAAGCAAAGGGAGGACCCGAGTTGAAAACCCGTAAAGGGCGACTCAGGTAAATTGAAAAATTGAATATCCGAAGAGAAGGGTATCCCCATGAACATCATGAAGAGGAGGCTTCAGGCAAAAAAATTCTACACCGGTTGACAGGATCATGTATCATTCATATCGAAGATAATGAGGGATCTTGTATTTCATACTTAACTTTTCTTCTTTCTCATGTGTGTCATGCCTTTTTTAAGATATCCCAAGCCCTTAATCGTAATAAAACCATGTTTTTGAGCATCCATTCCATGCCTTCTTGTTAATTTCAGTCAAATAAGTTAACATAGGCTTATAGTGAAACAAGAGATTTCAGAGTATTACTGTGATTTAACCTTAAAAGTGCAGGTGATCAAAGAAAACGATGTTAACTCCGTCTTCTAGTTCCCTACATAATGGTTGTTGATAGGGAAGGCGAAAAGCTTCAAACAACCGGATAGGATGACCAATGGCGTACGTCCTGTCTATTCAAGGAAGGCATGCGAGATAACAAGAGAGATCTCTTGGGTGAAAACCCAGAAAGGCACCCCTAAAAAAACACAAAAAAAAACACACACAAAAAAAACTCTCTCTAAAGTGAAAACCCGAAAGGGCACTTTAGAATTCCAAGTCGTAAGTGGAGAAAAAGAAAGGATGAAATGGTTGAACCTGACAGTGGAGTGGGGTATCGACGCCCGTGAGAAAGGAGAAAGTGAACATCAAGATCGAATAAGGACCAAAACAAGCCCACCAAGATATTGACACTCATGCATCATGAATAGTCAGACATCACTAGGATTAAGAGCATGTCAATTCATTTGTCCTAGCATTTTGTTTTTATCTCAGACAGGTATCTGCAGATTCAAAGAGACATCGATGGCCATCGTGGTGTGAATCCCGAATGAGAAGACAATGTTTTTACATACAAAAGGCATATGTTTCCAAGCTCCAGAGAGAGGTTCTATACAGGAAGAATCCTCCGCTCCGAGGCTTCAGAAGCTGAAAGTTCTATATAGGAAGGACTGACAGCTCCAGGGTGAAGACTAGCAGTTCTATATAGGAAGGACTCCCAGTCGAAGGAATTCACCCATGACACACAAGATTATATAGGAAATCCTGCTGTGTCGAAAGTGAAGAGTTCTATATAGGAAGGGCTCCGAGCTTCAATGTCTTAGAGTAAAAGATTCTATATAGGAAGAATCCGTAGCTCCAAGATTTCAGACGCCAAGAGTTCTATATAGGAAGGACCGACGGCTCCAAGGTGAGGACTCGCAGTTCTATATAGGAAGAACTCCCAGTCGAAGGAATTTACCTATGACACACAAGGTTATGTAGGAAACATGTTGTGTCGAAAGCAAAGAGTCTTATATAGGAAAGGCTCCAAGCTTCACTGTCTTAAAGTGAAAGGTTCTATATAGGAAGAACTTGTAGCTCTGAGATTTCAGACGCCAAAAGTTCTATATAGGAAGGACTGACGGCTCCAGGGTTTAAAGACTAGCAGTTCTATATAGGAGGAACTCCCGGTCGGAAGAATCCATCAGCGGCGCAAAAGGTTTTATATAGGAGAAACCAGCGTTGAAGGCGAAGAGTTCTATATAGGAAGGACTCCAAGCTTTACTGTCTCGAAGTGAAAAGTTCTATATAGGAGGGACTCATAACTCGAGGCTTCAGAGCGAAGGGTTCTATATAGGAAGAGCCTGTAGCTCCAAGATCGGAAGGTGACGAAGCTCTACATAGGAAGAACTTACGAGCCTGAAGATTCAGCTAAGGAAGAGCGGAGATGTCCAAAAGAACACGTTTTTCCAAAGCTACAAACAAGGAAGTCTGATAAAAATGAGTGCTTATGAATCTTTGCTTTGTTTCCCATTCCATGAGAACAAGCAAAGAGGGGCAACTCAGAATCACTCATTTTTATTTGTAAATACATATTAGTGTTGCATGTATACATTGTATTATATTATATGTTTATTATGTGCATGAGTGTTATTAATATATGTGTGCATATATATTATAAACTATGTACGTATACGTATTAAATACGGTGTATGTGTGTCGCGTATGCATCTATATTTAGTACGAGCGTATTTGTTTAATGTGTGTAGATGTTAAGTCAATTATGTGTATGATTATATGTACGTATGCTAGTATGTTATATTAATTAATGTTTGCATAAGTATATACGTTTGTATTATCGTATGTGTATTGTTGTTATACTATTAATATTATTATTGGGCTAATATATAAAATGAAATCCAAAAAAATTATATATTAAACCAAATAAATAAATTACAGTCCAAGTCCAATTACAAATCTAATATTATTACAAGGCCCGGTTGGCCCAAACCCTATCTAATTACAATTATTGTGTGTGCAGGTGACTATGGGCCATTGGATCAAGATCTGATCCAACGGCCACGATCCAACCAAGGAACAAAATATCTGCCAGCCGCGTGCACTACACGTCTGGACCGTTCGAGTGCCACTCGCACGTGCAATCCACGCGCGGACTCTTTGATGTCCCACGCGTGCGTGAGCCCCACGCGCTCTGACCCCTCGACTGCTGAGCCCCACGTGGCACGATCTGAAGCCGTTTCACCAACCGAGGCTTCATCTGGGCCGTTCATCCTTCAAGCCATCCCGACCGTTAGATCAGATCTGATCTAACGACCGAGAACACATCTGGCCGAAGACAGAGCACACACCGCCACCATGCTGCACCATGCCGATCTTCAACCACCGCGCTTAGAACATGTCAAACACAGCAAGAAAAGAAATATGTCAGTCCAGATCTGAAAAAGCAAATAATATACAACTTGTACCAAAACCAAAGACATGCATATATATGTACGAAACAAATATTTTGTAAGAACAGAGAGTTGTAATCGAACAGAAACAAGTTGTAATCAAACCAGTCAAGTTATAATCGAAAGAAAAAGTCCAGTGGTAAATACTCGTTTCCCCTTTTTTTATTTTTTGCATGCATACACAAAAGAGAGGTAAAAAAAGAGAGAGAGTTAGAGGTCTTACCGTCGCCGTTTGTGGGTCTCCCCTCACCAGTGACAAGCCTTTTCGGCTTCCCCAAGCCAGATACGGTGAACTGAAAGGAGTGGGAGACCCCTTGTAGTTTCGTTTTGGGTAAAAAAAATGGTTTTTTCGTTTCGTATTTCCTAGATCTAGGGCAGATGGAGGCTTTTCCTCTGAATCCAACCTCGGATTCGTGTCGAGGGTAAGACGGGGGTTATTTTGGTATGTTTTTTAGGCTCGCCGGTGCCGGTTAGCGGCGGCCGGCGGCAGAGAATACGGCGGCCGGCCGCCTGATTCTGGGTTCGTCAGGGGAGATTTGAGAGAAAATGAAGAACAGAGTTTGGGTTATAAAAATGAAAAAATGAAACAAAATGAGGGAAAATTGGTTCCGGCCTAAAAAAAGGGTTTTTATAGTTATTATTATTTCGTGAAATGGGAAAATTACATAATAAATCCCCCCGCGTCTTTGATATTTTCACTTCTGTCTCGCCGCATGGTATATTTAAAACTCTGGTCCCCCTTGTATTTCAAAATCTTGCAATCTAGTCCCTAAATTACACCGAATCAGTTTTTAAATGGTAAAATTACCCCTTTAACCATCCCGCGTTTTTGAATTTTTCATTTCGGGTCTGCCCCTTGGTCTAATTACAGTTTTGATCCTCTTAGGTTCTGTCTATTTTGTATTTTAGTCCTTAAATTGCATATTATTATCCTTTAATTTCAGCCACTAATGTTTATTTCTTTTCATTTCAGTCCTGTTTCTATGTAAATATTCATGTTCGTATTATAATCGTATATGTTGATGTAGTCTTTTGCCTTATTATATATCCCTCGTATATGCCTTGTATTTTTATGTCTACATGTATATGTGTGTTGAGTTTATGATGATTATGTATCTTTTTTATCCGGTTATTCGTATTAAGCATGTTATGTTCTAGTTAGTTCGTACACGGCATGTTTTGTATTTTTGTATGTATTGTATATTCTTTTGACCTTTAGGTTACGTGTTAGTGTGTCTTCTTTTTATGTATAATATATTGTTCCATATATGTTGAAATATGTTTTATTTCTAGTATGTATGTCTCCTTGAAATATATGTTCGTCTACACACGTATTTATTCCTGTCTTGTTATTGTGACATGTTAAATTTGCTTTTATTTACTGTTAAGCTTGTTATGTATATGTGTGTATTAATTGCATATTTTTATTTATGTTAGATTAGTATTCTGTTATGTGAATATTTACTGTTTTTAAATTATCTGCTATGTCTTATATTTTTATCACTAAGATTGCATACGAGATATAAATTGTTAATGCGGTGCCCTTTTATCCGAGCGTAAACGGGGCCAGTATCAGGCGTAGTGATAGTGGTTGGGCGTTTACTCTCGGATAACGGGGCCTTTAAAATTTATTCGCAATTATGACCGAATTTTAAAATAATCGTCACTTTAATCCGGAAAATCTAATATTAATAAAGCGGTAATTATTAAAGTACCAATTTTGGGAGGTGTGGGGGTGCTAATCCTTCCCCATCCGTAACCGACTCCCGAACCCAATAATTTTTTTAAATCTCTGGTTTTATGGTGTCCGGCCTACCTAAGTGGCCGATGGCGACTCTATTTTTCTTAAAATGCAGTTTTTTTAAAAAAACCCACGGAATAAATATTTTATATCCAAAAGAATCACAAACACCTTTCAAACCCTTCGAAAACACTCATTTTTATTTAGCGATTAAAAAAGGACATCGCTACAGTATGAGGCCTTGATAGCATGACTAGAGCTTGCAGCTAGACTCAGGGTAGGTGCATTACAAATCTTCACATATTTCCAACCGGTGGCAAATCAGCTATTTGGAGAATACGAGGTCTATGATGAAACACTCCTCAAATATCATCTGAGGGTGAAAGGTTACAACGAATGGATACACTCACATTTTACTTCACAAATAAATACTTTTTTCTTTACATGGAAAATTCTTGTTACAATAATTCCCTATAATACATGATTGTTAGCAAAGTTTACCTAGTATTCTATAATGCAAATTCCCAGAGGAGACAATGCTAGGGCGGATGCTTTAGCAAGATTAGCAGCAACACTAGAAATCCAGAGACGAGGTAGATTCTTAATGGAGTACCGGGAGTACACCGCATTTTCAGAAGAACATCAAGTATGCCAAATCAACATAGACGACACTTGGATGACACTGATTGTCGCATATATAAAGTCAAGAGAAGTATATGAAGATAAAGCTCAACAACTCAAAATAATGCGATGGGTAATATAAAAAAGGTTTCACACAATCTCTATTGCGATGCTTGGAATAGGTAAGGCTGTGTTATGGGTTCTGTATTTGGAATTTGATGGTTGGTCTAACCTGTGTTATGGGCTCTGTATTTGGGCTGGGAATTTGGGGTCTTGAGAGCCTTAGTGGGCTTCTTTCTTTTTGGTTGGCATGGGCCTTGGGTTGAGAATGGGTTAGGAGGAAGACATAAGGGACAAAGAGGTAAATTTACCCATTTTTGAATAGGTAAGGCTACCTCCTTAATTGTTTTTGCAAAAAAGTTGGGGGAATGATATCATCTTGTTCCCTTAGATGTTCTTCATCTCATTTCCTCATTTACTTGCAAGAAAACCAAGTAAAGGTGTAATCTTGTTCATTCTAAGTTTGAATCTTGAATTTGTTGTTGAGAGAAAGTTAATCATCACCCAAGGATCTATCTATCAAGGTAAAAATGGTTGGTTTTGGTAGAGGTTGAAAAATGAGTGTTTAGTAGGGGTTGAAGAGGAAGAACGAGAATGGGGATTTAACTCTATTTCTTGTTGTAGAATTCTTCTTTTTGCACATCTTAAGTTTCCAACAATGTTGTAACTTGTTTTACAACATTTTCTTGTAGTGAAAGAGGTTGGAAACTCTTCCAAGGACCAAGGGAAGAAGAAAGCTTGAAGCTTGGGCTAGGAGCTTTACTCTCAGTTGTAGGTCCAAGGTTAGTAAACTACTAACTCCTTTAAGTTCCTGGAAATCATAAATTTGATTTGTTTTGTTGCTTGGTTGATATTATTTGTTGCTTAAATGGTTGAGACCTCTTTAATGGATAATCCTAAAATTTATGTTAAAATGGCCCTAAAATTTATGTTAAAATGGCTTAAAAATGGTAGGGAACGACTTAAACCACTCCTCATAACTTGTAGGTTTATTTTGGGGTTTTAACTTTGGGTTTTGGAAACATGAGAGGTGAATTATGAACTCCAAAAAACAAATTCTTGGTTCGAGTACCGATATGGGTTGAACGCATATCGGTACCCTGTACTTTTTGTTAAAGAACACAAGCAATTCTTGAATAGCGTATCGGTATACCTAAGATGGGTATCGGTACCCCCTTATTTCAACAAATTCTAATAGAAAAAGTGTACCGGTACGCCTAAGAGCGTATCGATACCGAAGAGGTATCGGTACACGACCCTTGTGTATCTGTACAAGGTTGCTGGTTAAACCCTCTTAGAGTGTGAATCGAGTATTGGTACACATAGGATGGGTATTGGTACCCAAAGAGGCATATCGGTACACACTGGCAGTATCAATACCCATTGGGTAATCTGCTCGAAAAATGCAATTTGAGTTTGAAGGGCTTATAATTCAGAGAATAAGTCCCAACATGCCTCTATTATGGTAAAATGAATAGTAAAATTGAGAAATAGAGTTTTAAACCTCTTATATGAACATAATGGATAATGACTTGGTAAAACCTTGGGTAACTATTTGAAATAGTATCAATAAGGATCCTTGGTAGATCGAGTAAAGTTGTGTACCACGTAAGGGCATGAGTCTGGTTGAGTTACCCTTGATTGTTGGTTTTCGGATATCCAATGAGAGAAAGTGTGTGTTGCAACACCATGGTTAAAGATTTTTGAATGCAGGATCCCGATGTTTAGTGGATGTGAGCCTAATTCGACGATGCTTGATGCGAGATTCTAAGCATGAGTGTATGATCCCGATGCTTAGTGGACGTGGGCCTCACCCTAAAGAGTGTAGGATCCCGATGCTTAGTGGACGTAGGCCACACTCAGAGTGTATGATCCCGATGCTTAGGAGACACGGGCCTCAATCCAAGTTATGGAATAATGCTTATATATTATGTGAAGCTTATGTTTACTTGCCGTTGTTATGTGTTTAGGCGGCTAGAGGTAGCTCCATATTTGTAATACCTCAAAATTTTGGCTAGTGACCAAAATGAATAAAACAAAAGTTTGGTGGCTAAAGTATAAACTTAGGAAAAGTTTAGGGACTAAATTGTAATTTTTTAAAGTTATGTATTTTAGTCCCGTAAATGAATAGTTTACCCCCCAAGAATGACGTTTTCGTGTTACTCAAATTTTTTGTACAAAATTTGTGTTAAAAGCTATAAAAGGGTTAAGTTCGAGAAAAGTTCAAATAATTGAATCGAATCGAATATTGGAGATATTTTTTTAGATGATAAGGCAAGATTAATGATATATTTTCCATGCCTTAATTTGGAAGGATTTAACACGGACCATTGGATTTAAGTTGATTTTCCATGTTAAATATGAGCCGTTAGATAATAATGGCAAGATTGTAATTTTGGAAAATTACAAGGGAAAAATTGGTAACTACTAACTTATTGGTTTATTTTTGACCATTGGATGAATATTTTGACAAGTGATAAGCTTTGAAGCATTGGATATCAAGGGTAAAATAGTCATTTAACTATTAAGGAGATTTTTTCATTAAATATGATTAAATAATGCCATTTGGCATGAAAATAATGAAAAGAAAAGTGTGAAATTTTGGTTCATCTTTCTTCCATTGCCGTGAGGTTTAGAGAAGGGAGAAAAAAAATTCAAGTTCAAAATTCAAGCTTTTAGAGTTGAATTCAAGGTTAGTTCATGAAATACAAATTTGTTCTTCATTTAATTCTCTTTCATATGGTATAAGAAATTCATGGAATAATTGAAGATAACTCTTGCATTTTAAGGAGAGATAATTTAGAGTTTAGAGATTCAAATGAAGTAGGATTGTTATATGATGTTCTATCATTTCTATGCTTGATTGAAGTTGAGATTGATGTATTGTTGATGGAATATCATTTGATTAATCAGGGTTTAATTTGGGGTTTAAGGATTCAAGTTGAATTTGGAGTTTTCATGAAAGGAAAATGTTGGAACAATATAATTAAAGGTTAATTTGTGGTTTTGGAATGGTTAAAGGATGCTAAAGATGTGAATTATGAAATCTGCCCAGAATTCTAGTCTTTGGCAGTGAGTTTGGAAATTCACCAAAAATTACATAAAAATGATTAAGAAGCAAGCCAAATACCATTGTATTCCTGGTTCAGTATAGTTTCGTTTAAAACAAACATTGACTGATTTCAATTGGGATATCAAAAGATATGAATTTTTAAGTGAAGGAAGGTCAGAAAACGGAGTAGTAGTCTGCTCTGAAATTCAGCACTGGAATTTAACTTTGAAAATTCGTCATAAATCGTGTTGAATTTGGGCTATTAGTTTATATGTTTGAACAGCTTATCGAATCTAGTTTCGGTCAGAATAAACGTAGTTGAAGTCTGAGTTGTAGATTATTTTATATAAATATTTCTTTGAAGGTAGCGCAGACTGACAGGTTATAAAATGGGTAGCTTATTGGTGTTATTAATTTGTGCATGTAAGGGATGAATGTGAAGCACTCAAGTAAACACGAGAAATCATAAAATTTCGTAGATAAAGCAATGACCAAGCTTGAAGTTCTCTTAATACACACATTTTAGTTTGGGATAAGAAGTGTCAAGGTAAGTGCATTTATCTGTTTTAAAACGTATTTAGGAAAACTTGCGACAAGTCGACCTATATGATTTTATCGAATTAATAATATTGGTTTTCATATGAAATATGATATTTTCACAGGCATAAAGTAAGCGTTTGGTACATGATGGGGGTATGAATTGCCCTATTGTGTTTTGCTTATGATAATTTTTATTCTTATATATCGATAATTATGTTACTGAGTGATTTATGGTATAATTAATATTAATTTTTGTGTGTGAAGTATAATATTTTCACAAGAAAAAAGAGATGGTTTGTACATGATAGGGTATAAATTACCTTATTATGTTTTGTTTATGATAATCTTATTATCATACATAGATGATATGTTATAGAATGATTTATGGTATAATGGAGTATGAACTGCTCCATTATTTTGATTTATTGATGATGAGTTATTTACCATCTACAAAATGATATATTGCAAAGGTAATGGTATTGTTTTATTGCCCAAAATTACCATGAGATTTATAATATAATGGCATGCCATAAGATTCTAACAGTCTGAGACTGCATTGTATCTACACTTTCCACATAGTGGATACAATTCTGGGAATGCATTGATCTTCGGATCTAGTAGTTTGGGACTACTGTCACTTCGGTGACTAGTGCTCTGGGAGCACAACGAGCTCGTATTAATGTAATATTTTCCTTTCTCCTTAGGGGAAATGGCTAGTACTCTAGGAGTACACGATCTTGTATACTTAGTTTTTCTCTAAACGTATTTCATGGGCTATTGTTATAAAAGAACTTTTACAAATATATTCGTAAATATTTCATCTTTGCTTTAAAGCAACATTGATTTGAAATAGATTTATAAGGGAATTGTTTATACTATGTTATACTTAAAGAGCGATTATTATTTAATTTTATGATTACCTTATAATGCCTCACTAAGTTCGTACTTAGCGTGTGTTTTGCCTTTGCATACGTAAGTGGTTCGAGACATTGGGTGTAAGTAAGGCTTTGCATCAAGTTCAGAAAATTTTCATCAAGCTACTTTAGTAATGACATCCTACTTGAGGTTTTTAATTAATTTTAGTAGCATGCATAAATAAGATAAATTTGTCTATATTGTTTCAGAGTATGTTATTTATCAAATAGTTAATTTATTTTTCGTAAAGTAAAGGAGCTCTGATTTTGTGTACAAGTTAATTTTAAATATTTTAAATTTATAGAATTTTTGAATAATAAAAAAATCATGTTATTGTTCTATGACATCTCTGACTCATATTCGGTAATCTAATACTGGGAATGAGGTGTTATATTTATTGGTATCAGAGCTACATGTTTAGCCGGTTCTGGATCCAAACCGAGTTTGTTATCAGTCGGTAAGTGTATACATGCCACTAGGATTCATTATTAATTTATTGATGCTTGAGTGTATTGATGCAATTGCTTATTGATTTGATTGTATAAAGTTATAGATGTCCGAAGTTGAGAGATCGCGTCGAGCGATCGAAGAGTTGAGTAAAAAGAAATGAGGCCCACAAAAGTAGTAACAAGGTTAATTATTAACCACTTTCCTCTCAATATGATGTTAATGTGCTGGTGTAGTTGGAAATGCCTAGCTAAACCAAGGTTTATTATTTCGAACCTTGGATATGATTTTAAATGAAATTCAACCCCAAGTTCCTTAAACTTTTATTACTAGAGAGCTGGAAAGTCTTGAAGTGTGAGACTTCAGGTGGGGTATTGATGAAAAACCAATGTCGCTAGACTATTGGTTTGATAAATATAAAAAAAGAGATACAAAAAGGGCTTCGTTGTAATAATCAAGAAAGCTCGATATACTGTCTGATGTTCTTTATGTACCAAAATTGGCCTGCAATCTTCTGTCTGTTAGCAAAATTGTTAAAGATGAGAATTGTGATGTTAACTTTGGGCTATCTGGTTGTATTTTTCAGGCACAAGAATCGAGGATGGTGATTGGCAATGCTAGGCGACACAATGGACTCTACATTCTTGATGACCTATCCTCTCGAAACAAAACTATTCCCAATTGTCCTACGTCTACAGTTTTTTCCTCTTCCCTTCTTTCCAATGATGTCATGCTATGGTATTTTTAATTAGGACACTCGAATTTCTACCATCTTGCAAAATTGTTTCCTAAGTTGTTCCTAAATAAACACCACTCGTCATTCACCTGTGATGCATGTCAATTTGCCAAACATACAAGACAATCATATATTCCCACTAAATTTAAACCTACCTCTCTTTTCTCTATCATACACAACGATATTTGGGGTCCTTCTAAAGTTAAAAATGTATCTGGGGCTCGTTGGTTTGTGTCATTTATTGATGATCACTCTCGGGTTACTTGGACCTATCTCATGAAAGAAAAATCGGAGGTTAAAACGATATTTAAAACGTTTTTTCACATGATCGAAAACCAATTTGAACGCAAAATAAAGATAGTTCAAAGTGATAATGGGAGTGAGTATCTTACTAAATCCCTTGGTTCCTTTTTTCGAGAGAAATGTATCTTTTACCTTACTTCTTGTGTCAACACTCCTCAGCAAAATGGGGTTGCTGAAAAAAAAATAGACATCTACTTGAGGTAACTCGGTCTCTTCTGCTTTCTGCTAGTGCTCTTTAGTATCTTTAGGGGGAAGCATTTCTTACTGCTACTTTCCTAATTAATAGGATGCCTAGCAAAACTATAGGCTTCAAAACTCCTTTTGACACCCTTTTATATCTTTTTCCATATTTCAAACCATGGCCATCTCCTATTCCTTTTCGAGTATTTGGCTGCACAGCTTTTGTTCATGTGCATAGCAACAATAGGAGTAAGCTTGATCCTAGGTCCTTGCGGTGTGTGTTTATAGGATACTCATCAAGTCAGAAGGGCTACATATGTTACTCACCTATTACCAAGAAAGCCTATGTTTCATTTGATGTTACTTTCTTTGAAAATCAACCTTATTTTGCAGGGACTAAGATTCAAGGGGAGAGATGTGAGGAATCTCAGCCTATTACTCCTACTCATATTCTTCCTTTGTTGTCTCCTTTTCTGACCCTTGAACAAACACAGGACGAACAACCTAGCAACTCTGATGATCCTACAACTTCTCCAGAGCCTACATTTCCTAGCTCTCCTAGTGTTCTAGTAGAAAGATCTTCCCTAGAGCCTACATCTCTCATCTCTTCTAATGTTCCAGTAGGAATACCTTCTCCAGAACCTAGATCTCCCAGGCCTCACACTACTCAAACCCCACAATCTCTAGTCAAACAGCTTACTCCCTATACCAGAAGAAAAAAATTGTCACAGAACCCATTGATCAGCCTAGTACTTGCCAAGAATTTATCTTAAGTCCTGCTGCCATAGAGGAAAGGGTTAGCAAAGATGTCTCCAAAAGTCTAGTTTATGAGAATTTAGATGATTTTTCGATTGCAATCAAAAAGGGGGGTAAAAAAATGCACTAATCATCCTATTGATAGATTTGTTGCTTATGGAAAACTATTGTATGGTTTCAAGGCTTTTACAGCTAATATTAACAGTGTAGGATCCCTAGAACAGTGGAAGAGGCATTTGAAAATCCTGATTGGAGGAAAGCTGTTGAAGAAGAGGTCAAAGCCCTACAACAAAATAACACATAAAGTTTAACTAAACTGCCAGAAGGAAAAAAAGGTGGTCGGATGCAAGTGGGTTTTCACAGTAAAGTATCATTTTGATGGAAGCATCGAAGGTTCAAGGCAAGGTTAGTGGCAAAGGTATTTACTCAGTCATATGGAGTCGACTATCAGGAGACTTTTGCACCTGTGGCAAAACTGAATACAATAAGGGTGCTGCTCTCATTAGCAGTTAATAAAGATTGGAAGTTGCACCAACTGGACATCAAGAATGCTTTTTTGAATGGAAAGCTTGAAGAAGAAGTATATATGCAGATTCCACCAGCTTAGAGGATGACTCAACGAAACAAAAAGTGTGCAAACTAAATAGATCCTTGTATGGGCTGAAGCAATCACCAAGGGCCTGGTTTGATAGATTCGCGAAGGCCATGGTGAAGAATGGGTTCAAGCAAACACAGGCAGATCACACATTGTTTAAGAATGTAGCTTCAGATGGTAAAAAACTCTCATTATTGTTTACGTTGATGATATGATCATTACAGGAGATGACACAAAGGAAATTGAGAAACTAAAGACTTTTTTGGCAACAGAGTTTGAGACTAAAGACTTGGGAAGTCTTAGGTACTTTCTCGGAATGGAGGTGGCTAGATCAAATGAGGGAAGTCATAAATCAAAGAAAGTACATCTTGGACATGCTCTCGAAAACTGGAATGCTTGGATGTAAACCAGCAGACACTCCAATAGATGCAGGCTTGAAGTTTGGAAAAAATGGCACGAGTACTCCTGTAAACAGAGAATCCTACCAAAGGTTGGTTGGGAAACTGATTTATTTATCACTCACAAGACCTGATATAGCTTATCCAGTAAGCATAATCAGCCAACACATGAGCGATCCTAGAGAAGAACATATAGAGGCAGCCAATGGAGTTCTTCGATACTTAAAGCTTACACCAGGATTTGGATTTGTTTTAGGAAAAATCAAGACAAATTTGTGAAGATTTACATAGATTCTAGCTGGGCATGAGAGTTAACAGATAGAAAATCTGTGAGTGGCTATTGTTCATTTGTGTGGGGAAACTTAGTCACATAGAGGAGTAAAAAGCAAACTGTGGTGTCTCGAAGTAGTGCAGAATCAGAATATAGGGTTATGGCCCTTGGAATTTGTGAAGGCATGTGGCTTAAAAAACTTCTCACTGAGCTGGAGTTGGATGAAAAATAGGAGTTCGAGATACTGAGTGATAGCCAATCAGCAATGAGTATTGCTAAGAATCTAGTACAACATGACCAGACTAAGCATATCGAAATTGACAGGCATTTTATTTATGAGAAGGTAAACAGTGGTGTCGTAAAGCTGCACTATGTTCCTACAAAGAGTCAACTGGCGGATATCTTTACAAATGCACTTCCGAGAGTGACCTTTGACAATTTCTCATCCAAACTGGGAGTATACAACATATACACACCAGTTTGAGGGGGAATGTAGGATATTGGATGTAAATTAAATGTTGTAATCTTATCTTATCTCATCTAATAGTTTGAATTTAAAAGTCTAAATCTAGATAAACTCTATCTCATTAAAGGATAAGAGTTATATCTCTTAGGTAGACTACTCTAGGTTAACTACTTGTAAAGCCTATAAAAGGAGTACTCTTGTATAGCATTTTTGAAATAAGATTTAACAGAGAAACACTCTAAAATGTTCTCTGATTTTAACAATAGTAACTTATCTCTTGGGACATAGCACAAGAGTAAGTTAGATCTATAAGAATTACTCAATAGTAATTCAAAGAAATCGAATTTTAGTAAGCTTAATAGAGTTGCTTCTTATGAATTTTTACTTGAAACGAATAGTTCTGAAAGGAACTAGAAAGTTTGGAGATTGTAATGATGAGGGAAAATCAGATTTTTCTGATCAATATGGTTCAGTTTTTAGAAACTGCACAAGGATGTAAGAACTTTATAGCTTATGTTGTGAACATATAAGTATTCAAAGGTGAACTTGGAAAGTATCTCAACTATCAATGAATAACAGGATGTGTTCCCTCGAAAATTGTCAGCGCTACCATCTGATCGTGAAATGAAATTCAGGATTTAGGTTTTCTCTAGCACTGAACTTATATCAAAGGTACTCTACAAAATGGCTCTTACATAGATAAAAGAGTTAAAGGTTCAGTTACATTAAATATAAAATTGAGGTTTTATATGACTTAATATATTACCTTGGGGAATTTTAGTAATGTTTGTGAAAAAGAAAAACAGTTTGATGAAATTATGTATTGATTATCGTCAAATAAATAAAGCGGTATTAAAGAATAAATAATTTATATTGTAGATTGATGATCCCTTCAATCAATTGAATGGAGCAGAAGTGTTCTCCAAAATTAATCTTAATTCGAAGTATATCAATTGAAGGTCAAGGAGGAGAATATTCTTAAAAATTGTTTTCAAGTCACGATTTGGGCACTATGAGTTCATAGCGGTGCCTTATTGGCCATGCTAATGCTCTGACAGCATTCATAGATTTGATAAATAGAGTGTTCTAATCGTATTCGGATCGGTTTGCCGTGGTAATCAATAATGATATATTTTAAGTACCCAAAGACTAGGGAAGATTATGATTTATAGTTTCGGGTGGTATTACAGATTTTACAAGAAAAGAAATTGTATGCCAAGTTGTTCAAGTATGAATTCTAGATATTTGAGGTTGTCTAAATATGAATTTCGGATATCTGAAGTTGCATTTTTAGGCTATATTCTCGAAATCGATGGAATTTGATTGGATTAAAAAAATGGATTCTGACAGAAGCTCCAGTGTTAGTATAGAGAGACTTTACACTCTATAGTGATGTTTCCCATAATAGATTGTGATACGTACGGATAAAAAAAAGGGGAAATTAGTGGCATGTGCATCATGACAACTCAAGATTCATGAGATAAATTATTCGACTCGTGATCTGGAGTTATATACAATAGTATACGCTTTAAAAATGGTGTCATCATTTATATAGTGAAAGATGTCATATCATTGGGATTATAAAAGTTCAAAAATGCTTGATGAACCAAAAAGGATCAAAACCTGCGGTAGAGGTGGTAGATAGAACTCCTCAAGGATTATGATGTTGCGATTGACAACTATCTTGGAAAGGCCAATATAGTAGCCAATACACTTAGTTGAAAGATATTCTCTACTTTAAGAGTAATGAATGTGCAACTGTAATTGAAAAAGAATGATATGTTAATTATAGAACTTTAGCTTATACCTATTCATTTAGGTCGGATTAAAGATTTTCAGTTAAAAGATGAAAAAAATGTGGTCAGGGTTAAAACAAATTGAAAATAGTGAAAATAAAGACTTCAAAGTTAAGTATGTCAGACGCTTGCGAAAAATATTATGTCTTGTGATGATGAGTGGAAACTAGAATGTCTTAATAAAGAACACTGCAGTCTATTGTCAATGCATCCAAAAGGGAATATGATTTATCTAGATCTGAAGAGCAAACATTGATGGCCATATATAAAAATGACAGTAACTTAATTTATGGCTACATACTTGACAGGCTAGCAACTAGAAGCAAAACATCAAGTACCATTGGAAGTGAGGTAACATTTTTACATTCCCCTAGTGGAAGTGGAAAAGAGTTACGATGGATTTCGTAACTAGGTTATCAATGATACTAAGTAAAAATGAATTGATTTGGGTAATTGTGGCCAGATTGAATAAATCTGTAATGAATAAATATGTTGAGCTCTAAATCTAAAATATTGTGAAGTTACGTGATGTACCTATTTTCATTGTGTGTGATTAAGATCTAAGGTTATCTCTAGATTTTAGAGTTGCTTGCATAAGGCATTAGAGACTCGACATAAATTTTAACACAGTTTTGCATCCATAGAATGACAAACAATCTGAAATGTTAATTTAGATTTTGAATGATATGTATAGTTTTTATTTGATTGAGTTTGAAGGCTCCTAGAAAAAGTGTAGTATGAAAAAAGAAGTTGATAAACATTTACGAATAGTGCTTCAAGCCTTGTGGGAAAGGTAGTTGTATGCAAAGTTACCCAAATATGAATTTGATTAATTCAAGTTGCATCCCCAAGTCACATTGTCTCAACAAAAAGGATCTGAGTAGATCCTAAGAAAGTTAAGATGGTAGAACTAGTATTAATTCAATCTGAAGTTAATAAGGATTCCATGTTATTTAATGATATGTCCCATACTAGGTTGGGATGTGTATTAATGTAATAAGGCTAAAATAGTGGCTGATGTATTTAGCCGAAAGTCTTTCTTTGCCTTATAAGCATTAAATGTCCAATTATCTTTGGAAAAGAATAGTGTATTGATTACACAGCTTCATCTTAAGTCTACTTTGACAAATTGGATCAAAGATTTACAGATGAAAGAAAATATATGCTTGGAAAGAATTCAGTAAGGAGAAAAGGGAAAATTAAAGACTTCGATGTTAAGTCTAAAGGATGTTCATATTATCAAGGGATAATTTATATTCCCGGTGATAATGAATTAAAAAGAGAAATAAAAGGTGATTGGATCTGGTTTAGTTCAGGATGTAGAGAATAAAGTAAGAATGGTTCGAAGAAATTTTAGAATTGCTTTAGAATGATGGAAATTATATGTTGATCTTGAAAGAAAATATATTTAATATGAAGTTAAGAATAAAGTATTCCTTAAAAGTTTCACCTTGGAAGAAGGTGTTATGGTTCATACCAAAAGTAAAGCTTAGCCTAAGATTCATTGACCTATATTAGGTTTTGAAGAAGAATTAAAATTCATGATGTCTTCTATATATCGATGCTTTTGAAGTGTCGATTTGATTTTTCACATATCATAATACTAGAAAAGGGTTGAGATTCAATTAAATTTCACTTATGAAGAGGAACCGACAAAGATCATGGCTTGTGGAGTCAAAGAATTGAGAAATAAAAGAGATTTTTGTAGTAAAGATTCATGAAAGAATCACAAAGTGGTAGAAGCCATATGGGAGATTGATTACAGAATTAGCATGTATGTGCTAAAATTCAAGGATGAATTTTATTGAGGGGGAGAATTGTAATACCTCAAAATTTTGGCTAGTGACCAAAATGAATAAAATGAAAGTTCGGTGGCTAAAGTATAAACTTAGGAAAAGTTTAGGGACTAAATTGTAATTTTTTAAAGTTATGTATTTTAGTCCCGTAAATGAATAGTTTACCCCCAAGAATGACGTTTTCTTGTTACTCAAATTTTTCGTACAGAATTTGTGTTAAAAGCTATAAAAGGGTTAAGTTCGAGAAAAATTCAGATGATCGGATCGAATCGAATATTTGAGATATTTTGTTAGATGATAAGGCAAGATTAATAATATCTTTTCCATGCCTTAATTTGGAAGGATTTAACATGGACCATTGGATTTAAGTTGATTTTCCATGTTAAATATGAGCCATTAGAAGAATAATGGCAAGATTGTAATTTTGGAAAATTACAAGGGCAAAATTGGTAACTACTAACTTATTGGTTTATTTTTGACCATTGGATGAATATTTTGACAAGTGGTAAGCATTGGAGCATTGGATATCAAGGGTAAAATAGTCATTTGACTATTAAGGAGATTTTTTATTAAATATGATTAAATAATGCCATTTGGCATGAAAATAATGAAAAGAAAAGTGTGAAATTTTGGTTCATCTTTCTTCCATTGTCGTGAGGTTTAGAGAAGGGAGAAAAAATTCAAGTTCAAAATTCAAGCTTTTAGAGTTGAATTCAAGGTTAGTTCATGAAATACAAATTTGTTCTTCATTTAATTCTCTTTCATATGGTATAAGAAATTCATGGAATAGTTGAAGATAACTCTTGCATTTTAAGGAGAGATAATTTAGGGTTTAGGGATTCAAATGAAGTAGGATTGTTATATAATGTTCTATCATTTCTATGCTTGATTGAAGTTGAGATTGATGTATTGTTGATGGAATATCATTTGATTAATCAGGGTTTAATTTGGGGTTTAAGGATTCAAGTTGAATTTGGAGTTTTCATGAAAGGAAAATGTTGGAACAATATAATTAAAGGTTAATTTGTGGTTTTGGAATGGTTAAAAGATGTTAAAGATGTGAATTATGAAATCTGCCCAGAATTCTAGTCTTTGGCAGTGAGTTTGGAAATTCACCAAAAATTCCATAAAATGATTAGGAAGTAAGCCAAATACCATTGTATTCCTAGTTCAGTATAGTTTCGTTTAAAACAAACAGTGACTGATTTCGATTGGGATATCAAAAGATATGAATTTTTAATTGACGAAAGGTCAGAAAACAGAGTAGCAGTTTACTCCAAAATTTAGCATTGGAATTCGAATTTGAAAATTCGTTATAAATTGTACGAGTTGAATTTGGGCTATTAGTTTATATGGTTGAACAAGTTATTGAATATAGTTTCTGTCAGAGCAAAAAGAATCAAATTCCAAGTTGTAGATTATTTTATATGAATATTTCTTTGAAGATAGCGCAGACTGACAGATTATAAAATGAGTACCTTATTGGTGTTATTAATTTGTGCATGTAAGGGATGAATGTGAAGCATTCAATAAACACGAGAAATCGCAAAATTCAGTAGATAAAGCAATGACCAACTTGAAGTTCTCTTAATACACGCATTTTAGTTTGGGATAAGAAGTGTCAAGGTAAGTGTATTTATCTGTTTTAAAACGTATTTAGGAAGACTTGCGACAAGTCAACCTATATGATTTTATCGAATTAATAATATTGGTTTTTAAGTGAAATATGATATTTTCACAGGCATAAAGAGATGGTTTTGTACATGATAGGGTATAAACTACCTTATTATGTTTTTTTTATGATAATCTTATTATCATACACAGATGATATGTTATAGAATGATTTATGGTATAATAGAGTATGAACTACTGTATTATTTTGATTTATCGATGATGAGTTATTTACCATCTACAAAATGATATATTGCAAAGGTAATGGTATTGTTTTATAGCCCAAGATTACCATGAGAGTTACAGTATAGTGGCATGCCATAAGAGACTAGCAATCTGGGACTGCATTGTAGCTACACTTGCCACATAGTGGCTAGCATTCTAGGAATGCATTGATCTTCGGATCTAGTAGTCTGGGACTACTGTCACTTCGGTGACTAGTTCTCTAGGAGCGCAACGAGCTTGTATTAATGTAATGTTTGCCTTTCTCCTTAGAAGAAATGGCTAGCACTCTGGGAGTACATGATCTCGTATACTTAGTTCCTCTCTATATGTATTTCTTGGGCTATTGTTATAAAAGAACTTTTACAAATATATTCGTAAATATTTCATCTTTGCTTTAAAGCAATATTGATTTGAAATAGATTTATAAGGGAATTGTTTATACTATGTTATACTTAGAGACTGATTATTATTTAATTTTATGATTACCTTATAATGCATCACTAAGTTCGTACTTAGCGTGTGTTTTGCCTGTGTACACGTAGGTTGGAGACATTGGGTGTAAGTAAGGCGTTGCATCAAGTTCAGAAAATTTTCATCAAGCTACTTCAGTAATGACATCCTACTTGAGGTTTTTAATTAATTTTAGTGGCATGTATAAATAAGATAAATTTGTTTATTTTGTTTTAGAGTCTGATATTTATCAAATAGTTAATTTATTTTTCGTAAAGTAAAGGAGCTTCGATTTTGTGTACAGGTTAATTTTAAATATTTTTAAAGGTTTTAAATTTATAGAATTTTTGAATAATAAAAAAAATCATGTTTTTGTTCTATGACATCTCTAACTCATATTCAATAATCGAATACGGGGAATGAGGTGTTACAATATTCAAATGATGTTATATTGCCATGTTATCATCTTTAGCCGGATGCTCATATTTATGATTTGCATGAAGCATGGTTGAGTGGAAGTGTATCCACTAAGCTCCGTTAGCTCAGCGTTCAAAATTGTTGTTTCCGTTCACAGGTTAGTAGTTTGGCGTGCAACGTTGGAGCACCATCGGAGTAGGACTTCATCATTAGCTTGTTATCCGAGTACAATACTTAGATTATTTAGGCTATGTATTCGTAGGAACCTATGTTTTTATTGTAACTCTTATTTTGGATTTTAAATCACGAGTCGAATGCTTTTAACTATGTATTTTAAATGGAGCTCCCGTGTAACGTTTTTAACTATTTATCTACTTTGAAATATTTGAACTTTATGGGTTTAAATGAAATGAATGTGGTTTGGGCTAAACTAGGTTAAAAAATTTTGGAGATGGATTGGGCTTGAAGCCCAAATGTGACATTCGGGCCAAGGGTGTTACACAACAAGCTATTTTTCAAAAAAATTAAATTTCCAATGGAAATTCCTGCCTCCGAGAACCCCCTAAAAATTCCCTGGTTCGTCAAGGTCACTTTATATCCTTTTCGTAATTGGGAGCAATTGTTAATACCTGCGAACGCCACCTTCGCGTGTCAAGAGATCACGAACCACGAGTAGCAATTCGCTCCTAGGAACCTCTGCGAAGGCGAACAAGCAGAAGCGGGTGTCGAGCTGCGAAGTTATCTAGGCGAACCACGCTCGACGATCACGTGTTAGTACCTATGATCGCTGTCAATGACTAAGCAAACCTACGACGTCGAATCGTAGCCAATCCCATCACCATGCCACGACAACCTTGTTGTGACACCTGTTCGGGTAGTATAAAAGGAAACATACAAGAAGAAAAACACAAGATCTTCCATCCTAGAGAACCAACACCGTATTGGAGAGACTACACCCGAACTCAGACCCACAACCATCGTCAGAACCACCACCGGACCACCGTCTCCGACCCTTATTCACTTTACCAGTCAACATAAATCACTTTTTTTTCTAAACAAATGTTAATTTCATTGTTATGGAATATAAAATAGGTGAAGGAATTCTGTAATAAAAAAATCAAGGTAATAGATTCAAAAAAATATCTTTTAGTAATAATTCTTTTAAACACATTAATTAAATCTATAAAACAAGATTTGTTGTTTTTGTCTTCTCTCAAACTTTTGAAGTTTTAGTAGCTTTTTACAGCACACATTTATTTAAATTTAATTTAACTATTTAAAAAATTACGACCATTTCGAATTTTGGCGTTGTGAATGGAATAAATTTAGTTGGGAAGGCTGCCCCATAATGGGCCTTTACAGTATTAGATTCAGACTAGGTAGCCAATAGGTTAGATATCACTGATTAAACAAATAATAATAATTTGCTCCAATTCTTTATTTTAAATTTAATATATATAATATGAGATCCATTAATTGACCGAGTGGTCAAGAATTCTCATGTTGTTTTTTTCTTGTATATGTTTGAATCCTGATATTTGTTTTAAGAATGTAATTACCTCTTTATTTAATAAAAAATTAATATATAATATTTTAGTTTTTTTATATCTATAAATAATTGATTTTTTAAATAATAACTTACTGCTTTTCTTTTAAAGTTATAAATAACTGACATCATATACAAATAATCTAATTTGATTGTTTAATTTAATATACTTTATTTGTGTTTTTTTCAACAAAAAAATTAATATACTTTGAATTTTTAAAAATTGTAACAAAACTAATTATATATTTTAGTTATTTGTGACCAAATAAAGGAGATTGTAAAAATGATTAATTAATATCTAGAGAGAAGAGAATGAGAAATTTTTTCTTAACAATTATTGATCCCACAACTTAAAAGAGAGAATAAAGTATCAATTGAGAACCTTTAACTATCTGCTCTAGATAATATTGACAAAGACTGTAAAATTGAAATTTATGTACAAACAAATTAATCGAAAAGGATAAATAAGTAGATATTTTATAAAATGGGAATCAGAGTAAGTGACCTGAAGAAAACGTTATGCACTAAACTGAAAAAAAAAGTAGTATAATAAAGGCGTAAGAGTGTTTGAAACCCTTGAACTTTTGAAAAAAAAATAATATCAATTAAGCCTTTTAACTTTTGTTGTACTTAATTAAGTCTTCAAATCAAGAAATTGAATCAATTAAGCATTTTGACCAATTTTGACTATCAATTTTTTTACGATTTTTATATGTTATTTTT
This sequence comes from Hibiscus mutabilis, assembly GCA_019671005.1. NCBI lineage: Eukaryota > Viridiplantae > Streptophyta > Magnoliopsida > Malvales > Malvaceae > Hibiscus > Hibiscus mutabilis. The sequence goes on from CM033713.1 coordinate 27,524,789, forward strand.
ATGTGACTAACTACAATTCTGTCAAGCGATATTTTACAGATTGTTTAGAAAAGTATTTTTTTATATTCCTTTATAAGATTTTAGATTTTTTTTAAAATTTTTAAAAAAAAATTCAAATAAAATAATTCTTTTGGGAAATATCAAAGACAACATTGTAACATGACATGTTGCAACAACTGATCCAAAAACAAATGTTAGATTTAACAGTCAATGTTGGTCAAATGGATGAATTGATGAAAATTTGAAATAAAAGACTTAATTGGGTGTCAAAAAAAATTAATTGCTTAACTTATTTTTTTCTTTAAAAGTTCAAAAATTTATGATACCTTTAAGTCTATAATAAAACATGTATTTAACCTGATTTTTTTATAATTTTAATCGTTCTCTCCCTTATTCTTTTGTGTAACTTTTTCTCTAAATTTCTTATATTTTTCTTTATTTTCTCTTCACCATCTCTCTCTTTTAATAGACTTTATGTTTTTTAGTTACATTATTTTATATTTTTCGATTAGTCTTCCTTTTCTTGTATGAAATAGTGGATGATTTTGTTTGCTCTTATAGCACGTTCTTTTATTTTCTAAGCGTCAGATTTTAAATCGCCTCTCCATGTGAGTTTATTATGTTATTTTGTTGATCTATTATTGCTTTGGACACTCAGACTAAATATTGATAGACATTCACAATCACTAAAAATAGGTTGCGATTGAGCTATAGTAATGCAGTTTGTTAATAAACTGCTATTTTTATATGTATTTTTATATTCATGTTGATGATGTTTTTCTATTGCCAACAATACTATTTGTATGTATCAATCATTTGTCTAAGTTTATGGGTGAAGCCACATGGGTGTTGGCAGGGGCCAGACCCTCCTGGTCCATTCTTTTTTTTTAATTTGGCCATGTAGAATTTTAAATTATAATTTATTTTATTTGTTTTAATATTATAGTGTGTGTTGTTTTAGTGGTAAAGTGTGTACGGAAATAAAGTTCGTTTTACTTGAAGTTAGTGAATCGAATTCTATTTATGACGTTTTCAGTCTTTTGTTCTTTTTAAGCTTGGGTGGAGGAAGCCCTTGAACTTTTGAAAAATCAATTAAGCCCATGAACTTTTTTTCTTGCATCCAATTAAGCTCTTGAACAAAGAAATTGAATTAATAAGCCTTTTTCCAATTTGACCATTAATTCTTGACAACTTTTTTAGATATTACTGACACATGATACACTATAACTCTATCATGTTGCATTTACATATTTTTTTTAAAAAATATATATTTTTATACATTTTTTAAAATTTTTAAAACTTATATACAATTTTTAAATAAAATATTTTTTTTAAAAAATGTCAAGTCGAGACATTGTGACACAACGCATTACACCAACAGATAAAAAAAAACTATCTAGATTTAATGGTCAAAATTAGTTCAAGGACTTAATTGATTCAATTTCTTGGTTCAAGGGCTTAATTGTTTGCAAAAAAGTTTAGGGCCTTAATTAATTTTTTTCCAAAAGTTCAAGGGCTTTTTATGCCGCTAAATTTATTTTTTTTATTTTCGGCCCCCTTAACTTTTAATTCTTGACTTCGCCCTTATCTTGGGTTAGTTGGTTGTATCTATGATGTTTTTAGAATAAGGGCTGAATATTTAATACACTACTATTGTAAATTTTTTTTACATAAACATGCCTATTTTCAAGCAAAAATTTAACATCTAAATTCTTAATCTTAAAACTCTAACACTAAACTTTAAATTCTAACATTGAAACTTAAATTATAAAGCATACAACATAAACTCTTAAACCCTAAATTAAAACCATAAACCACTAAATAACCTATTATTGTTAAAATATTAATATAAAATGTTTTATTTTTCACCTGTTTTAAATTAAAATGTTTCTTATTAAAAAATTAAATATAAAAACTGATCATAATATAAATACATTCAATATTACCTGACCGAAACTAATCTAAATTTATTTGACCAAATTCAAAATAAATTTATCAAAATCAACTAAAAGAACTACTATTCAAATCAAATTTCTTTTTAACAATAACTCGTACAACACATTATACACACGAAATACAGTTTGAAGGCGAATAAAAAAAATGAAAATGTGACAATTTATTCATCAATTCGACATAATATGATCATCACTAATCTTAACATTAAGTCTTCTCAACCAAATGGAGTGAAGGATCATATGAAAAACATCGAAGCGCTTCGGAGGCGAATGGAACTCGAAATGCCTCCTCACTTGCAACACCCGCCTTTGCAATCGTATATATTGCCTCGATGATATCTTTGTCAATATCTCCTTCAGCCTCGGGATATCGTCCACCGAAACCACCACCGAAAATGCCTTCCACCTTAACACGTCGCTAAAAGGCGGCACGTAACTTTTTGAAATCAACACCGGAACACATCCATTGTAGAGCGCCTCGACAATCCTCGGACTGGCAACTTCATAACCACTTGGACAAATGCAGTATTTACTGCTTCTCATCATCTCATAGTAATTAACCCCTTTCGGGAGGTATTTATGTACCTTAATGTCTTCGTCCTTGCCTTCCCAATGCTCAAGTAGGATTGGTCGTATCGGTCCATGAACCCCTCCGGCAAAGAATGCCAAGATCGGCCTTCGAGACGCTGACGGTCCACCGATCAAGCCGGTTAATTTACCTGTTTGGAGGTTGATTTCGGGGATCGAAACATCCTTAACCGGGTTGAATTTTTCTGAAGTGTTTGCATTGCAAAGAGCACGGATCGAGTTCTTTTGTAGGTAAGGAATCGAAAAGCTAGTTTCTGGTCCCTGTATTTAAAAAACTTATACATATAAGTTTCCGCGTACTAGATAATCCAAGTTAATAAATAAAAAATTAGATACATGTAAATAAAAATAAAAGGAATTTGAAAATAGAAGACATCTTGTCCACATGCGTTATTTGTAAACATAAAATAAATTCGGATAATAAATATACGAGATAAAATATCTACATCTAGAATAATTAGAATGTTCAAATATAAATATAATCCAAAGCAAACTGAATACCCACAGGCGGAGCTAACATGTATTAGCCCATCCGGAACTTTTTAAAATTTACACATTTATTTTTAATTTTTTTAATTTATCTACTTGAATTTTTTAAAGTTTACATATTTATTTTTAATTTTTATAAATTAGTTTTTAATTTCTTTTAATTTTTATGAATTAATCCTTATTTTTTTAATATTTATGATTTATGCTCACCCCACAATTTTAAAAATTTATATGTGTTCACGCTCAAAAATATTTTTGGATCCGCAACTGTACACGTATAGTCAGTACACGTATAGTCATGGACACAATCCTTTGCTAGTCAAGACTAAAGAAATCATACACTTACCCAATCATGGCAGGCAAGCATGAAATGATCAGCACCGAGGCTTCGATTCCAGTACGGGTACTTTTGCGATATAACACCGATGTAATCGACGACGGTCCGTCGGATGGGACTGAAATCGCGCGATTCCCGCAAATAAACGAATTGGACCATCTTTGCTACACTGAACGGAAGGTAAAAAACATGAGCCCTTTTGGGATCATTGGTTTGAAATTTTATGTCGACATCCATTCTGTAGATGAAATTCCCTTCCATGGAATATATGCTCTTGCAAGGCCCGTCGTGGAACACCGGGGGCTCCCCTTCTTTGTAAACAAACACCTTGAATTGTCTCTCCATTTCCAGATAACTCCTACAAAATCAAACAAATGGATGCTGAAAACAAAAAATACAGTCCTAGTCTAATGTGGTCCCTGCGGCTGTGGTTATGTTTAGAATCCCAAAACTGAAGTAATCGTTGTAATTGGAAGGTCCAATTCAATGATGATAACCGGAACCGTTCATATTTAAATCAGGACAAGGAAAAGAAGAAAAGTACGTTTACGTTTTTAATCCGTTTCTTTACTTTCATATATTCTTTTCACACGGCTGAAGACAAAACTCCTCAAGTCAAAGGTCTTTTTCATATGCGAGATTTGTTACCTGTGGAAGGCCTTAGAATCCCAATACATAGGACCTATCGGAACATAGTCGGGGTCCGGCAATTGACTCCCATTTTTAGCTTCTTTTATCGCGGCTCGCGCTCTTTGGAGTCCGGCTTCGAGTTTATCCAGGTTGGTTCGAACTCGCAGGCTTTGTTTCGAGGGAAGTGATATCGATTCATTCAGGGATATCGTAGCGTTTGGAACAGTCCCGGGGGTTGAAATGTTTAAGCTATTGGGCTCATTGATGCTGATATTTGAACTGTCTTCCTTCGTTTTCTCCTGTTGGATTCATCCAGTGAAGGGTTTAATTGTACTTTCTCATATTCCAATCTAATCTTAAAAACCAATTAACCAAGAAGCTAATTTCAAGTAGAAGGTACTCTGTCCACGTTTTCCAACCCTTGTCGAGGGGGAAATAAAAGGAAAACCAATTAAAACAAAATAACTTGATTATTATATGAGGTTTTATTATTATTTTAGACACTAATTTTACTCAATTGTTCTTGTTTTCTTTTTAGATGAAATTATTTAATAAAAATATGCTGAAAGCGACGTGCCTTATGCATTCTTAAGTAATATAATTATCCCCATGAGATTAAAAATACTTTGCATGAAAGATAAATCACTTACAAATTCCCGATTTTTCGTTGCTTCAGCTTCAACATCAAGTGACTTAGAAGCTGAGCCATTAAGCGCTGCCCCCTCATCCGACAGTTCCGCCTTTTCCAAGCCCCCATGAACATCCGTTACCGTCGGCGTCGCCACCGCCGTGGACTGCGATCCCGATAGCGTAACTGCACCAAAATTCTCACTGCTATCTGCAGCAGTGAGGGTTGAAGTGAAAACCCAAGTTGAATTCCTCGGAGCCACAACAAAAACAATCAACGAAACAAGAATCAATGGAACCGTAAACAACAAGAGCTTGATCGTTGACGAAGCTGTTGGCGCTGAAAAACAACATGCGAAGCGGTTTTTGAACCCATCCCCACCCATTTCTCTCTCTCTATATATATATCTTCAACTATTTTCTCATCAATTTCTACACAAGAAGAAGAAAACGAACAAGCAATATCTGTTTCTCTCTATCTAATTAGTATCAATCTGCAACCAAAATCACTCCATATATCACTTTGAAAGGGGGGGGGGGGTTCCTTGTTTGTAAAATGAGTGAAATTATAGGATGGGAGTTGTTTGATAAGTAAGAAACAGGTGGAATGGAAAAGGGGGATTTAAAGTAAAAACATGTATGCCAAGCGTCCTCCGGTTCTAGCTCTCTTTATTCGAGTTCCTTCATGCAGTTCTTTCTTTTATTTTTCCATTTCCACCCTCCTCCAGTCACCCTCTCTCCTTTCAACTCAACTCTCACGCGCTCCGTTTTTAGTTAATTAAATACTAACAATAACAACAATAAAGTTAACTGCGCTTTTATTATGGAGTTAATACTGGGACTTGCATGCATTAATATTTGCTGTTTGTTTTCATATAAATTTTGGCGATTTCATATTAATTTGTGTATGTTTCTTTTATTATTCTGGAATAATTACAAGATAGTATATGCTTCTTAATATTGGTTAATCAATATTGTGCACGTCATGTAGAAAACTATTCGAACTCAAATCTTCTAAAAATAATAATATTATTTTTTTTACTGAGACAACTTAATCGATTCTCGTATATATCTTTTTTTAAATCAATCATTGTTAATTAGATATTACTATATTAATAGTCATACCAACAATCAGTTTGGTCTAGTGGGATGAGACACTAGATTCCTTAAGCGAGGTCAGAGGTTTGAGTCCTGACGCTAGGGGTGTTCAAAAATACCCTACCCGGCTGACCCGGTCAATCGACCCGCCAACCCGAACTTTAAAAAACCGGGTAATTCTTAAAAAGAATTACCCAACTGGGTAGGGTACTCGACCTGAGATTTTTTCGGGAAGTTGGGCCTACCCTGGGCCGAATTTTTTTTGTAACCGAGTACCTTACCCGACCCGGTATTTTTAAAATATTTATTTTTTAATTTTAAATTATATTTTTGTTTTAGGTTCTTGATATTTTTATCCTAAAAATAAATTTAAATCTCTAGATTCTTTCTATGTTTGTATTATATACTTTTAAGTTTTAAAGTTTTTAAAAATATTTGTATTAATTTGTTAATACAAGATTCAAAAGAAAAAACGAGATTAATATTTTTAATGTCTTTTTGGTGATAAACTTTATTATATATATCCAAATATTTCTATCTTAAAACTAACTTCAAATTACTAACTTTTGTGTTTGGATTATGTATTATGAACTTTTAAATTTTATGTGTTTACTATGTAATTTTTTTATACTTTTAAATTTAAAATTAAATAAATAAAAAATATAAACCGAGTATCTGGTGCCCTATTTTGCGGGTACCCGGGTTTTACAGGTACCCAATTAGCGGGTACCTGGTAATTACGGGTTGGGATTAGCGAAAAAATCCAATACCCGAAAGACCAAGTACCCGGGAATGAACACTCGTACCTGACATTGTGAATGGAGAAAATTAGCTTGGGAGGGTTTTCACTATATTAAGCCTCTGCAGTATCCAATCCAAATTAATCAGCTAATAAATTGGATACCGATTGTTAAATAAAAAATATACTGATAGCCATATTACTAATTCTCTCTCTGGTCTTTAACAAAATTAACAATCTTATAATTTAATGCTAATGAAACTTTGGATTAAATAAATTTGAAGTTTTTACAAATCTTAAATCTAATCTTAATCCTACTTAGAGGGGATGGGAAATAGGGGAAGGAAGAGGGTGTTCCCAGTGGGTCTAGAACCTATGACCCAAAGGAATATGAGGGAGCACGAATGAGCAGCTTGGCCAACCGGCCAAATTAAACTTTAAGTATTTAGGTTAGACTTTTCGTACGATGATAGAGTAAAAAAATAGGTTGTAGTGTTAGAATTTAAAATTTTGATAAAATAAACTTTTCAAGTGGGTAAGAATAAACTGCAAATGCCAATATTCATTAAGGAATGTCAATATTCTTTAAAAAGATGTTTTTTATTTCTATTGTTATTTTTAAAAATAAAAAATTTGAGATGTCAACCGACGCTCCTATTTTCCATGTGGCTTTGTTTATGATTTTGTCTTGTGTAAACTTTGTATAGGTTGCGTCTAGATTTTATTTCAATTATATCTCATCATATAAGAGTTCTTTTTCAGATTGAATTTGATTTAATTTTGTTGATGCCAAATTGAGGAGGCACCAAGTAAGGGAGGTGGAGACAGTGAACCAAAACTGTTGTGATAGATTCAAGCGGTTCACCCCGTGTAGATTTGATATGGAGAGTCGCAAAGTAGACAACTCGGGTCGAGGTGCCATGATGAGAAAGATCATCGTCTTTTTGAAGGTAGAAATGTCCCCATTATATAGAAGCTTCTAAGCCTTCCTTGAGAATGAACTTTAAGCCTTCCTTGAGAAGGAACTTTTTGGAGAAGGGATAGGTGGGTCCCATACTATTAATTATTATGGGTATAATAATTGTCCCATTAGTTGAAAGGAATGTTATAAAGTGGCATGAGCTGAGACTTGTAGTTGAAGTTTGGCTTATAACCGTTGTGCTCGTCTTAACTGAACAAATGCCAGAGCGGAGGTGACTTGACACTCTAGAGAAACCATAGTGGTTCACCCCTGTTGATTTGAGCGGAGAACTGCGGTCGATGAGCAAATATGTAAGCAAATGAGTCTACCCCAAAACATCATCAGAGGAGTGAATATGAGCAATTGACTCGATCCTAGAAAATCGTCAGATGAGTGAATATATAAGGAAATGACTCGACCCCAAAAAATAATCGGGGGAGTGAATATATAAGCGAAGGACTCGACCTCGAGAAATCATCAAGGAGTGAATATGAACAAATGGCTCGACTCCAAAGAATCGTCAGAGGAGTGAATATATCTATATATATAAGAAAATGACTCGACTCCGAAAAATTGGCGGGGGAGTGAATATATAAGCGGAGCACTCGACATTGAGAAATCATCAAGGGAGTGAATATGAGCAAATGACTTGACTCTGGAGAATCGTTGGAGGAGTGAATATATAAGAAAATGACTCGACCCCGAAAAATCGTTGGGGAGTGAATATAGAAGCAGATGACACTACCTCGGAAAATCATCAGGGAGTGAATATAAGCAAATCACTTGTCTTCGGAGAATCTTTGGATGTGTAGATATATAAACAAATGACTCGACTCCGAAAAATCATATGAGGAGTAGATATATAAATAAACGACTTAAATTCAAGAAATCATCGGAAGAGTAGATATATAAGCAAACGACTCGACTTCGCAAAATTAATGGATGAGCAAATATATAAACAAACAACTCAACTCTGGGAAAATATCAGAGGAGTAGATATATAAACAAGCGACTCCACTCCGATAAATAATCGAAGGATACAAGAAAATGCATTTTTAGTGACACTGAAAATGGTCACTAAAAGTATTAAATTTAGTCACTGAAATTCACAATGACCATTTTTCTAAGTCGTCACTAATAACTTCGTCACTATTATATTAGTGACAACTTTCATGCATTCCATCACAATTAGTTATATTTTTTATGACTACATTTTTGACACAAAAAGTTAAATAACAGTGACTAAAATTTAGACACTAATGTTATTCTTAGTAGTGACAAATATTTTATCACAAATACATATTGAAATAATTTCTAAAATATGTTGTCACTTTCAATAATAAAAAATAATTATTATATTATTATATTTTTAGTTTTACACGTCTTATTTATGTCCCTGAAATTTAATGGGTCTTTTAACCTTTCATTAGGTCACTGGACTTTAATTATAGATGATGTGGCACCTTCATATGTCAACTTTTAATATATGAATACAATGCATGGCTTCAAGGAGGGATCGAACCTGAAACCTTTAGAGGGAGAGTGACATGTCTATCCACTAGGCTAGGCAAGAAGTGTAATATTGTTTTGAAAGAAAAATAGTATTTAGGTTAAATTATAATTGAAATTAATTTTATTTATTTTTAAAATATGTATTAATTATAACACTAATTATTATAATAACAATGTAATTAATTTTTTATGGTTTCTTATACGAAATATGTTTGTTGAAGAAAATTTTGAGATTTCGATCTTGACATGAATGCTAGTCTTTAAATATGTTAAGTAAAATTTTGTTTTTAGCCCATTTTTATACATAAGTTGCATATTTGATTTTTGTTCTTAAATTTTATATCATTTTTAGTCATTGTAATTTAGCCATATTGCCGTTGTCCCGTTTGGATTAGGATTGAAATTTTAAAATTTTAAAAATATAGGGACTAAAATTTATCAAAATAGAATGACTAAAACAATAATTTACACATAGTATATAGACTAATAGAATTATTTTACCTTTTGACAAACTAATTTATGGTAACTTCAATTTTTTATAATTGCTATTATTACTATTATTATAAAAATAAATTTATTATTGTGACAATATCTAATTTGTCATTAATTTTACTTTTTCATGGTGACAAAATTTATAACAAAAAGTAAACTTTTAAGCGACAAATAATTTCATTGTCACAACAAATATCAAATAATAGTGACCACTTTATATATCATCACTATCATGTGTCAAAGTTTTAGTGACAATGAAATGTGTCACAGATATAGACTTATAGTGAGAATTTAATTGTGAAAATCGTAATCGACACAATTACTACTATAACAGTGACCAGATAAAAATACATCACAATTACTTATACTAATAGTGTCGTACAAAAAATTGTCAAAAAAAATTAATTTTTGGGACAAAATTATTCCTAATCAATACCAATTTGTAACTAAAAATCTATATTATTGTAGTGGGAGTAGATATATAAACAAACGACTCAACTCCGGGAAATCACCGGAGGAATTCATCGGAGGTATCATCTACCTGAATAGGCGTCCACACTTTTGCAGATCATGTGTCATTCGAGACACAAAAGTGTGGGCATCTCAACGCCTTTATAGAAGCATACACAACAATCCATATAAATAGAGCAAAAACCATTAGAGAATGTTTTATGTCTCAACGCCTATTGCGGGGGAGGATGTTTAAATATTTTGGCAGTAATTAAAAGAGAACATAAACATTCATTGACATCTGGGCGACATATCTCAACGCCTTTGTAAATATGTTGTAGGTTATTGAAACTGGGTGCGAAGCTATCCACAAGTTTTTCTCTACACCTTTTGGTGAGGAGGAAAGTCCATGAACTAATCTATCTCTACACCTCTAAGGGTGGCGTATAGTCTTTAAGGTAGCTTGTCTTAACGTCTATTCAAAGTAGAAGAGCTCGTAAAAGTATTCTTATAAGTTCTATCTAAGGAGCATGATAATTTCTAAGCTTATAAGCATGGCGGAGGGTCTCAACGCCTTTGTTCTTAGTGGCGACTCAAGTAGCTTAGCCTAAAGGCTTTCATTTATACGCTACCTAGCAACTACTCCAAAGGTACGGAGGCTGTAATATTCTTTCATGAAACACTCAAATAGATGTGTCAAATACCTCTGACAGTCACAAAATCTTACAGCACTTTCACAGATGATGGTGTTGTTGCCGGGGATTTTAGAGTAAACGACGCGTGATGATTCTCCCTGAAGCACCCAAGAAAAAATGACATATGGTGAAAATGCTTCATGGACCTTTAGAATGTGGCCCTGGCACTCTCTTGGGACGTCGACGGTAGGTGTCATCTGTATCTCCTTCTCACGCCTAAGGAAACCTCGAATACACTTAGGGGAGTTTCAAGCTTTTGTCTCGCCATTACCAGCCAGAAAAACCAGGTACGCCGAATGAATTTGGAGATAAGTTGGACATTCTGAGATAGTTGTCTTTGAGGACGCATCTCGACTGATTCTTTTCGGGTGAGTCCCAAAAGGGGAGCTTTGCATGGCGACCGTGGTGTCTCCATCATTCATCGTTGTCATTAATCTCATGATCAATATCGTTGGTTGTGAAAGATCTGGTGTGTTGGGATCGCCGCCATAAGAGCCACCGTGACTGATTCTTAAGAATTCGTTTTTATTTTTATTTTTTTGGATTTTGTATTTTTTAGGTGTTAAGTTAAGATTTAATAAAAAGAATTATTTTTTGTAAGTTCACATAACATTAAAATTACGTCCTGTTCAAAAATTTTAAAAATATATGAGAAGAAGAAAATCCAATAATACTGCTGAGACAGCAAGTAGGCTTACTTTCTTTAATTATATACTTTGAATTACTATTTATAAAAAGTCATAATTATTTTTCAGACATCTGATTAAGTTTTTTACGTGGGACCGTTTGGAAATTAGAAGGCTATTATTGTCCTTTTCGATATTTGGTAGTATTGTATATGTTTGTTTGTTCCCTTCTTTACGTCTCGGTTGATCACATCAAGTGAAAACATGCAAGAAAAGGTAGTTTGGTCATTCGGACATGATTTATTAGTTCGGACTTTAGGGAGAGAATGCCAAAATTGTAGCATCGGTCTAAAGCATCAGCATCCTAAAATTGTGCACTATTATTGCCTTTACTTACATCACACCCTCACATGCGGATATGCAATCTTCAACCGTAGAGGAACAAATTCTCCTCTCTCTTTTACACATGACCGTACTCATCTGCCACGTAAGTTTTTAAATTATGTGGCAAATGTATATCCAAATATAATAGCAAGTTCGCGGGATTATGTATTTGTGAAATGTTGGGTACAAGGATGAAGCTATGTATTGATAGGGAGAGGTAGTTGTCTCTCATAAATTTTTTAGTATAATAGCGTTTTAAGTTATTTTAGTTTAAATCTTAGTCAAATAAGACTCATTGAGTAGATTCAGTGAAAAAGAGGATGATATTCATCTTAAAAGACTCGGGTTTGAGCACCTGCGTGTGCAAGGTGTGTGTGCGCGTTGTCAAATGATTAAGAAAAGTATGAACATATATTACCATGTAATCACACCGGAATATTAAAAAATCTTAGTCAAATAAAGCTACTATGTAATCACAACAGTATATTAAAAAAATCTTAGTCAAATAAGGCGTTTGTCTCCCTTGAATTTTAAATTTTAAGGCTTAATAGATTATTACCTCCTCCAATGTTTGATCCTAATTCCGTCCCTGCTTGAGTAACGGATAGTGCATCAATTTGTCGAAAGTTGCATATATTACTTCAATTATGTTAGAAGTAGTCAACAATCTCTAGAGTAAGTGGTTAAAGCTCTCAGTTGACACCCTCTCACCTCCCCTAGGTTGTGGGTTCAAAACTTTTTAGGAGTAAATTCTCACTTTTTTCCCTTAGATAAAAATTGTTTAAAAAAATTATATTGGGAGTAAAAACAAATTTTCAACTATTGAAAAAGTAGGGAGCAGACCCCCAAGTTTAATTGGATAGACTACATAGAGATTTGCTTCAATCCTTGATATCTGAGTGCAGGACTATCTCGTCCACGAGGATCATGCATACTCTACGTGAGGGGAACTAATATGCTAGCATTTTGTCGAAAAAAAGGCAGTGACCCTCCTAATTTTTTTTATTGAAGTTGTTAGTCTTATTGAAAAGAAAAAGTATCTAAAATTATAATAAGGTTTACAACTATGATCATAAATCAAACACATAATTTGAACATTTTCTTATAATATTAACGCTAGCCACTTTAAGCCAGACAAAGACCGGATATGGAAAAAGTTAAAACTCAATCAAAAGACTCGAAAGAAAAATAGATACAAACAAGTCTGATTGCAACAGTAGACAAACCACAAAAGTGACCCTCCTAGTTTTATGCTGCTACCAATTAGGGGTGAGTTATAAAATAAGATTCAAATAACTTAAAATTTTTACTAATTAGTATTGGATTGGTTTTAAAGTTTGAGTCATGTTTCTCAACTATGTCTGACATATGTATATCGTATATAAAAAACTATGAAAAATATGTAGTATATCTTATGTGGACATAGAAAGCTGTTTAAATTAAAACCAATTAGTATCATAAGATTTTAAATATTTACAATTAAATTTAAACAAAAATTGAACAACTCAACTCGAATTTTATAAACTCGATTCGAATCGAAAAAGTTTCACATAAAGTTTAAGTATCGAACCATCTTGTAAGTTCTGATGAATGTCTTTTAACCCCCAAAAAAATGAGGTTAAAGTACATTAGAAGTTCTTGTACTATACGTAAAATTTTATTTTAGTTTCTCTATTGTGAAAAGAAATATTTTAGGCCCTATACTATGTCAAAAAGTTCATTTTAGTCCCTCTACTATCAAAAGGGACATTTTAGTCCTTGTACCTTTGAAAAGTTGATATTTTTCCAAATTTGTTAAGTTATAGTTAGTTGACTTAAATATTTTGGTTTAAAAACCTTTAAGGCCAAGTCAAATTTGAAATTGAGCAAATAGACTCATCTTGAAAAAATGAGAGTAATTTATTCAATTGTGTTTGTATAAATTTTAAAATAAAATAAACCAAAAATTTTATGATAATTTTCATATATTTTTTTAACTTTTTTGAAATTTTTAATGAATTATTTTGTTTCAATTAAACAATTACTCTCTCTGCAAATCTAAAAATTTTAAAAATTCTAAGAAAATTAAAATGTATATTTTTTCAATTAAACATTTTAAATATTTTTTATGGGTTGTCTTGTGATTGTAATATTATTGCAAGTGAAAAAAGAAGTTTGGAGTTAGAATATGAATTGATTTTGTATTTAGATTTTATAAGTGTTTAAAAATATATGTAAAAGTTCACAAAAAAATATTTTGGGAGAGATTAATTTTTTCAAGTTCAAAATTGAAAATGACCTAAAAAGTGTTTATACAAAAATATTTAAGTCGACTAATAATAAATTCAGTATTTTGAACCAAAATATTAACTTTTCAAATGTATAGGGACTAAAATGTTCCTTTTTATAGTAAAATGATTAAAATAATTTAAATATAATACAAAGACTAAAATATTCTTTTTAATAGTCCACGAACTAAAATGAATTTTTAGGAACAGTGTAAAGAATTGTAGTATACTTTAACAAAAAAACGATGATAAAATAAACATTTGGATTTTAAGGTAAAGATGGCATTGAGCTGAACTATAATGAGAAGGAAAAACGCGTCTATTGAAGATTTTAAATTAGGGGTAGTAACGGGATGGGCGGGGATAATTTTGCATTTATTACTTCGTTCCTAACACTTGCCGGTACAATTTTGGAGAATACTCATTAAATGTTGCAAGGGTTTTTTTGTCTCCATACTCATCTCTTACGGATCCTCGCGAGTTTCAGCTAATCTCCATACCTAAAAATATAAATATATTTTAATACATTAAAATAAAAATCTAACATTAAATCTCCAAAATTACAAACATAAATGATAAATTTAATTTTGCCAACAATAAACAAACCATTTCAAAACTATAAAACATGACTAAAATATTAACTATTGAAACATGACAGTCTACACTACCTTTTAAAACAAATATGTAACTAATAATCTACAGTTCCAATCATGATCCATTTGTTTTAAAAGTAGCTAGATATGCGATAATCTTTTCAACCATATAAATTACTTCTTCAAATTTTACTCGGACGATTTTTGGCGAATTTTTAAAGTCACTGTAATTGTTGTCTTTTTTAACAATTTGTTGCATTTCTTCTAATTTGTGCATACTCAAAAATTAATAACTCATAAAATCTAACTCGAAATCAAGCACAGTTTGTTTTAAACGAATCTGTACTTCCATATGGTTATAGAAATATAAGGTCCACTTCCTGATTTATCTTGTAGAAGTTTTGGTATTTTTCAAAGTCACCGCTAAAATTATTTTCTAAGAAATCTGTGTCAAATTTTTATGACCTTTCAACACTAAAAAAATTATATATTTTAAAATACAAATCAAAATCGACAGTCGTTTGTTCTAAACAAAATTAAACTGAATCAAAATTATACGATGTATAGAGCACTTTCTAATAATTTTTATGAAATTTATGAAGAATTTGTAAACTTCTCAATAATACTCTTCTTCTGGGCAGATTTTACAATTATTTTTTTTAGTTTCATTTGATCCACCAAACATGATTTTTACTCAAAGGCATATAACATGCATCCATTATCACATTATCATACAAACATTATATTTATGACTTATCAAGAATCACAAAGAAAATATCCTTGTCTAGCTCTCCATCTTTTATCCTTAAGTCTTAAAGGATTTACCAGTCTCCTTCACTTTTTTGAAATTTGAAGGATGAAAATGGTGCGGAAACTCATTCAAAATTTTCTCTCTATGTACACGGTTTGCTAAAAAAAATAGATGAAAAAGGAAAAAGGAAAAAGGAAAAATGAAAAATGAAAAAAAAAACTATAGGAAAGTACGGAGGAAAATGATAAGAAAGAAGAATAAAATAAAAGGAAATAGGGACAAATCAACCATGCCCTGTAAAATATTATAAAATATTAGAGATATTTGTGAATATTTTTTAATATCCTCACAGTAATTTATACGGATATAGTTTAGTTATTTATGCAGTTCGAATATAGCAATTTTCATCTCTATTTGAGTTTCGGTGATAAAATTTTCCTCATCCTCATCTCCATGGGTGGATTTCGATTATTCCTCATTTCAACGGTTCCAATCCTTACAGTTTCCGATTTTTTTCACCTCTATGTTAAATTAAGAGTTCAAAATGTGCATATATATATATATATAAATTTAATAAATTATCAAAACTTATTTAGATTATATTTATTTAAAATAATGATAAAAGAACTGTATTTCCTCTCATTAATTAATGTAAGCCTTACATGATAGATGCATCTCACCTTTTTTTCATTTATTTATTTTGTTTTGGTGAAACTTGGAATTTTGTAAAGGAATAGCGAAGTTTTTTTTAGCAAACTTGGAGGGCCCCATTTTCCCGTTTATATTGGCTTTGTTATTTATCATACAGCAAATCGCATGATAATGTCATATGCCTATTTTCATGTTTCTTAAATGTTTCTATATACTAATTGCTAACTTCCTATCATGAAAATTTATGCAACATCATTTTATTATTTTACATAAAATTCGTAAAATCAGTACGACAAGTTTTATTATAAAAAATTAAAAAATAATGAAATTTGACTAGTTCATTCAAAGAGTGTTAGATTGGAAAATAATTGTATATGGATGTCAGAAAGGGAAAACTTTTTTTTGAATTAAAGGTTTAAAAAACTCTTAAACTTTTAAAAAAATAATTAAGTCTCTAAATATTTTCACACTCAATTAAGCTATTGAACTAAAAAATTGAATCAATTAAGCTCTTTGAACAATTTTGACCATTAGAACTTAACATCATTTTTTGATGTGTTGATACAGTGTGTCGTGTCATAGTGTTTGCACTTGAATTTTTTAGATTATTTTATTTTATTTAATTTTTTAAAGTTCTAAAAATTATAAAAAAAACTTATAAAAGTTTTTAAAAAAGTATTTTTTGAAAAAAATGTAAATGCAACATATAGAACTGTTTTGTATCATGTGCTTATAATATCTAAAAAAAATCAAGATTTGATGGTCAAAATTGATCAAAGTGGTCAGTTGATTAAATTTTTTATTTCAAGGTCATAATTGAGTGTAAAAAAAAGTTTGAGACTTAATTATTTTTAAAAAAAATTCAAAAAAAAAATTACACCCTTAAGCTTCTTTTTTTAACAATGATATTAGGATAAAATCGCCTAGTACACGTTATTTTCTAAAATAAAATAAAAACTATTTTTAATGAAAAAGGGTTCCTTAATATTTTTTCAAAAGATAATTATGTTTCGACTCGTACTTATGGAAGAGAGAAAGATGTGAGAAGTGTGTCATTGTTGTCAATAGAGGTGGGTAAAACTCGTATCGATTCGAAAAAGCTAAATTATTCGATTCGATTTAAGGTGAAAAATGATTCGTTTTGACTTGACTCGTGATTTTATAAACTTGACTTGACTCAAAAAAATTTAAATAAAGTTTGAGTTATAAAATAGAAATTCGAATAACTCAAAATTTTTAGTAATTCGTTGATCAGTTTTCATATTTGAATCGAGCCTGTCAATTCTGCATAGTATATTATGTATATTACATGTGAAAATATAATATATATATATGTATACTGTATATGAATATAGAAAGGAGTTAAAATTGGAATCAATATGTGCATCGCCCAGCATGCATATTGAAATATATATGTGAACCGCTATGTATATGCATATAGAAATATATATGAAAAAATATATATGTACAATCAAATTTGTACAAAAACTCTTTGATAAAAAAAATTGTACAGAAACTCGAAAACTCGACTCGATTTGAATTTTACATGTGAAAACAAAATTAAAACAATAAGGTTTTACTTGAAAATCGTTGTGAATCCATTAGAAATCAAAAGATTTAAGAAAAGGATGATTTACCTGATGATTTAGAATAAGGAAATAGTGTTTGTCTGGAGAGATTTGAGAGAAAATATTTTTGAGAAAGTTAGTTACGCGACTTTTATTTTAAAAGATTTAATTATCAATTAATTCTTTCCAACCTCTTTTATTTTCCAAAACACTTTTTAAAAGAGCCAATTAAAGGATAAAGTCTGAAATTAGACTTTTGGGCTATTAGCTCCTTAAAGATTCAAAGTTTTGACCCTTTACAAAACAACCACTAAAAACAGTTTTCAAAGTTTGCATTTTGGTCACTAGTTCAAAATGTTCGATTTCCAAAACACATTTTCCAAAATTGATTTTACCAAAATCATTAATATATTAAATAATGGTTTTAGATCATTTTTCTATATTTTTTTCACTTTAAAAAAATATTTAATCTAATTTAATCCTGAAACTAACTCAACCTCTAATACTGGTCCACCGAACCCTCGAACTGAACCCCAAAACCACTAAACCCAAAACCGGGGCGTTACAACTCTCCCCCTCTTAAGAAATTTTGTCCTTGAAATTTACTTGGAGGAAATAAATGCAGAAATTGCTCCAACATATCCGCCTTACTCTCCAAAGTGGCTTCCTCGACACCTCGATGTCGACACAAGACTTTAACAAGTTCTATCGTCTTGCCATGAAGAACCTTGCTGCTGGAATCAATAATTTCCACCGGCTGTTCCTCAAAGGACAAATCCAGCCTCAACTCAATATGCTCCACCGGTATAACATGCGAAGAATCCGACCGATACCTCTGTAACATAGATACATGGAACACATGATGTATTTTCTCAAGCTCGGGAGGCAACCTCAACTTATAAGCCACAGGACCAACACGTTCCACAACTTCATATAGTCTAATAAACCTCGGGACTAAGCTTACCTTTACGTCTGAACCGCATCACCTTCTTCCATGGTGACACTTTCAAGAACACTTGATCGCCAATCGCATATTCGATCTCCTCACGCTTCAAATCCGCGTAAGATTTATGCTGATCCACCACCATTTTCAAGCGATCATACATCATCTTTACTTTCTCGTCCGCATCTTTCAACACATGTGGTAAGGAAACATGCTTTTCCCCTACCTCGGCCCAACACGAAGGTGTACGACACCTCCGGCCATACAACGCCTCATACAGAGCCATCTGGATACTCGTTTGATAGCTATTATTATACGCAAATTCAACCAAAGATAGATGCTTCTCCAGTTTCCTTGAAACTCAATAATGCAAAACCTCAGCATATCCTCTAAAACATGGATAACATACTCAGACTGTCCATCCGTTTGAAGACAATACGCGGTACTGAACTCAACCTCGTACCCAAAGCCTGATGCAAACATTGCCAGGACCTCGCTGTAAACTGTGGGTCTCTATCAGAAATAATAGACTTAGGTACCCTGTACAAATGCACAATCTTACGATGTACAAATCTGCCAACTTATCTAAGGTACACGTTGTACGCACTGGCAGAAAATGTACACACTTCATAAACCGATCAACAATCACCCAAATGGAATCCTTTTTAGCTGGTGTCAATGGCAACCCTGACACAAAATCCATGGTGATTCTCTCATATTTTCATTCTAGAATTCTCAACGGTTGCAACAATTCGAATGGAAACTGATGTTCAGCTTTAACCCGCTGACATACCATGCACTTAGAAACAAACTCCGCCACATCCTTTTTCAGACCAACCCAATAGTACACTTCCTTTAAATTACGACACATCTTGGTACTACCGGGATGCATAGCAAAAGGACTAGAGTGTGCATCCACCAAAATAGTATGCCTAAGCTCCAAATCTTTCGGCACCACTATTTGGCCCTTAAAGCACAAAACACCATCATCATCAAAATAAAACTCGGATGGCTTGCCATCTGATATGCCCTTAACATGGGGAACCAAAGAATCATTATACGGTTGCTTCGTTTTAATCATTTGTGACAACGTAGGCTTAACTTGCAACTCATCCAACAAACCATCTTTCCGTGTCACACTCAACCTTACAAACATCGCCCTAAGCTCAATTGCAACCTTACGACTTAACTCATCCGTAACCATATTAGCTTTTTCAGGATGATACTCGATTGTCAGGTCGTAATCCTTAAGCAACTCCAACCATCTTCGTTGCCTAAGGTTCGAATCATTTTGAGACATCAAGTATTTCAAACTCTTATAATCCGTAAAAACCACACACTTTTCGCCATAAAAGGTAGTGTCTCCTAATCTTCAAAGCAAACACCACTGCCGCAAGCTCCAAATTATGAGTCGGGTAGTTTCGCTCATGAACTTTCAGCTGTCTTGACGCATAGGCCACAACCTTGCATTAGCACGCAACCCAAACCAATGTATGAAGCATCACTATAAACCACAAACTCCTTCTCTGACTCATGTTGGATCAACAAATGAGCATGTGTCAAAACTTCCTTCAACTTCTCAAAGCTATGCTGCTGTTTCTCTGTCCACACATAGGGAACATTCTTCTGCAACAACTTCATCAACGGTGCAACAATATTGGAAAACCCATCCACGAAACGCCAATAATAACCAGTCAACCCAAGAAAACTGCAAACCTCGGACATTAACTTAGGTTGTTTCCAATTGAGAATAGCCTCAACTTTCTGTGGATCAACATGAATACCTTTCGCAAAAACCATATAACCAAGAAACATCACCTCCTTAAGCCAAAACTCATACTTGCTCAACTTGGCATACAACCGATTATCCTTCAAAGCTTGCAACACAATCTGCAAATGTTGATCATGTTGTTCCTCGGTACGAGAGTACACGAGTATATCATCGATAAAACCACCACGAACTGATCAAGGTACTCATGAAACACCCTATTTGTCATATCCATGAAAGCAGCCAAGGCATTTGTCAAACAAACAGCATTACCAAGAACTTGTAATGCCCGTACCTCGTACGAAACATGGTCATATGCACATCTACATCCTTAACCTTCAACTAATAATACCCGACCTTAAATCAATCTTTGAAAACACCACTACCCCATGAAACTGATCGAACAAGTCATCAATATGAGTTAACGGGTACTTTTTCTTTACTGTCAACTTATTTAACTGGCGATACTCAATGCACATACTTATCGAACCATTTTTTTTTCACAAAAGAACTGAAGCACTCTAAGACGAAACACTCAATTGAATGAACCCATGATCTAACAACTCCTGAAGCTGCGTCTTTAACTCCTTTGGTGCCATCCGATAAGGAGCAATGGATACTGGAGTCGTACCCTCATACGTCTCAATACCGAATTCCACCTCTCTATCAGGTAGTAAACCCGATAACTCTTTAGGAAATACTTCTGAAAAATCGCACACAGTCCAAATATCCTGCACTCGGACACCCTTGGCTTTCGGATTCATAACAATAGCCAAATAAGCTTGGCAGCCATCAAACATCATCTTCTCTGCTCAAGTAGCCAAAATAATATTGGACAAGAATTTCACATTATCGCCAACCATCACAACTTCATAATCATCGTCTAACCTCAAAGAAATCCTTTTAGATTCACAATCTACTACTGCATTGTGCTCACTCAACCAATCCATACCCAAAATAATGCCAAAACCATGGAATGACAATTCCATCAGATCCGTGACAAACTCATGACCTTGCACTACCAAAGGAAAACGCCGATACAACTTTCTAGTCGTACGGGTCTCTTCAAAAGAACTAGTTACTAACATGCCAACATCTAAGATCTCAACAGGAACATTCAACAAAGATGCATGCTCATTTAAGACATATGAATGAGTAGACCCTGAATCAATCAAAGAAAATAATGACAAAGATTGCAAGGTAAAGGTACCTGCGATCACATCGGTGTCATTGCGCCCCTCACGATGAGCATAAATCCGAGCCGATCTACTATTCTTTGGCTGCACAGCAACTGCATGAGCTACAACCCTCTGACCATCCTCACACCTCTAAAAATTACCCCTACCACGAGGTACAGCAGCTTGTACCGGTACAACTCTCGTTGCATGAGGATAATCACGCTTCAAATAATCTTAAGATCCACACACCCAGCAACATATGGCTTTTCCCCAATATGTTCTCGTGTGATGTCGACCACAACACTTACACTCAGCTATAATTCGCACACCCTGGTTGCCATAGCCACCATCGTCACGCTTAAAATCTGACTTGTACCTTTTGTCCCGTGACCTCCTATTCTGCTTCCTAGAATAACCAGAATCAGCCATTCTAAGCTCTTACTTGCCATTGACAAGGACACACCTAAAGACTGCTCAATATTCTTGGCACGATTCACGAGCACATCAAAATTTGTATAGTTTGTCGCTAGCAGATATATCGTGATATCCTTTACAAGACCATAGCAAAACCTATTGTACCTCTCAAGATCATCTGGAACCAACTCTGAAGCATACTAACTCAAGCGAACAAACTTCACTTCATACTCAGCCACAGAGATTTCGCCCTATTCCAAGGCCATAAACTCATGCTTTATTGCATCCAAATACTGAGGACCAAGGTACTTCTTCTTGAAAGCCCTTCGAAAGAACTCCCAAGTTACATCCGCTTCCAGAAAATTAGCAATCGTGGTTACCTACCAATGATATGCATCACCATGTATTAGAGACACGATACAACCTAACTTGCGCTCGTCATTGTAGCCCATCTGATTCAAAATAAGAATCGTACTCTCTAGCCATTCCTCAGCCGACTTAGGGTTCAATCCCCTGAACTCCACACCTCTAAAACTACGAAGATGCTTTAACGATAATCATGGGTTAACCACCACAGCAAGTATCGGTGCTTGCACATGCACTCCAGCCATTGTCGCTTGAAAAGCTCTCGTAGAGTCAAATCCCTAAAAACAGGCCCTTTTAGAGCCTGAGGTACACCACCTACCCCAACATTAACAGGGGGAACCAACAGAGGAGGAGGATGAGGTAAGGTAATACAAGGATTCACCCTATCATCATTATTTTGCCCAGAATCGACATTACCAGCCATCGAACGAGTCTCACACCGAGCCATGCTAACAAAGCATCAAAAACATTAAAGTCAGGCTAACATAAGGCAAATGATCCAAGACAACCTTATAAAACATTTTAAAACCTAGGTAATAGGCAATGTGTTCCCAATTCATACCCCCAACATAATGTAAAACAATCACAACAATCACTGTGCATGTCAAACATTAGTAATCAAATAAACAACAATATCCCAACCTTTCGTAACCTGTCTCTGATACCAATAAATGTAACCCCTTCGACTCGGCCTAGACGTTCGGCTGAACCAAGTGAGCTACATTAGGTTTACCTAAGTAAACTAAAGTAAGATTACGAAAATTGATCTATTTTTTATTTATCTTGTCTAGATGCAGATTATTAACCCTAAGTGATCGTGCTCACAACAGATAAAATTACAAAGGAAACGGGTCACAGAATAGCAACTAATTACATATGATACATTCTATGGACCAAAACATAAATCTTGTAAAATTAAGGACCAATACCAGAATTAGAGTTACCAGTCCTCAATTAGTCAGATTACATGCTTGTATATTAATTCTTAACTCAACATGACCATTCAAACTCACACAATTGACAACACAAGATTCAAGGACTAAATTGAAAGAAAACAAAACCTTCATTCCATGACATTAACAGTATTAACGGCCACCCGTACTGATACGTGGTCAACCGCATCGATACGGTGCTTAACATAAACCACTCCTATTTTGGTATGCCGTACCAATACGGACATTAGTGTTTCGGTACATGGGTTTTTTTCCCAAAAAGCAATTTCCAGTAGCATAATAGCTTACCGGTACACCTTAACCTATACCAAAACCCAAGGTGATTACTACCTAGTCGTACCGATACGATCCCCCGCGTATTAGTATGTTTGGGCCTGTAATGTCATTTTTAGCTAGTTTTACACTAAAACTAGATACTTTTAGTTCCTAGCAATTCACATACATGTATACAAACATCCATCAAACCATACTCCATCATTTGCACCAAGGTTTAGCAACCATAACAATTCATACACTTCCTAAGGATCAATCTATAGGCATGCTTCCTGAAACACTTCCTAAACATACCACAACACTTAATTAAACATTTTCAAGCATAAGCATCAATCCAACATATCTCTAGTACCATAATAAACATGTTAAAATCATCAAAGCATGGCATTCCACCGAAGCTATCTAAATGCATACCTAGGCAAACACCTAGCATCAACCACAAGTAAAACCATTAGCATGCTTATCAACAACAAACTAACTCCAAAATACAACATTAATCGTGCTAAAAAATCAGGGAAAACAGAATTACATATCCCAAAAACATGGCAAACAATTGCCTTATTAACCGAAAACTTAAACCGTGTTCATACTCAAAGTAGTCTTGGTCCTTGGATCACTTTAGACTTTGCATTTGATTCCCCTAACCTCAATGCTCTGCATCATTAGGAAAAAGAGAGTGTAAGCACACATGCTTAGTGAGGATGCTCTTAAAACAATAATACAATTAAAAATCCTTTGAAAACCAAACACTTGTTTCCATACCATGCTTACAAGCAAAGCGTCACATTGATTCCAAATCAAAACATGCATATCAACATTATGCAAAACCTTTATTAACCATATGTTTAAATCCCAAAGCATTAAATCATATTACCATGCTTAAATCCCAAAGCATTATAAAATAGGTTTAACACATAAACTTTCATATATTGGCATTTATGGTGACCCCGGGTACACAACCCTTACCTTGGATAGTCACCCCTATTCATATATATATCGGATACACGGATTCCCATACCATGCCTAGTTAAATCGTATGGCATCCCAAACCTTGCCTAGTTAAACCACAAGATTGACAACCTCGCCTAGTTAAACCGCGAGTTTTTCTGACCTTGCCTAGTTAAACCGCAAGATCACCATCATCTTGGGCTGCCTAGTTAAACCACATACCCCAAGTGATGTCCCCATAGTCTGAGTGACCTAGTTAAACTGCCATACCTCAATGACTTATGGCCATGATCAATTTTGTTTATATATTATAATGCACTTAATCCTATGGCATGCCAACTATATCCGATTGTTTCTTACCTTGTCAATTAGCCAATATATCATTAACAAAACCATTTACTCATTGTTTTACAATGCATTAAACAAAAACCCCATATGCAAACCACATTGCCCAAGCAATAACCCATTCCCAACCGGAATGAAAACCAATGCTCACTAGCATTTCATTTACCTTTAAACCATTGTATATGTATTTAAAACCATGCATTTACAGTAAGTAAAACAAACTATGTTTAAAACCCAAAACATGTAATCAATCATGCTCATATCCAATCCGATATTAAGAGCAATATAGGGAAACTTACTTTCGAGCTTAGTTAAGTGTTTCACGCTTAACCTAAACTCCCAACATCATTTGCAACCCTTTAGGATTCATTTAAAACTAGTTTCCACTCACCGATTTCATTTCGCCTTGCTCGCCAAAGCAAATTGAACTCCCGACAAGCCTCAAACCACTTCAAGCTACCTCGCCTTGATTATCCCCTGTTTTGATCACACAAAACCAGAGGAAACATGCATCAAAATGCATCCAAACCACAGCTTCAAAGCAGATTCCTGCAACTCACAAGTTGCACACTCAAAAACCATCCAAAACTTATCGAAATCAACCTCAAACACCTTTCAATCTTAACCCAACCACAATACAACGATTCACTACATCAAACCTCATCAATTAACATCTAAAAACCCCTTTTACAATATCCTTTTACTTCTAGCAATAATTAAACACCAAAAACACCACAAAATCCTTAACTAACAACCTTTAATATTAGAGATTCAACTAGTTTCAGGATTACAATGTTAAATCCAAGCTTTTAACATTATTAAACATCAAAATCATGATCTAACCTGATCAAGAACCCATCAAAATAGATCCAATTCAAAAATCTACCAATTTTACCAATCAAAATACAATTATACCAATTTTCCTTAATTAAACTAAAAAAACTCAATAGAAAACAATTGTAACGGATCAACAACTTGGGAATTTCAGTAAAGAACCTTTCATTAGAGGAGAAGAAAGAACCTTACCTCTAATGGATGCTTTCTCCTTTAATTGGCTGATTTTACATGTGAAAACAAAATTAAAACAATAAGGTTTTACTTGAAAATCATTGTGAATCCATTAGAAATAAAAAGATTCAAGAAAATGATGATTTACTTGATGATTTAAAAGAAGAAAATAGTGTTTGGCTGGAGAGATTTTGAGAGAAAAGATTTTTGAGAAAGTTAGTTACGTGACTTTTGTTTTAAAAGAATTAATTATCAATTAATTCTCTCCAACCTCTTTTATTTTCCAAAACACTTTTTAAAAGAGCCAATTAAAGGATAAAGTCTGAAATTAGAATTTTGGGCTATTAGCTCCTTAAAGATTCGAAGTTTTGACCCTTTACAAAACAACCACTAAAAACAGTTTTCAAAGTTTGCATTTTGGTCAATAGTTCAAAATGTTCGATTTCCAAAACACATTTTCCAAAATTGATTTTACCAAAATCATTAATATATTAAATAATGATTTTAGAGCATTTTTACATATTTTTATCACTTCTAAAAATATTTAATCTGATTTAATCTCGAAACTAACTCGAACCTCTAATACCGGTCCACCGAACCCTCAAACCGAACTCCAAAACCGCTAGACCCAAAACTGAGGTGACAATGAGCTCTAGTCTCATTGTTCTAATGTAGTGAGTTCGATGGTGACCTCGGTTTCTTAGTTTGGCGACTCGAGCTACTTTGTTTGAGAACTTTGATTTTTCTTTTGTTCCATCCTTCACAATGCAATCACCGACTGACTCGTCTCGACGAGATGAACATAATGGTACCGGAGGTGTTGCAAATGAAGGTCTGGTTGGTGTGGATCGAACATCAAAGTTTGAGGAGGTGGGGAAAAAAAGAAGAGATAATGGAAAATGAAGAGAGAGAAAAGAAAATAATGATTTTCTTATCTTTTCAGCCAACTTTAATTCAAAAATATTGTCTTCTATACGAAAATGGATAAATCACTCCCAATGTCCTCAACCTTCAATCCTCACACAAATCGGTCATCACTTTCTTTAAAATTTAATCTTCCAAGATCTCATTCTTTTATTTTAATACTTATATTAAAGGGTAAAGTACACAAATGATCTCATTCTTTAAAATTTAGGCTTTATTATCAAGAGATGAGTCTTATATCAAGAGTGAGCTTTAAGCTCCAAAGCTTATCATATCATTGATTCATAATGAGCATGAAGCTCTATAGTATCATAACATAGTTTCATAATGAGCATAAAGCTTCAAGACATTTCATAGTTTTATAAATCATAACACATTTTATTTTATAGACCATATTAAGCATAGAGAAGTACACACAAGTATAAGTCAAAGGAATAAGCTTTCCAATCTTACCAAATATCGAGTTGCCACCAAGATTGCTCTAAGTGAGCTCACTTAATCATATATTTAAAACACATATATCATAAAAACAATAACAAATGTATTCAAGATAACACCAAACCAATCATGAAATTTAACTACACTCACATGATATCCCAAAGTTACGAGATATTCCGATCCACAATCACAACTTACAACTTTCTTTCCCTTATGGGGATTTGGTTCATCCACATCCCCTAATATTTAGGTACAAACTAGCAAGAAATCATGCATTAGAAACAATTATAACCATTCAAGTAACCACTTTAGTCGTTTAATATCAAATATCATTTCTTATGAACATACCAAACTGTTTTTCTTTCATACATATAAACCATATTATTAAGTATTCTAACAACATGCATAAATTGTATAGTAATCTGTATGCATACTTCATACATTCTGCATTTGTAAACTGTATACATATCACATATCGCGAGTTGGGGTCTAAGTCATATGCGTGGCACACTTCCCAAGAGGTTTGGAGAAAGACTCTGGGCTTGGAAAGACCACCAAACTGACTCGATCCGTGGAAAATTCTAAAAGACTTATCCATCCATAACTATGTGAACATACAATGTGAACATAGAAACTACTTTGTTTAGATAAAGATCAAAATCTAGGGAATATGTCAATTTTATACTGATTGTGGTTGGTAGGTTTTGACCTAGGTCGCCGATGAAATTAGTAGGAACTGTCGGATGTAAGGGGACTCAACTATAAATAGAGGCTCCCCCACCTTATTTGTAAAATATCTCATTCTCTGAGTAACAAGGTATTTACTCTAAATCTTCTCTTGTGTTATTCTTTGTTTCTTAGAGTTCTTTCTATTATTCTTCTTTGCCTTTCTTATAGTTTGCTTCCGCTTAGAATAATTTTTTGTTCCACTACCTTGAAAGAGTTTGGTATTTCGAAGTGGGATTTTAGGCTGACTTATATCACAAAAAGATCAACTAAGGCCACACAGTTCTCTAAGTCAAAACTCTAGCCCCGTGACAAGTGGTATCAAATCAAGTGGTTTGAGTGAAGGTATTGATCGAGATGGCACAAGAAGGAAAGTCCGTTTTAGCGAAGGTGGGTGTAGAGGCCCACGTTAAAAAGACTAAGAGAGTTTGTCTAAGATATATTTTTTAGTCGTTGTAGAGGAGGGTGACGCGGTTCGAAACCACCCAGGTCAATAGGGAGATCAACCATGATATGGAGAGCCTCAAGGTAATAAAAGACCTGAAGGAGGAGTAAAATGCACCAAAGTCACCGACAAAATAGAGAGATAAAGTTATGCGCTTAGAGTTGAGGGTTCGGCTAGGGGGGTTGAGATCGAAGAGACATTGCATGACGAGGAGAAACCATCGAATGAGAGAGATAAGGCTAAGTTGAAAAGGTTGCGAAAGTTTTATATCTGCAATAGTCCATACTTAGAGTTTGACTATCCAGAGAATAGCAACTTTTTTCCCACCACAGAAAGTATGGGACCAACTAGTGTGCTACCATTGTAAGGGGCCACACAAGTTCTTCCGTTGCCCACATAGAGTCAAGCAGTCCAAGGTAAAAGACAAGCCCAAAGAGAGCGAGACTTTGAAGCTTGGTTCAATATGTGAAGAGCCACCAATGGACAAGGTGGATGACACGTCAAACTTTAAAAGAAAATAAGTATCGATATGCAAGGAGCTGCCAGAGGGCTTATCACCAGTAGAGAAGGAGAATGGTGCATTAAACTTCATATAGAAAGAAGTGGCAATGCAAGATAGGGCGTCGAACTTCAAGGTAGAAGAAGGGCCGATGCGTGACGATTTTTCCAAAGGCTATGGTGCATCAAACATCATGGAGAAAGATGAGTTGATGTGAGTTAGAGTGAATGCCAACCAAAAAAATTGAGAAATGTACATCTTGAACATAATTATAGTGTTTTTGAGTTTGATTTGTCTAGTTTACCGGGTGTAGTGAGCAAAAAACCATACCCAATAGATGGTGGAGTGACAAAGCCTTGGCAAGGACACAAGAGGCCTTTCAGAGTTTTGGGAGATCACATTGTGTTTCATATAGAGATGCTAGTGCCCAAGCCTTTGTTCAAGGATCGGGAGGATCCGAGTGAGGACAAATCACAACTTGTAGGAGGGAGTTCCTACGACCAAGATATACAAGGTGGAACGACGGACGATGTTACATGGCGGCGATTAATAAAGCGAACAATCCATGTGGGAAGACAATCCATCATGAGTTAGGTGCTCTTTATGGGAAAAGCGATCTTTATGGGGGGACAATCAATCTCGATTCCAAGTTAGGGGCAAGCCAAGGTGTCAAAGAGTTCCAAGGATCGTTTCCAGCTTTATTCTAGAGACATGATAAAGGCGTTACTGAGTTTGGTGGGAGGGAATGTCATGGACCGCGAGTTGGGGTCCAAGTCACATGCGCAGTACGCTACCCAAGAGGTTCGAAGGAAGACTCTAGGCTTGGAATGACCACCAAACTGGCCCGATCCGTGGGAAATTCTAGAAGACTTATCCATCTACAATTATGTGAACATACAATGTGAATATAGAAGACACTTTCCTTAGATAAAGATTAGAATATAGAGAATATGCCGATTTTGTACTAATTGTGGTTGGTAAGTTTTGATCTAGTCTGTCAATGTAAATCAGTAGGAATCGTCAGATGTAAGGAGACTCAACTATAAATAGAGGCTTCCCACCTCATTTGTAAAGCATCTCATTCTCTGAGTAACAAGACATTTACTCTAAATCATCTATTGTGTTTTTATTTGTTTTTAGAGTTCTTTCTATTGTTATCCGTTGTCTTTCTCATAGTTTACTTCCGCTTAAAAAGATTTTTCGTTTCAGTGTCTTGGAAGAGTTTGATATTCCGAAGAGGGATTTCAAGCTGACTTATTCGTTTGTCGCAGAAACATCGACTAAGGCTGCGTGGTTCGTTAGGTCAAAATGCTAGCCCCGTGACACATACATACTACATTTACACTGCATTTCACTGCATAATGCATTTACACCGCATCTTAATTATAAAACTATAATTACGCATTTATACATGACAATATTTTTAATTTCCAACATACATTTCAAGACTGCATTTCACTGCATAATGCATTTACACCGCATCTTAATTATAAAACTATAATTGCGCATTTATACATGACAATATTTTTAATTTCCAACATACATTTCAAGACTGCATTTTTACACTGCATTGCATATAAACTGCATTCTTTCATACATTTCTAAACTGTTATGCATCTATAAATATACTGCACTGCATCTATTCAAAATGCATACATGCATATTTCTCAAAACTGCATCATACAATTTTGCATATAATCATAATTCTGCATGCTTTAAAACTGCATTTCAATATTATAGACATCAGGAATGAACAATTAATTTTCATTTTTCTAAACTGAATTATAAAATATATAGAAAATCTACCGTACATTTAGCTACTATTTTAAACATATAGATTTAACTAAACAAAAATTTTAGCTTGAAGATCATAACCAATATTAGCTAGACATTAATCTAATGAAAACATACATTCTTTAGAATGATTTTCTCCGTTCCTCATTTTTAAATTCAATTCGGCAGCATCTATTTCTTAGCAATCAAAATAAAATTTCTTTTCTAAAGTTTTCATTCCCATCAATTGGTAACAATTAGACTTTACTTCAATTCTCATGACTTTAACAATAAGTAAAGCACAAATTCCTTTATTATCTCACCGTATTTCTAAACTATAGCTTAATGTAAAAAGTAATGGTGAGGGTAGGCTTACCACTATATTGTCATCTTCTCCGCTTCTATCCATAAAACACTAAAATTTTATTCAATTGAAGCGGAAATTTTAAACTCTAGCCATGGAAGATTTTCGGTGAAAGAGAAAGTTGAAGAAGAAGATGGTTTCCCCAAGGTTAATTCCCATTTTTATTATTCTTTATGTGGTATGGAGAAGATAAGCTATGGTGTCCCTAATTCTCCACGTGGTGTTACAAGGTGTGATAGATTCAAAAGTTAGGCATTAAAATTTTAAGAACGAATATGTATAATTAAAAAAATGTACAATACTTAATTACACTAAAAAAATAAAAGTTGGATACTTAATTGTACCAAAAAAAGTTAGGTATCTCATGGGACATAATACAAAAGTTAGGTACCAATAGTTATTTACTGAAGAAATATCATAAGAGAGATTATGGTCAAATTTTTGTGTTATATACGTATTTAATAGATAAGTATATAATACCCTATATACATATATAATAGAATATAATACCCATTTTCCCTAAAAAAGTATTTAATCTATAGTTGGTCCTCCTAAAATTGAGCATCAAGATTTTTTTTCTAGAATAAGCTAGCTTATTTTAGTTAAACCGATTCGATTTGTTTAGTTATTTTAAATCAAAATGATTTTTGCTCATTCCTATTCCTTAATTCATATGTGTTTAAAGAATGAATGGTGCTTGATCGAAGTTGATATTTAACACCGAAACTATTGACTACACTGATGAAAGGACCTGATTGAAACAACACTTTAGTTTCAGAATAATTGGAGCGTTTTGAGATTTAGGAGCCAATTTAAAATTTTCCTCATAGTTTGAGCACTTGTGGTACAATTACCCAATAATGAAAACAAACTCGAAAATTGCACATCTTTCCTGTACCGAATTAAAAAAAAGGGGAAATGTTAACCGGTGTTATCATGTATTGCAGGCCTGTAAACGAACCGAACGAACACTAGCGAGGGTATGTTAATGTTTATTCGTTTAATTTTAACCGAACAAATGAATGAACACGAACAACTAAACGAACATAATTTTTTGTTCATGTTCTTTCCTTAAAATAATAAACGAACACAAACTAACATTGAGTATTGTTTAATTTTTTTCTTTTTACTTCATATTTTTATTATATGTTTTTAAATTTTTTTAAATAAAATATTTTTGTGAATAAATGGATGTATGTGAATAAATTTAAACGAACATATGTGAATAAATGGACGTATGTGAATAAAATATTTTTGTGAATATATTTTTAAATAAAATATTTTTGTGAATAAATATAAATGGACGTATGTGAATGAATTTAAACGAACATAAACAAAAGGGTTACCAAATGTTCACGAACGTAAATGAACGAACAAGCCCTTTATTCATGTCTGTTCATTTAATTAAACAAATAGAAAATCTTGTTCATGTTCGTTTAATAAATAAAGGAACTCCCGCCGAACAGTTTACGAACGGTTCGTTGAACGTTCAATTCGTTTACGGTCCTAATATTGATTAAGATGATATTCATTTAACAAAATAAAAGAGTATTAATGAATTGTTTTTTTCTTGAATTTAATAAAAGTAAAAATTAAATTAAAAACGATCTATATGTTATACAAAAAAGCTTGAAACAAAGAAATACATTTATTACCAATAATCTTTACAAGAGCACTGGCCATTTCGAAAGCAATGAAATCCCGATGCATCCCTCAACAAGATCTCTCTCTTTGTGATGATTGAAACGAATTTCATAAACGTATGGCAGTCTCCACATACATGGATGTTCTTCACAATCCTTATCGTTTCCCCGCGCTTGGTCATCAAAAGCCCGTATGTCGTTGCTAGTTTTGCACTATGATACAGTAAGAAATCCTTCTTTTGATGCTCCTCCACTTCATGAAGAACAAAGCTAGTGTCCGGGACATACCCGGCTTTTTTGCATTCCAAATCTAGTATTTCCAGCCCTCGATAGATGTCTTTCGTTTGGTGATGCGATTTGTCTCTTGCGTAGAATGAGTGTACGCTGTTCTGATGAATGATCCAACTTCGAGCCGGGTTTTTCCAGAAACCCTTTTGTCTCATATCCTCTCTGACCATTTCCGAGCAATGCCATCTCCCAGATGCAGAGTATAAATTTGAAATGAGTATGTATGTAGAGGGATCTTGTGGTTTCATTGCAAGTATGTGCTTTGCCACTCGTTTCCCAATTTTCGCGTTCAAATGAATTCTGCACCTGTCGAGCAAAGCACGCCAAACAGATGCCTTTGGCTCGACAGTCATCTTCTCGATCATTTCCTCTGCTTCTTCAAGAAAACCCCAGTGTCCTAAAACATCAACAAAGGAAGCATAATGCTGTGAAGTAGGCTCAATGTCATAATTGGTTCTCATGGAGAGAAATAGCCTACGGCAGTCATCCACTAAATCCAAGTTAGTGTGTCGATAGGCAGAAATAACTAAAAGCAAAGTAATTGTATCAGGCTGTATGCCCGTCTCCTCCATCTCGGACCAAACAGATAGTGCCTCCTCACCCTGCCTATGAAGAATATGGCCAGCAATCAAAGCATTCCATGAAACTACGTCCCGAATGGGAATGACATTGAAAATTTTGATTGCGCCATTCATGTTCCCACATTTGGCATACATGCTAATTATGGAATTCAACACCCCTAAATCAGTCACAAACCCAGTTTTAAGAGCATGGCATTGAATTTGTTCTCCAATCTCTTGAAACCCTAAAGTTCCACATGCACTGAGTACGGAAGTTAAAGTTACTTCATCCATATCCATCGCTCCTTCTAGTCGGCATCTACGGAAAAAGGAGATTGCCTCATCAGGTTGTCCGTTTCGAGCATACCCACATAACATTGATGTATAAACAACAGGGCTATTATGTTCAAGTGGCCATATGTGGAACATTTTCTCAGCATCTGCCATCCTTCCACACCTAATGCACATATCTAACAATGCTGCTTCAACACGAACATTTGACCCAAAACCAAACTTGACACAAAAGCCTTGAATTTGCTCACTAGTTCTCGCATCCATGATCAACGAACAAGCATTAATAACACTACTCAAACTGAAATCTGTTAACTCTAAACCTTCTTCCACCATTTCAATAAACAATTTTACCGCCTTCAAACCTTCACCGTTTCTGCAAAATCCTGCCATAAGAGCATTATAAGAAATGCAATTCTTCTCAGGCATCTCGTTGAAAACCTCCACAGCCAAATCCACCAACCCAAATTCCATGTAGGCAGTAATCATTTCAGTCCAAGTAATAACATCCCTAACAGGCATGCTCTCAAACAAAACCACCACATCTCCTACACTACCACATTTAGTATAAAGTCCAATAAGCGCATTATTCACGCTCAAATTACTCTCTAATCCAATTCTAATGGCGTGAGCATGAACTTCTTTGCCTTTCATAAAAGCATTACTTCCTTCACAAGCATTCAAAACACCGGAAATAGTGAAAAGATCAGGTCTAAAACAACCAATTCTTTGCATTACACGGAAAAATTCAAAAGCTTTCTCATACATCCCTTCCTTCACCAAACTAGAAATCACCGTATTCCACGAAGCAACATCTCTTTGAAGCATTTCATCAAACACCTTAAAAACAAACCCCGAACTCCCAGTAAACTTCCCGTACAACCCCATCAAAGCATTGGCTACGAAAGTACTATCCAAAAAGCCCATTTTGAGAGCCAAGCCATGAACTTGAAACCCCAGCTCTAACTCCAAAATTCTAATACAAGCACTTAAAATTGCGACAAAAGTGAACTCGTTAGGCTCGATACCTTCAGCCCTCATCTTCATAAAAAGTTGTATCGCTTCGCGCCCTTGATTTGATTTCGCAAAACCCGAAATCAAGGAAGAGTAAGTTACAACAGTGGGGCAAGAAAGAGAGGCAAAAACGTTGAGCGAATCATTTAAAAGACCCAGTTTCAGGTAAGCTAAAACCAGAGAATTCCCCAAATGGCTATCTTCCGGAAACTTGAGAGAACTCGCATGAACAGATTTTGCCAGGTCAGCGTCGGAGTACTGGACTGAGAGGTTAAGTAAAGAGAGCAAGGAGTTAATGTCATGGAGAATGGGGGGTGGTTTAGGGAGCGTGTGACGGGAGAGTGAGGTGGGGGAGGAGAGGAGGAGGTGGTGGTAGTGGGGTTTGGGAAGGGAGAGAAAAGAGGAGTACGGTGGAGCTGGCGGTGGTTTGGCAGGGAAGCAGTGGCGGAGGAGTGGGCGCTTTGGGGGATGGATAACGGTGGACATGGATTGAGACAAAAATAAGAGGCGCCAAACGTACCTTACTATCTCTACTTTGGTACACAGTTTATATCTTTTTATTAGTACTAGTTAATTTACACAACCCAGTATATATTTGGATAAATTACACTAAACATACCACTACTCTTCTAAAAGTAATAATTAAGTTACTCAATTATAGATTTAAGAACAAACACGTACTTTTCTTCTAAAAGTAATATTCAATTATAGGTTTATGAACAAACATATCACTCAATTATAATATTATTAAAAATGAAATAATGACTTGATGTAATAATATTTTTAGTCTCAAAACTTATGTATTATATTAATTTGGTCATAATTTGGAATAATTTAATAAATTTAACCCTTCATGTTTAAAAATTTCATTTGTAAAGTGGTTATGTCTACTGACAAGCGACATTAAGGTCATAATGAGTCTATTTTCAGTTTTTCAGCTATATAATGGTAAAGTGGTTGTATTTGTCAAGCTATTATATTTGTTGATTATCGGACTAGTCAATAGCATGAAATATGATAAATAGTCGAAAAGTATGTAGGATAATGCAGTGTAAAAATTCTTAAATATAAATGGTTAAGTTTATGGAGTAATAATAGTCGAATTTTTTCGAATTCTTAATAAATTTGCTTGGTCATATTTGTTGATTGCATTTCATGTGATGTTTAAGGTTAGCATATTTCCTTTAACCAATGCCTCATGTAAGCTAGGCTCGTCATTTTAAATAATCCCTTCAATAAATAAGAATGAGTTTCGTCGATTTTAGTGATATTGAGTCTAGAAAATCCGTGCTTTGTTAATTATCTAACGATGCTTAATGGATTTGACCTGCTTTGATATGTTGCCCGTGAATATTTGTCTTGATTTTCATTATGAACCTCCATCATTGCTGCAACCAAGCTGTTATGGATCATTTAGCAAATGTTCTCGACTCCAAAATAAAGCTTATGCTTAAAGAATGCACATTTTATGATGATTTTTTCTATAAATGCCTCAAATTTGATGCTGGTCAATTCATTTCTGCCAAGTAAATCAGTCAAACGTGTCACATCAGTCTTTTTTGTAATTGAATTAACGACGTTTAACGGTAGATTGATTGATTTGTTATAAAATAATAACGTAAATGATTGTTTTGTTACTTTTGAAACAGCAGTGTTGAAAAAAAATATTTACTCGTATAACAATGACCATTTGTGTAGTTGACCCTAAATTTATCGCAATGCATTGTTTTTCCGAGTTCGAGGGTACTTGCTTTGCATTAGGAAAGATTACGAAAGAACCAAAATAGAATCAAACCGTCCAAGACAAAATTGTATTTTTGTTGGCCGTTGACAAAAAATAAAAGATTTAAGCTTTGGGTTTGCTTTCCTTTAGATGATCGTGTCTGGGCGATGGAGGAACTCCGAAAACAACAGGTTAGGGGATCCATCAATTCAAATTAGGGCTAATAATCAACCGATTTACCACATTAAATCTTTTCATTTCCTTTTTCCCTCTCAATCTAATGTTAAATTCTCGATTGGGTTACTCAAATTCAGGTATCTCTGAGAGGAGCAAGCACAAGAGAAATATCAAGAGATGCGCTGCTCGAGAAAGTTACTCAAGAAAGAGAGCATCGCAATTATGCTAGAAAAGCTGCCTCCGCTTCAATCTACATCCAGGTTTACTTTTCACAATGTTTGTTTGTTTTATTCTTCAATTGAATTTTTTATTGAAATAATTCTCAGGTTTTTACATTTACAAATATTTGTAGAAAGTTTGGAGAAGCTATAATGAGACAAGGAAAGTGGCTATCAAATTCCAAGATGAATGGGAAAGTTTGGTGAAAAATCCAGCTGGGTTTATGACGGGGGAATTGATTTCCAGCAGTGTTTTAAGGCCATTTATTTTCTTCATTACATGTTTATCAATTCGGCCGCAAAAGATTCTTGCCAGAGAATTAAAATGTATGCAGACTTGCTTTGGGATTCTCTTGGAAAGCATGAATTCAACCGGTATGCTAAGCACTTTTAACTGACTTCAGTAATCCGTTGCTCCTATGAGATGTGCTGCTGTAGGACCATCTTTTTTTCCCATTCCCTTTTAGCTTTTCTAGTTAATAAACAGTTGGTATTGATTCCTTGTTTGGTGGATAGATACAAGGAAGAATATTTGCACCCTGATCGTGGACACGGCTGAACAGAGAAGAACATCCATGTACCAAATGCAAAAACTGATTTCACTCTGCTCGTTCATTCTTTCAGAGTGTGATATATGTCATGCAGGGAGTCAAGATATCGTTGTTTTGACATCTCTTTCATTGCGTTTTCTTGTTGTCTTAACTGATCTGAAAAGTTGGAAGATTGTTAATGATGAGAACATCAAGGAGGCAGATGATGCAGTGAAGAACTTGGTTAGCTTTATGGGAAGTTGTAGAAGCGGTCTTTATGCATCTCTGAGAAGATATATAAGCAGATTGGATGTTTGTTTTTCTCCTAAAGTGAAAAGTATTGTTCAGACTGATGATAAATTCTTGATCAGCGCAAGTGCAGTTACTATAGCTATTCGTCCATTTAGTCTGACAACCTTTAATATGGCTAACTGTAGTAAGTTTGAAGTGCATTCTGCCGCTGAGCAGTACTGTTTATATTTACTTACAATTCCTTGGCTCACTCAACGTGTACCAGCTGTTCTTCTACCTGCTCTGAAGCACAAATCTACTCTTTCACCATGTTTACAACTTCTACTGGTAACACTCTATTCAATTCCAATCTCCTTGTGTTCTTTTTTCATACATTTTCAAGAATTTTGCTTTTAAATTGTGCATATGACCTTTAGTTATGCTTATTTAAATTCAGAATATTGTAGCATTTGATGGTGTTTTTTTCCTTTTAGTTTCTCAATCATCATTACTCGTCTTTTTTAGCTATTCTATCTATTCTTTTTGATGATTCGGTACACATATGGCCTTCTTAAATTTTCAGTCAATATTACAGTTCTTTAAAAAGCCATGTGCTAGCTTCCTAGATAGCAAGCTGAAATCAATGAAGCCATAGCTGTCATAGTTTTGTAGTTAAAACGCAGACTAATGCAAGTACCCTGGTGCTGGGCTGCGATTATTTTCACTTGCATCTTTGGGAATTTCTATGCAAAGCGAAGTGCTATATAACTTTTTTCATTTTCTATTCAAATGAAAGTATGGATTTGTGTTTATCATCTCTAGGACATCATATTTTTGTAGTATACTGCCTTCATATAAATCCTGTTACCTGTATAATAGATTACCTTTTCATTTGTACTCTTTTACTATTTATCCTTAAATTCATATGCCCTAAATTTCAAATTGTGTTGTACTTATTAAACTACTATATGATTTGAGGCATGAGGAACTGATCAAACTATGGCAGGTGATGACAGATTTCAAATGATAAAATTGTCAGAAAAATGTCAGACATTGATCAGTCCAGCATGGACTGTTCTTTGAATGTAGTTCCACCAGTTGGTTGGGCTCTTGTGAACATTATAGCCCTAACTGCTGGGAGTGAGAATGACTTTCTGCATTCCGGAGCCTTGAACCAAGGTCTAGAATATGCATCGTATGTCCATGTTGTAACAATTCTTGCAGACAACTTATTGGCATGGCTTCATAATGCTGGGTGGACTGAAAAGGGGAATCAGAATCTTGAAAGCAATGATGGAGCTTATGAACCATCTGTCAGCATGCAGGAGAACAAGACGGCAAGTGTGTCCTTAAAGACATCCTTCATTGATCTATTTAGACCTGTTTCTCAGCAATGGCATCTTAAAAAGCTTTTGGAGATATCAAAAGCATATGCTCATTCAGATGAGACCCAGATCCTACCTCCAAACAACTTAGAATCTTTGGAGAACTTGAGATTGCTTGATATTGCATATTTCTACTCATGCATGCTTAAGATATTTGCAGCATTCAATCCCATGATTGGACCATTGCCTCTTCTCAATATGTTATCTTTCACTCCTGGATTTATTGGCAACCTTTGGGGAGTGCTAGAAAGTTCCATTTTCCATGGGAATAGGCACACCTTTGGAGAGGCTAACCATTCCAGAAGCAGAGTTTCAGGGAAGAAAAAACAAGGAATTGATAAAAAACTAAAACAGGCCAGTAATGATGGAGTCAGTAAATGGGCTAATGTATTGCAGAAGTTAACTGGAAAATCACAAGTAGAGGTTGGTTTTTCAAATCCAACTGATGATGATCAAGTTGATGAGGATGCTTTTGATATTTGGGATGTAGAGCCTTTGAGGCATGGCCCTCAAGGAATTTCAAAAGATATGTCTTGTCTTCTTCATCTGTTCTGCGCTGCCTATTCTCATCTGCTATTAGTTCTTGATGACATAGAGTTTTATGAGAAACAGGTAAGCTGGTTATCTGGCTATCTCTTTGTTTTCCGTCTTTATCTCTGTTGTTTATTGGAGTATTTTGTGCATAATTTAGGTTCCATTCACACTGGAGCAACAACGGAGAATTGCTTCAGTTCTCAATACACTAGTCTATAATGGCCTGTCGTATAGTGTGGGCCAACAGAATGCTTCCCTTATGGATTCTGCCATCAGATGCTTGCATCTAATCTATGAAAGAGATTGTAGACACCAGTTCTGCCCCCCTGCTTTGTGGCTTTCACCGGCTAGAAGGAGCCGGCCTCCAATTGCAGTAGCTGCCAGAACACATGAAGTTCTATCAGCTAATATCAGATCAGAGGATGCTGTAGTTGGTCACAGCATGGGTTCTGTAATCACCAGTATGCCATATGTATTTCCATTTCAAGAAAGGTATTAAGTCGTAAGAAATTTGATTGCTATACCATGCAAGTTAGGTGTGCGCAACTCACCTTGTTTACCAGAATTTGATCTAATGCAAAGTCAGTGGTTCATATTTTGAATGTGCTCTTTCCTGAAACATGTGTTCTTACTATTGTTGTGTTCTTATGAGATGTAACATCTGGCATACATCAGATAATCATTCAATCATCCTATTATGTAGAATGGCCCAATTTATTTGACCAAGCCAAAGTCTTTTGTTGACATAGTTTGTATCTTTGGCAGGGTTCAAATGTTTAGGGAATTTATCAGCATGGATAAAGTCTCTCGGAAAATGGCTGGTGAAATAGCTGGACCTGGTTCTCGATCAATTGAGATAGTAATTCGTCGAGGTCATATCATTGAAGATGGCTTTCGACAATTAAATTCTCTTGGCTCAAGGTTGAAGTCATCAATTCATGTTTCTTTTGTCAGTGAATGTGGCCTCCCAGAAGCTGGTCTGGATTATGGTGGATTATCTAAAGAATTCTTAACTGATATATCTAAAGCAGCTTTTGCTCCTGAGTAAGTCATACCGGTTTTTATGCTGAAAAAGTGTCTTTATTCATTTATTAACTTTTTAAAGTTAATTTATTCTTTTTGTCTAAAGGTATGGACTATTTTCGCAAACATCAACTTCAGACAGACTTCTAATACCTAATGCAGCTGCAAGATTTCTAGAGAATGGTATCCAGATGATTGAGTTCCTTGGAAGGGTTGTCGGTAAAGCACTCTATGAAGGAATATTACTAGACTACTCTTTTTCTCATGTTTTTGTGCAAAAGCTGTTAGGCCGATATAGCTTTCTTGATGAACTGTCAACTCTTGATCCAGAGCTTTACCGAAATCTTACGTATGTCAAGGTTAGCCCATATAAAGATCATGCATGTTATCGATTTGATTTTTATTTCTTTTTGAAGAAGAATCTTCTAATATGGCTAAATTATCTTTTGAATATACAAATAGCTTTATAGGTGTAGTTTGTATGTCACTTGATGTTTATGTTGAATTTCAAAGGGTTAATAGAAGTGCATTTTCTGGTTGATGAAACTGCTTTGCATATTGAGCTCATTGTTGGGCAGCAAGATGCTGCTATGGGAAGGTATTGAGGTGGGTGATGTGTTTAACCTGCAAGTGACTTCTTTAAGTGATAGGATGAAGTATATAATGTCTGCATTGGTTCAGCTATTTGAGCAAGTCAACAAGGAGAGACACAAAGGTGTCAATTTCCTTATTCTATTTTTTGGAGGACAAAATCTATTATTTTCTTTTTGTGGTCAGTATAAAATGGGTTGTCCATAAGCTACAGGAAGAAGGAAAATGAGAGGACTATTTTAAGCCTCACCAACCCTTGATCGACAGTGAACGAAAAGAATAATAAAGAGGGTAAAGAAGGAAGAATATGCATTTTAGATGGAAAGCCGAGAATGCATTAAATAATTTCAACAGGGAAAAACTAGAAGAGAATGTGATGTTTATGTGTTCTTTGTGCAGTATTTTTCCATCGATATGGTTACAGACCCAGGCTCAGCTTCTTTGTCATTTTCAAATAGAAAGTTTGGACAATCTTTCTGCTCATAACATTTACTTAAATATTTGTTAAGACGGAAAGACTGCAATTCCAAGTATAATATTCTATCTTATGGATCCTACCTTCCATTTTCCCTACATCACTCTTCTAGCCTCTAGTATTACCTTCCATCATGATCTAAATTATTTTAGATCAAGGATCTATTATTTTCTTTTCTTGTCTGCTTTAATGCAACGCATTAGTTACCTTATTTTTTTTCCCTTTACACAGGTCATAATGTTTGAGATCTATACATGTAAAGGAAAATCCTACAACTTTGTAATTTTGTTATTTACTTTAACTGCAGCACTATGATGGTGATGTTGAGGAGCTCTGTGTAGATTTCACAGTTACTGAAGAATCTTTTGGTAAACGGCATGTTATTGAGCTTAAACCTGGTGGCAAGGATGTTTGTGTAACCAATGCTAACAAGATGCAGTATGTTCATGCAATGGCAGATTACAAACTCAACCGGCAGGTCAATTTATAGTTATTTAATAAATATGATAGAAATATATCTCTGCATCATAAAATCATGATGTTAACTTGTTTTTAATGTTGGATCACAGATACTTCCCTTTTCAAATGCATTTTATAGGGGATTAACTGATCTTATATCTCCCTATTGGTTGAAGTTATTTAATGCAAGTGAATTTAATCAGGTATTTTTACTCCCGTTGTGCTTTATGAGGAGTCATACTTGTGCATAGTTTTTTTAGTGATATGGGTTAATTAATAGCACACAACAATGACCCACATTACTGTATGCAGTTACTTTCTGGTGGAGACCATGATATTGATGTTCATGATTTAAGAAATAACACACGGTATACTGGTGGTTATTCTGAGGGAAGTCGAACAGTTAAACTTTTCTGGGAGGTATTAGCTTGATGGAAATATAACTGAATTTTCTCTTGTTTGGCTTAGTCCCTCGAATGTTTTATTCATGTAAACAGCTGCATAAATACAGTTCTGTTTTAAAAATTCTTTTAGGTTATGAATGGTTTTGAGCCAAAAGAGCGATGTATGCTGCTAAAATTTGTGACCAGCTGTTCCCGAGCTCCTTTACTGGGGTTCAAATACTTGCAGCCATCTTTCACGATCCATAAGGTATGCCAT
Organism: Hibiscus mutabilis; assembly: GCA_019671005.1. Classification (NCBI taxonomy): domain Eukaryota; kingdom Viridiplantae; phylum Streptophyta; class Magnoliopsida; order Malvales; family Malvaceae; genus Hibiscus; species Hibiscus mutabilis. The sequence goes on from CM033713.1 coordinate 27,567,369, forward strand.
TATATCTGTTAAAAATTTTCCCAGTTGCTAATTCAATCCAGTGAACTAGATTGCAACAAACAAGAAACAAAATGAATAAAATAGGAAATTCCCCAAGTTTAAAGGAAAATATATTGCAAAGACCAGGGATAAACGAGAATTATAAATGCAGAAAGGCGTACATGGCCATCTTAATACCTTGTGAACAACTAAACTAAGTCGGGATCTTGATCATGTTTAGGTTGCAAGTGATACTCCTCTTTGGGCTGCGATTGGAGGTTCAGATGTGGAGCGACTTCCATCAGCTTCTACATGCTATAACACTCTCAAGGTACAATAATTGGGATTGGATGCCCTCCAGTCTGGTAATTACTATGTTAAAAGGCTTCATAACAATATCAAGACAAGTGATTTAACATCTTATATCTGCATAATGGAGAGGTGAATTGAGGATCTAAATTCTGAACTAATCATGTCTGTCTTTTCTTGCTCTATTGGATGGTTACAGCTTCCAACATATAAGCGGTCAATTACACTGAAAGCAAAGCTTCGTTATGCAATCAATTCTAATGCTGGGTTCGAACTTTCTTAGTGGCCTGAGATATTTAATTGGCGCAGGTGAACTTCTAGTACCGCTTGAGTTTGACTTCCTTATTGTCTAAATTCATTTCTATTTGCTGTAAGGACTTTTAATGTATTAAAGTTTTTAAAGAAATACCCTTACTAAGATCAAGTGTCTTTCAAGTTTCAATTGTCATCCAGTTTATTGAGGGTTAACATTGAAGACTGTCTTGGATAAACAGAATTGTTATAGGAACAGAAGAATTGATTAACTAGAAAATGAAGCTTGTTTGTAGAAGAACATAGATAACTTGAGCAGAATTAAATGATCACGACATATCATATTATTGAGGCAAGGATTGATGCATCAACTTCCCTGACAGAAATGCAGCAATCTACCCCTGCTAAAAGCATAAATAAGGAGGTTTTACATGTGAAAATACTAAAAGTCTCCTACTAAAACAGTTGTACCAACGAAGTATTTTAGAATCATAGTAATATCTAATATCCTACATATGAGAAGATTACAGGAACGGGTAATAGTGTTTTCTTCTTTTAATTCCCTTTCTACGACCATGAAGGAAATAGCTTCAAGAGATGAGTCCCACTCCCTGTGCTAGCAAATTGCCTGCTAAGACTTCATTAGCTGCTTCAGAGGGATGGAATCCATCCCAAAATACATATGATGTAGCATTGGAGCATGTCCCCGGGGCCCTGGGATTGCAAAGCAAGGAGGTCTCTAGAGTGCCCGTTCCACAGCAAGCTCTTCTCGACTCAAAGAAACCTACAACAATAATAATACCATATTCACAGGGGGAAATTATATTAATGAATAATGAGTCACTTCATTCAACTAGCAAATCATGTGTGGTGGAACCTTGAATAAAACAATGAAAGGATCCACACCATTTTGAAATTGATATACATGATCAGAGAATAACCCCAAAAGTTTATTAGTTTCATGTTACTAGTGTAAGTAAAACTTTATCTTATAGTACTAGGTTTTCCCTAGTTAAAGAATGAAATCTAGTACTTAAAAATTGCTTTCAAAAAATACCATCTTGTTGATTCTGTTCACTTAAAGTTAGCAGAATGATGACTAAATAAAATTAAATTGTTCTACTCATATGGAATGTTGATTCGTTCTGTTGATTAACTACTCTTTTGCACAATAGGTGGTTTACCATTATCACTGGGCTTTGTAACCATGTCCAAGAGAGGCTGGTATATATCGAAGACTACAAGTTTGAGACCAGGCAACTTGTTCTGTAGGCTTAGAGATGTGCTGTTCAGTTTGTTGTTGAAGGCTATGGCATCTTGGTTTAACCTTGCAACGCACTGGCTACTTCCTCCACCAAATAGGGTGATTGCTGCAGGTAAACAACCTGTTGGTGGTAAGGTTGTCACTCCAATCCTCCTTGCTCCCAGTCCATACAGATTCTGTTCAAACATAAAATAGTTGTGTGCTTTAAAGAAACCAGCATGTAAGAAGCTTGCTTCTTGTTTTTCTTTCATTTTCTTTAAACATTGCTATGAGGCTGAGCTTCCATTACAAATGTATTTCTTGTTTGTTATTAACGTTGTAATATTTCTAGTTACATGGTGTCTACTGTCCAGAAATGGGTTAGGGATACAAACATAATTCAAAACAGGCATTAATTTCTCATGTAAAGGGTCCAGATATTGCTGAAAATAGCATAATAGCCCCTATAAGTGAAAGCTAAACGATACCTGAATAAAAGTAGAGTAGGAGTTCATGAGAATGTCAGAGAATTGATCTGGTGTATAGATTCTATTGAGTACAGGATTGATGTAGTAGTTCTGAATATAATCACTACTTCCTGCACTCAAAAGATGTATGGCACCAGAGGATATGTTGTCCGCTCTAACTTTTCCTACCATGTTCACCACTTTCGTTTGATACTCCTTGTAGTAGTTTAACTGCTGGGTCAATGTTATGGCACGCTACAAGAATCAACAGAACAGTTCATCTTGTTAGATGATCAGGCTTTAGAGTGAGAAGGATAGAGAAAAGGAGAGCGGGGTTTGAGGGGTTGAGATCTTAATTGTTTACATATAGGTTTGCAGTTCTGTCATATAAACCAGAGGCAGCCGAAGCAAAGTTGGCTCCAGTCAAGAGAGCATCTCCTCTGGCATCTTGGCTAAGGTAAGCCGGTGGGTATGAAGTGAACCCAAGGTACTCAGCTGTGCATGCAGGAATGAAAAGGGTCCATTAAAGGAGTGAAAGAACCTAAATGAATGGAGAAAAAAAGAAGTATGGGTTGTTAAGAAAACATTACCGGTGAAGTCAGTGGCAAGTTTTCCATTGCAGAATCTTCCGGTTGGCCTGTGAGTAACAAAATCTCTTCCATATGGTGGGAAGTTGGCCTTGATAAGTGTATTGAGATTGTTGTTATTCCCAACATCAACAACCGAGTCCCCGAAGATGATGAGTGCAGGAACAAGAGGGTCTCCATAAGCCACTGATAAAACCAGAACAAGAACCAAGGTGACCAAAAACTCACTTGAAACTCTCATTTTCTTTGTTCTCCTTTACCCTTTGTATACCAGAGAGAAAGTGGTGATAAAGAGAAGTAAAATGGGGGGCAGGTGAAGGAGAATTTAAGGAGAAAGAGCCATGGGTGAGAGTTATGGTCAAACTGATACAAATGGCTTTAAGAGAATGGTTCCACTAAAGGTGCTTATTTCTAGGAGAAGAGGCATGTTTTAGCATTCCATAAAACCCATACTTTCTGCCATTAGCGTTACAAGCAAAGTGCAGTTATTTTGTCCATGTCCTAAACTTTTTTCTTCAGGTGACGGTAGAATTAGTTAAAGTTTAACTACTTTTTTGAAAAGAGTTTGGTTGCAGTTTGACGTGCATCCGAATTTTGTATAACGTTCGAGGGTTGGCGTGTTTTCAACAAATTTTCCAATGTTGTTCTACAAGCATGATTGCATCAACCATCCCTAGCAAATTTGAAGTTGTTTCTTCTATTTGATTATCCATTAGTTACCAATTATGTTGTTCCGTCTCTTTATTTTTTTCCGAGCTACTTTTATCCCATACTTGTCTTTGTCGTGTATTCGGACTCCAAATACCCTCAAAGCTTAAAAAAGACGTTTTCACTCGAATCCGAGTAATACAAGTTACAAACAGAAGACAATGACTTAATTGATATGTTAAGTTGGATTACATCTCTCCTTTTACCTATTTATTTAATATCAAAATTTGGTCTGAAAACCGTAATCTTAGTATTTAAAGCATGTTGTCATTAATGTTGCACATTGCAGATTCTTTGATGTACTTGTCCAAACGAAGCCAAATTGCAGAATTGGAGCCTTGACCTACCTTGTTTCTCGACACGTATTACGCACTTCATTCATCATATTCCCTGTTATGTTGATTTGTTTTAAAGGGAGTGGGGCTGGTGAATTCAAGGAGGGAGATGAGTTGGATCTCATGAGCACCAAAATGAGGTTGAACGTGGTATCAGTATCAGTGCATTGTAGATAATACAAAGTTTCTATAATAAGAATTCAGTATTTCTTTCTTTTGAAGCTAAAACATTGGCCTAATTGGGTTTAACTAAATGGTATGATTTTTCACTACTTGTGCTGAAAACTTATTTCAATTAGAAACGCTGGAAAAAAAATCAATATTTAAAAAGAAAAAAAATGGGTGTGTGAAAGTGTGCTAATACTTAATTTTCGCATTTTACAGTAGGCAAGACTCGTGTCAGACAGCAGCCATGCATGATGCATGCGGCAACAATGAAGCATTGAAGGACCACACTCCATTCTTCAATGCTTCAACCTCAATCAACTGTGACATTCAAATTCAATGCCCCCACACTCACCCTCTTCAATTCTCTCTGCCCAAAAGTGGAGCAATTCAATGAAATCAAACAAGTTTCTCATTTCGGATCGTGTAATGGCATGGTTGACGTTGGACCAGGGATGGATCGAGAGGATGTTGAGGGCAGTCCCCTAAAAATTTTAGGGAAAACTATATATTTAGTATCCCGGTTATGCCCGCATTATTGTTTTGGTACTCAACTATTATTTTTGGCAAAATGATACCTAATGTTACGTTTTTGTTCTGTTTCGGTACCCGGAACTTTAAAAACTAACGGAGATGATGACGTGGCTTAGTATAATCATAGTTTTAGTCCAAAACACTTATATATATATATATATATATATATATATATGATCAATTTAGTCCAAAAACATCATCTTAATTTTGGGGGTAAAATTGCAAATTACGTTAGATTGGAAGAAGAAAAATGAGGAATTTACAATTTTAATCTAAAAATTAAAATAATGTTTAAATTGTTTTATAGTATAAGTTTTTGGACTAGAATTGTTATTAACCCAAGCCACGTCACTATTCTCGTTAGTTTTTAACGGCCAGGGTACCAAAACAGAACAAAAACGTAACGTTAGGTACCATTTTGCTAAAAATAATAGTTGTGGTACCAAAACAGTAACACATGTATAATTGGGGTACTAATTATGTAGTTTTCCTAAAATTTTAAGTGCTCTGGTCATTTAAATATTTCCTTTGTATTTTTTATTGACAACATAAATTGACACTCCCAAAATTTTGTAATTTCACATCCATACATTTTTAATATAGCTTCCGTCCCTATTTAGAACTTGAGAGCTGTCAAAATATTACTAGGTTTCAGAATAGAATAGAACAGAACAGCAAAATGCAGATACTAGCCGATTTCAAACTTTAATTTGGATTTGGATGTAAATTTCAATATTCAAAGTCTTAATCTAAAAATTTAAACATGTGGATGGTATTGAGCATATTATCTTCTCTATTCCATGGTCAAATAGGAAAAGTGGGAAAAGTCCAATGAGCTTCACTCTTCTCTTTCACCCCTTAAACTCTCAATGGAACTCTCTTTCTCCCTTTACCGTCAAAACACCTTAACTCTCCTCCACAACCCTTTCTTCTCACTTCCCTTTTCAGGTACATCTTCTTTGTATTAATGTTACTCGGATTTATTCATTTCTTTTCTAAATTCTTCCTACATATAGGATCATATCTCGTATCCAAATCCGGATGAATATGCATAATATTGATATGCTCTTTACAATCTCAGGGAAGAGACTACCAAAGAGAAAACCATTTGTTTTGCAATGTCACTGCACACTGTCATCATCTTCTGATGATGATAATAACTCGAAGCCGGCAATTCTTTCTTTGCAGCATGAGGGAAGAAGGGCATTGCTTGCTTCTCTTCTCACAGCTGGTCAGTGCTTTAGCACCAATTAACTTCCATGGTGTTTTGGTTTAAATGAGTTACTGAATAATGGGTGATAGATGTTCTGATGAACTTTGTTTATGCCTGATTCAGTTGCTGCAATGCCAATGTATGTCTCTGATGTGGCCGAGGCAGTCAGCACAAGTCGAAGAGCTGTAAATATCCCTTTTTCAAGCTTTATTTTATCCCCTTTCCAGTGATCTCTAATCCTTACAATGCATAATTTATGCAGTTTTATATTGATTCTTGCAGCTTAGAGGAGCTAAAATACCTGAGAGTGAATTCACAACTCTTCCCAATGGGCTCAAGTTTGTAGCTCTTCTTAAATCTTACATTTGTGTGTCACATCATATATCTGTTTAATTCTTTGGATTAGAGGAGAAAACAATGAAAAAACATGCTGGATTTCTTCTGCATATTATGCAATGGAAGTGATTGTTCAAATTTTGACATTCACTGTATCCTCCAGGTACTATGATTTGAAGGTCGGCAGTGGAGTTAAGGCTGTTAAGGGATCTCGGGTTGCAGTACGGTTGTGAACTAGTTAGATTTCATTAAAAAAAACTTTATGATGTATACTTCATCATCTACTTTTTATTTTAGTTTCTACTGGAACGATGAACTGTGAATGGCATTTAGTTAATTATAATTAAAGTTGGGATACTTGCACAATGTAAGACCGCCGTGTCTCTACGATCAATGATCATTTGTCAGCAGTGATAATCATATGCTGTCGAGATCTTAATTAGTATTTGATGAAAGCTAAAGTGATAGAAGGAGAAAATCTCGGATATACTTGAAACATGCATATTACTCTCAACAGATCTGATAACGTTCCATCAATTGTGTTTGTTTGTCCCTGTAAGTTCGAATATAATTGATGCAGTATGGTTGTTTTTTTCGTAGGTTCACTATGTTGCCAAATGGAGAGGCGTCACGTTTATGACTAGCAGACAAGGACTCGGTGTTGGAGGGGGGACGGTAAGGCTGAGATGTTTCATAACCTTCCTTAAGTCTGCATGATCCATGTTTTGGTTGCTAACCTAATGCAGCCACATACTATAATTCAAATATAGAAATCCACCCAGAGCTTTAAGATTAAAGTTCTTGATGTTAAGAGATACTTGGCATAAATGAGGCTAAAGCTTCCTTCTTCTACCGCAAACTCTGTCTCGTATCAAACTTCATTTGATTCTCCATGATCATTCGGAACAAATTTGTTTGGAAATGACGTTAATGCAGAATGCAGTTAACACAATTGATCAGATTGATCGTTTCTGGTAGCATGATATTGGATTAGAAATTCAGTCTTAGGTTAGGTTCATATTATGAAAATCATTCCCCCACTTACCTTCAAAATTTTCTTTGCAGAGATATTACAGTTTCTGTAATGACATGTTTGAATTCATGCAGCCTTATGGATTTGATATTGGCCAATCTGAAAGAGGAAATGTGCTCAAGGGATTGGATCTTGGTGTTGAAGGAATGCGGGTCGGAGGCCAGGTGAGACCTTCTGTTTCTAGCATATACCATTTCCTCAATGTTTCTTGTGTATACATATACATATACATATACATATACATATACATATACATATACATATACATATACATATACATATACATATACATATACATATACATATACATATAGCATTTCCTGAGTGTTTAAGCAATAGATTGTTGTTTGCAGAGACTGCTGATAGTTCCACCAGAGCTAGCATATGGGAAAAAGGGAGTCCAGGAAATCCCTCCAAATGCAACAATTGAGGTGGATGTTGAGCTATTGTCCATCAAACAAAGCCCATTTGGGTAAGAAATTATGCATACAGCATAGCATAAGCTTTGAAAGAGTTTGGTTTAAGCCATTCATTTGTGCTGCAGAACTCCTGTTAAAGTAATTGAAGGTTGATTCCCAATTTGGATGGAACAAAAGCTGACAATTTGGCGAAAGTAGAAGACGACTCTCTTGAGCTTTAAATAACATAGCATTGGGTTTTATAGCTTGATTAAAACTGTAGTTTTGGTTATTTTTTATTCTACAAATTCTATCTAATAAGTAAAGGGTTGATTGAGTCCTAACTCAATTGACACAGTAGAAATATAAACTCAAACATTTTGAGCAATCAACATCCTTAATTTTAATTGGTTTGCGGATAGTTTAAAAATGTATGAGCTTGCATTGCATCTTATGAGGGATAAATATAGTTTCAAATTTTCAAAAATATCCTCAAACAATATCAAATGCTCTGCAAGGGAAGGAAATGAATGAAAAAGAAAAAAGAAACTTAAAAGAAAGATTTGGATAATACAAAATTTTAAAAATAATACTAAGTAGACCTTTTCTACCGGCTTTTTTTTGGGAATAATTCTATTCCAAACAAGATTTAGGTGCGCTGGCCGAATATTGGGGAACTACGGCAAAAACTACAGTAACAGGTCAAGACGCCACCTACATGTGGCTTCTTTTAATTTTTTATTATTATAATTTTACCATGGGTCAAGACGCCACCTACATGGCGTCTTGAGTTAAATTACAATATTTGAGTCGTGAATCCAGCGAGCTCAGCCAGCTGCAGTCAAAGATGTCAGCCGAGGCAGTCGAATAAAGCTGGCTCGACAAGACGCCACGCGCAGATGGCGTATAAGTCTGCAAGATTCCTGTAAGGACGCCATCTGCAGGTGGTGACATGAACACTGGACGCCATCTACAGATGACGACGTGATCCTAATTTTGTAATTTTGATTAGGTCGGGACGTCACCTGCAGGTGGCGACAGGCCCTTGGATATATATATAAACTGCCAGGGACTTTGTGTTATTTTGTTTCTTTTTGAAAATTAAAGGTTTGAGAGAGTTTTGGGGAGGATTTGGGTAAATTAAGAGACTCATTGGGTGTGATCGAATATTTTAAAATCGGGTCAGCAGATGTTATACCATGATGATTTCAGGCAGGTGGTCGTTGGCACTTTAGGCAGAGTTCATACCATGATGGATAATACAAAATTTTAAAAATTTGGATAATACCATGATATAACGTGCCTCAATCTATATGTTAGCATTTTAGGCAGAGTTCATACCATGATGGATTGTGACACTAAAACATTTATGGTCGTTGGGGCGAAATAGTTGATAATTTCAGCGAGGACGACGAAAATGTTATACCAATGGCAGAAAATGATGATGCTGAGTTGCTTGATGTTGATGTTATTAGGACCGTTGCTGCTCAGGGCAATGATCTTGATGTTGAGGAAGATGTTTGGGCAGCAGCGTCTGCTAGATATAGATTGGCCAATAAGTCGCTGGTTTGGGGTTATGTTCAACCGGAGCCCAATCTTCCAGCTTACGTGCCTCCAGTCCACATGTATGAGGTGGACTATGCTGCAATGCGAGATCCAGAATATGAGGCACGTGTATTTTCTCATTCTTCAGCTTCAACCGACAGAGAGTTGGAACTCGATGCTCAATTCGATACAAAGAAAGATGTTCAGTTAGCAATTAAGGAGTACTGCGTCAGACGCCATATGCAATCTTGCGTTGCTGAATCTGATAGCGGAACATATTACGTAAGGTGCTTGAATTATAAGAGCAAATATAACTGGAGGATAAGAGTTTTGTATATGAAACGAAATAAGATGTTAGAAGTGAGAAGGTTCAATGATCAACACTCTTGTACCATGACTTCAATCTCACATAAATCTTGACTCCGATTTGATGTGCGCTTACACAAAGTTGTTGTTTGAGAAGAACTCAAGGATCGACATTGCAATGTTGGCAGCATCGATCCGTGCAGAGCTTGGATACATCCCATCTTACTATAAGGCATAGATGGCGAAGCAAAAGGTGACGGCGCTTGTTTACGGCGATTGTGATAAATCATATAATGAGCTACATGATCTATTACGAGCAATGCAAATATTTATCCCAAGAACTACTGTGGAGTACGAAACGTTTTCGTCGGTAACACTACAAGGTGAAGTAATTCCTGGAAAAAGAATATTCAGTAAGTTATTCTGGGCATTACGGTCGTGCATTGAAGGATTTGCATTCTGCAAACGTATGATTCAAATTGATAGAACATGGTTGTACGCGAAATACGGCCAAATATTGCTTATTGCTGTGGCGCAATACGGAGACAGGAATATATTTCTAATAGTATTTGCCATATTTGAAAAGGAAAATACCGAGGGTGAGAATTTTTTTAAATTATTTACGCTGACACGTAATCAAAGAGGACGAGATTTGTGTGATTTTCGATAAAGAGTCTGCACTGTTATCAGTAATCGATATGCGCGGAAGTTTATGGAGACCTCCACATGCTTATCCAGCCTACTGTGTACGGCATATTGTTGCCAATGCAAAGACTCAGTTCCGGAGCAATCGGATTCGTCAAGAAATTTTAAACGTAGGTAAGATGTAATTTGTTATTGTCTAAATTATTGATTTATTTATGTATGATATCTTGTCTTGCGATTACTAACTAATGTTTTTATGAGCATGATACGAACTGATTCGGCCAAGGTTCGATGCGAAGTTTAAACGTTTTATAAGGCACGGACAACATGTACATAATTTTGTCATTGCATTCCCAAGGAACGATGGTCACATTGCCTATGATGAAGGTCGACGTTACGGTCATATGACCACTAACCTTGCCGAGGCTATCAACTTTGTGTTGAAATGGACACGTCATCTCCCAATTGCTAGTATTGTTTGGGAAACGTACTTCAGACTTGGCAAAGTATGGAAAGGGAAATGGGTCAACTCTCAAATAAATAGGGGACAAGAGTGGTTTAAAATTCTCAAAAAGAGTATGGAGAAACTTCAAGAGGATGCAAGCTGCATGAGAGTGGATTCCTTCGACCCCAACGATGCTAAATTTAATGTTCAAGCCCATGTTAGGCTGAACGAGCACAAATTATTCTGAGTAAACATGCATCTGAGATGGCCTGACTGCGGCTGTTTTTAGGCATATAGATACATGTGCTCTCACGCAATCGCTGTATGCATGCATGTCCGTATAGACCCATATACATTGGTGGATGATTGTTTTAAGCTACAAACTATGTCAAGTATCTACAGGCCTATGTTTAGGACGATTCCAAATCAGGAATATTGGCCAACATATCCAATATACGAAGAATGGTTACCAAATCACAGTCTTCGAAGAAAGCTAAAGGGTCGACCGACTTCCTCCCACATTCATACTAGTATGGATGATCTGGATGATCGAGGGGGAGTTCAAATTAGGCATTATGGACTTTGTTGAAGGGCAGGTCACACGAGAGATAAATGTCTGAATCGTCCCAACTATCGTGACGGGCCGTCACGGTAATTTGTTTGGGATTCATTATGTATGACATATTTTGATTGCTTTTGTAAAATTTAATTAATGATGTAACAGAACATTTTGAGATTAAGTGCTTTTGTTCCATAATAACAAAAGAATAAAACAAAATAAATTCCAATTAGAAAAAACTCTCAAATATTAACAACTAGAATCGTTCCAAATAAAAGGTTAAAACAACATTATAGTATTAAATCCCAAATAGGAAAAAAACATCATATTTTCTCCTCCTCCTCGGCAGCTCTTATCTGTGCAAGAAAAATGTCTGATCATACCGTCGTGGGGGTTGAGCCATCCTCCGTGGCGATTGCTGGTCCTCCAGATTCTGTTCGTCCTTGCCTGGGTGGTCATCCAACATCCGTATAGAAGGTGGTGTCGCGTAAATATCTTCAGACATAACAGAGTGAAAAAAGGCAGACTAGGCAAGTATGGAGGTGGTTGTTGAAATGCACTCACTCCGGATGATCCAACATCAGTGCACTATGAACGGGACTTTTGGGATCTTTGTAGTGCTTTATCCCATGGATTATCATAATCGTATGTTCCCACCACATGCCCTGAGGGAACACTTGAACTCCATGATGACCAATCTGCATGAATAATAGGTGGCAGCTGCAGGTTCTCCATATGCTCAGACGAACCGGCTTCATGCTGATATGGGCACATATGCTCTGTATACCATCTCTGACTCACTTTGATGGGTGTTAGGGATGGTTTTCGTTGTTATAAAACCATTTTATGTAGTCCGAATTGTCATGGAAATCATCTTCCTGGAGTGGAGTTACATTAGTTGGCACATATAAGTTCCGGTTGTTCCAACGAGCAATGAAACTTTCTTGCTTGCGCCTCCAGTTATCATCAAACCTAATTTTTTGCTCTCCGGTGTGAATATCTTTGAGATCAATCGGAGGACCAGGAACGGGTTGATGATACCAGAACTGTCGCAACATTCTATCAGCATACTGAAACTCAACCACCAAAAAATGGATTAACGGTACAACTGCACCCCAAAATGTAGCATCCTCCCACACATATTGGGGTATGCAAGATTGTACTTTCGCATCGTCATACGGCGTCCAAATGAACTGTAAAAATTTATATTAACATCTACAAATATTGGGGTACGGAGGATTTTACTTTAAACCAACTTTCATATCTGATTTTTTCTTTTAGATTCGATCTTCAGTCTCGCGTCAACAACGTTGTTTTGCACCACCCCTGCTTTTCTTAAATCATGTCGCCACCTGCACGGAAACCCAAAATACGATATTTAGTAATTCAAAATAATTTTAATAAAAAAAATATACACATCATAAATTTTTATTTTAGTATTACCTTCCAACAAGTGGAAACTCAACTGGGTTATTGACAATAGGTGTCAAATATGGCAGTCGATACCATGCCCAAAACTGTAGTAAGATAAGACATCCACCAATATCGGATATCTTATTCCCATTTCTAACAATAACAGCCTTGCACATATCATGGTATAAGACCGTCAATATCGTAGAGCCCCCAGCTATACGAACGAGCTTGGGTAAAACTTTCCAGCAGTGGCATTCAATACCTCACCAATGAGCTGCAGGATATAAGCACGTGCTGCGCATGCAACTTCTTCACGGGTTGAGTCCTCGGTTACCCCTAATGCATTCTCCAACCAGGTTAGCTTCACACGTAACCCTTTCGTGTCGGTTTCTGAAGGAATTTTCCCGAGGAACTGGTTGCACGTCGCATAGATGTAATTATTTTGCCCACGACCGCATTCCCATTTATGGGGACACCGAGCTGTAAAGCTACGTCTTGCAGGGTTATCGTGCACTTCCCAACTGAAAATAAAACATGTGGGTCTTTGATCTCCAGCGCTCAATCAACACAGTTATCAACCCCGGGACCACCTTATAGCCACGCACAAATGTCGCATTATAAAATCTTGCATGCTGTAAATGATGAACAATGCGACCAGATGGTTCCGCCGTCATCGTTCCACGACGAGGAAAGCAATGATGATCGTCCTGCATTGAATAAATTAAATTTAATTCATAACATTGTACAACTAACATACATTAATTACTCAAACATAAATAAATAAGTTACAAATTACTTACGCTGATATAAGATGAAATGTGCATATGGTCCAACTGCAACAATTGATCAGACGCCATATCTTAAATTTATCTGCACACCAACTACTATACCTATAATTATTCTTATTTATATATTAAAATATCCAAAAATATTTTATTTCTACTGACATTATAACTTTATTCGAATATAATTCGACTAATATATTGTTATTAATTTCTTTCTAAACTATTTAAAATCTATATATCTTTCCACATTATCATAAATTCGAATATACATTTTCTCAAGTATACATTTTTCATTTAAAATTTATTATGACATTTTCAAAATTAACTACTTCTAACTAATTTAAATTTGTATAATATATCTACTATTTTGCGTATTCCACATTATCAACTATTCAAAATTATTATTCTTACTATTTATAATTTCATTCGAATATAATTATCTAAACATTTAACATTCTAAGCTTATTAATTATTTTTAAATTCTACAAATTAAAATAAATCAAATATAAATAATAATTCTCTTATAATTAATAATCCAAATCAAATAATTTATAAAATAATAAAAAATTAATATAATAAATTAAAATATAATACAAATGTTCTTACTCAGCTACATTAATAAAAAATCCTAAAAACATTCAATCAAAATTATTATTATCCTAAAAATTCTAATGCATACATTAATAATTCTATAATAAACTCTATACTATACAACTACATTAATAAAAATTCATAAATACATTCAATCATTATTATTATCCTACCTAAAAATATGAGAAAATATGCATAAATTAATAATTCTATAATTATTATTATTATTACCCTAAAATAAAATCTTTGTACATATCTACAAATTCTATATACCTATCAATTCAATATCAACGAAAATTAATAAGATAAATTAAAAGATTTGCGTACCTGTCAATTCAATATCAACGAAAATGTGCTCTAAATACTTCCCTTGAAACTTCCTTCAACAAAAAATTAATAAGATAAATTAATGTGCTATTGATATTATAAATCAAATAATTTATAAATCAACTAAAAATTACATACCCAATCTAATAACACTCAAAAAGTCTTCCCCTAAACCCTCTCAACTATTTTTTTACTCCCTTCAGCCCCATTCGGTCATTCCTATTTATAGGCAGAATTCAGGTGAAGATGTCACCTGCAGGTGGCGTCCTCAATTAAATAGGCGTAACTACCGCGCCTTTACCTCTGCTTAAGTAAATGCCACGTCCAGTAATTGGCTGGATGGCCAGCTCAATAGCCACTCTTTGCATGTGGCGACTTTGTGGTTGTTTAAATTTTTAATAATAAAAAAATTAAAAGACGCCACTTGCAAGTGACGTCTTGACCTATTAATGTAGTTTTTACCGTAATTCCCTAATATTCGGCCAGCGCACCCCATTTCCCTAAAGCTTGTTTGGAATAGGATTATTCCCCCCAAAAAAAAGCTTTTTCTACCACATCAACAATGGTTTCTAATTAAATAAAAGAATAGAACTCTTTTAAATTTGATCATGTAATTATGTTATCGTCAGCCACTTTACCTACTGCGTCACAAAATGCTAATGTGACATAAATCGATTAATAGATGCTTAACTTGTGACATTTAAAAAAATATTATTTTAATTAGTCCTCACCTGATAATATATTTTTTTCAAAGTCCCAACTTCAATACATTTTTTTTATCCGCCACCTTCGATAGATGCATCATTTCCATTTCCATTTCCATTTCCATTTCCAACTGATTTGTCAACATTTGTGATCGGAGGCTCAGAGAGTGGCCTACACGCACCACGAAAGTGTGATGCACTCCCCCCGCACATCGACGCTTGTGACGGCCTTTCAACATCGTCTTTCTCTTCTCATGTTGAATTGAGTTTCTGATCATACCCGTTTGGTCTATTAATATTGTTGTGACCTTTTTGATCTACCACTTTAAGTACTTTTTTCTTGCTTATTGTTCGTTGAGAAATAATCATTTTTTAAGTGACATGGGTTACTTAATTGATCAATTTATATCACACTAACATTCTGTAATCTCAAGACGACAAAAAAGTAGAGTGATTAAATTGAGAGGAAAAATTCTTAAATGACCACGTTATTTTAGGGTTTAAATTTGATATACAGGTTGTGTAAGTCTGCCTATTTCTACTATAAATTAAAATTAAACCTAAACCCTAAAAAACTACCAAATCCTAAATTCTAAACACTAACCTTAAATTCTAAACCCTACAACCCAAACCCCTAAACTCTAAACTAAACCCCTAAAACTAAAAGGTCTTTGTAAACGAAAGTTTACACGGACTATGTATTGAAGTTTTTATCATTATTTTATCGGGTATAATTTAAGGAAAATACTTTGATACATAAGCAAAGTTTACACATGCCTTTTAATTTTAGGGTTTTGGGTTTTAGGTTAAAGTTTAGGGTTTAGGCAGGGTCGTCCCTAGGCTAGGGCAATAAGGGCGACGGCCCAGGGCCTTGCCTTGCCCGGGACCCATACTTAAATATGTTAGAATATGTTAGCTGGAGATTTGGGGTGAGTTTAAAGAATTTTGAGGGATCACCACTAATTTTTTATATAATATATATGAAACATACATAGTGGGTGAAGGCCGCAATGTTGAAAATTGGAATACAGTTGGCTGCTTGGCCCACATTATTATTATTATTATTATTATTATTATTATTGGATAATTCATTATTAATTTTTTATAACCGTTTGAACTATTTTTTTAAAAAAAATCATAACTTGACCAAAATTACAAACAATCTAATACCAAGTACCTATACCATTAGATTTTTTCTCCCAAAAAAAGTACTGTTAGTTTTTAATTATATAGGTTTCAGGGTAATTATTAAGATTTTAATAATAATTTATAGGGTATAGTTGAAGGAAAATACTTTGATACATAATTAAAGTTTACACAAGCCTTTTAATTTTAGGGTTTAGGATTTTATATTAAAGTTTAGGGTTTAGAATTTAAGGTTCATGACTAGAATTTAGGGTTTAAGGTTTAGGTTTTAGGGTGTTAGGGCTAAATATTTAGATTTTATAGCTTAAATATGAAGGGTTGTGTAAAATTTTTTACACAGCTTGTGTATCGAAATATAACCCATGGTTTAATAGCCACAGTGATATTCAATTGTATTTAAAATTAATTGCTTAGGTGTGTTTGGTTCACAAAATATAATATTACCTTTGGGAATAAGATTCTTGAAGTGTAATATTACTTGACACATTAATGGGAAAGTTACATTACCTTGTTTGCTTTATTTGGCAGTATTGTAAGATTATTGTATTCAGTTGGATGGATATAAGATTACTTGAAAATAAGATTTACTAAATTGTCCATGTGTTATATTTTCTTTTTAACATGTTAAACTTTTAATATTAAATTAAAAATATCTGCACAAAAATCCTTAGAACTATTTTTGTTACACTATCTAAAACTTGTAAAAAGTATACATTTATCATATTATTAATAAAATTATTATATTAAATAATTTTAAAAAATATATACTCCATCTGTCCCCTCAATATGTTTCTTTTGTGTTTTGAAATTGTCCCACTTAAAATGATTCATTGAAAAAATCAGCAACTTTTATAAGGCACATTTCCCTTTATACCCTTTTTTTAGTTTCCCAACAAAACAAAATTCAACTTTTTAAGGATAAAATTGTCATTTCAATTATTTTACATCATCTTTCTTATACATTCTTACACAAACTTTTTCTTCTTAAAACTGTGTGAAAAGTCAACAATGGACAAAATAAATAGGACGGGTGGAGTATTTTATATTTGCATCCTGGTTACTCTCGATTAAAATATTTTTATGAATTTTTAAATGCCAAATATTTAATATATTCAAAATTTTAACTTTTATTACTTGGGTGACAGCTTGTTGTAGCGACTAATTTTTCCAAGCCGCTACGAAAAATAAAAAAAATCATATAAAGGGGAAGTGTTTCCCACATTTATTGAAAATTTATATAAAAAGGAGAATTGTTATGAAAACTCGTATTTAGAACATGGAGTCGCCACCAGCCACTTTACTAGACCGGACACCGTAAAAACAAAAATCAGAGATTCAAAAACTTAGATTCGGTAGTCGGTTACGTACGGGAAAGGGTTAGCACCCCCGCTACGCCCAAAATTGGTACCTATAAGGTTCGTATCGTAATTATTAAAAAAATGATTTAATTTAATAATTAATTCTTAAAATGGATGTATGCAATTTAAAATTTTACCTCGATATCCATGGTACAAAAGGAGATGATAGCCGGAGTTCGGGATAGCACTCCCACTAGAATACCGAGATATAGGCCTAATACTATATGCAACGAATATAAACATGGCCAAAAATGAAATAAAATACATGAATATTAAAAAAATAATATAAAAACAATCAAAGAAACACTTATCGAACAAAATGCTACAGAAGAGGATTAAAATAAATATTCACATATAAATGTATAAAACATATAAAGCAAACGACTAAAGTCGTATTTTCCTTTTTAAAATAATTAACTGGAATTTTGGGACATAATTGTAAACTGGTTAAAGCATAGAAGGACTAGTTGGGTAATTTACCCATGCGGCGGACCAAAATTGAAAAGCAAAATAGGCCAGTTGGATCTATGGGGTGATTTACCCTTTTAAAAATCTGATTCCCTTTGATTTTAGGAAAGAATTGTAAAATATTTAAAAATTTTAGGGGCTGCGTAAATAATTTAAAAATGCGGAATGACCCATGGTGTAAATGCCAAGACGCGGAGGGACTAGTAGGGAACTAACCCATTTTTAAAAAAATAAACATTACAAAAGAACTTTATCTGATTCATTTCAACCCTTTTAGCCTTTTTTTTAAACCATTATAATAAATCACCTTCATTCTCTGAAATGAAAACACCCAAAATCCTTTTTCTCCCCAAAATTTCATATCAAAACCCATATAAGGTATAGCACCATATTTTGTTCATCGTGTTCATTGCGAACACATGAACTCAATCCAGAAATGAAAACGTCGTCGACTACTAAATTCAGTTCAAAAAATCATTTTTTTCGTCCTGTCGCCAAATCTGACTTCTATTTTAACAAAATAAGCCTTATTTTATTCTAGATCTAAAAAATGAAGCCCCCAAAACTTTCTTTTTAACTCAGATTTTAAAAACCCAAAATGTTTTGGAACCAAGACGAATAAATGAGATGACAAAAAGATGTAGTGGTGCCGTTCATCAGCGGCACCGACCTCAACCACCATGCACAGAGGCGGCCCGAAGCCGAAAAGGGTAAACTTTTCTCCTTTTCATATTTATTTTTATGTTTGAAATAAAAATTGAAGAGAAGATTACCTCTGAACCTTTTTTTGTATTGATGGATAATCTAAGTACAAAATGGTTGATATTACAATATATGGTGATATTTGATTTGCTTTTGATTTGAGTTTTGTTTATAAAAATAAGTAAACATTAAATGAAATCTCTGTTGTTGATGCTTGATTATGACATGCCCTTGTTTTTTTCTGATTTTTTGCCCATTCTCAGTGGTTGAAACAGTGAGAGAGGCGTGCGACAACAACAGATTTTTTGGTGGGGGTGCCACATGGCAATGGTGGTTTGAGAGATAAAGAGTTTATCCCGACCAGATTTAATCTCGGCTGTTGGATCAGATTTGATCCAACGGCTGAGATTGCTTCAAGATAGACGACCCTAATTTGATCTTGGCAATGATGTGGCAGTCTAAGATGCGAACATGTGGCGCGTGGGATCCGAAAGGTCTGTGCATGGGCTTCACGTGTGCGTGGGAGGCGAACGGTTTGGCATACTCTTCACTTAAGCCAACTTGAGGGTCTCATGGCTTCATATGGACCGTTGGATCAAAATTGATCCAACGATCACAAGGCGACTGCGTATAAGAAGGGGAAACAATTAGGATTTCTAATATCTTAGGGTTTTTTAGGATTGGGCTTATGCAGATTGGATTTTGTAAATTAGACTGGACACTTAAATAATATGGACTTCTTATTATATTTATATTGTATCTATTTTAAATATCTATGACCCAATAGTAATAATATTAGCTAATAATAATAATAATAATAATAATAATAATAATAAAACATAAACACACATGCAATGTACACATAATACAAGCACACATACAAATATATACAATATATTAACTTTAATACATACACATACATACTCATACATAAATAATAATAACAACAACAAATAAATATTAATAACATGCATTCATACATATATAATATTAAACATACATGCATACATAATAAACACTAATGGTATATACACAATACATACACATTTGTTTAAAAAAGCATGTTAAAGGTAACAATAATAATATGATACATACATATGGCATATAATTATAATAACAATATTGATTAATAATATTATATAACCCGGACAAAAATGAATTATTACAGTTGCCCTTCTTTGCTTGTTCTTGTGAAACGAGAACAAAGCAAAGATCAAAGGTACTTATTTTTGTCCTACTTTTATGTCTTTAGCCTTGGAATCAAGAGTTCTTCTGGAACTTTTTGCTCTTCCTTGTCCAACTTTAGGCTTCAATCTCTTCAATGCCCCGATTCATACTCGTCTCAACATTTTAAAGGAAAGCTTGACATTATGCCCGAAGGTCTTATCACCATGCTCGAAGGACTTATCGGTGGCCCGAAGGACTTATCATCATGCTCAAAAGACTTACTGATGGCCCGAAGGATTTAAGATTTAGATTCACGTCAACATGGCTACTAATATCTCTCTTAAAATTTGGATTCACACCAACATGGCTACCAACATCTCTCTTAAAATATGGATTCATGCCAACATGACTACCAATATCCCTTTAAATGATGCCCTGGTTTCTACTAGTCTTGACATCACAATAAGGTTAGCATCATGGCCGGAGGACTTATTGATGGTCTGAAGGTCTTATCACCATTCCCGAAGGACTTATCGGTGGCTTGAAAAACTTATCATCATGCCCGAAGACTTACTGATGGCCCGAAGGACTTAAGATCTGGATTCACTCCAACATGGCTACCAATATTCATCTTAAAATCTGGATTCACGTCAACATGGTTACCAATATCCCTAAAAATGATGCCACGGTTTTCTACCAGTCTTGACATCACAATAAGGTTAGCATCATGCCCGAATGATTTACTGATGGCTTGAAGGTCTTATCACTATGCATTGGTGGCCTGAAGAACTTATCATCATGCCCGAAGGACTTAAGATCTGGATTCATGCCAGCATGGCTACTAGTAAAAATCTTCAATAAGATCTACTTCTTCAACATGAAGCTGTCGACCAAAATCTTTGGTAATCTTTAAATACCTGTTTAAAATACACAAAATACGTTTAAATTAGCATGCCCCTATCTATATGATGCATGCAATGTAACATTTTTCTTCTCTCTTCTTTTCTTTTTTTCTCTTTCTTTCTTTTTTCTTTTCTTTCTTTCATTTTTTCTCTCTTCTTTTTTTCTTTTTTCATTTTCTCTCTCTTCTCTTCTCTTTTATTTTTCTTTTTGTTTTTTCTTTTCTTTTTCTTTTTTCACTTTTTCTCTTTTCTCTTTTTTCTTTCTTATTCTTTCTTTTTTTTTCTTCTCTTTTTTATTTTCTCTCTCCTCTTTTTTTTCTTTTTTCTTCTTTTTTTTCTTCTAATTTTTAAATTTGTTTTAAAATCTTATTCCCTGAAAGGCCATTCTTCAAAAAAATTTCACTCTATTTCTTTTGTAGTATACTCTCTAATTTTTATCTTCATCAATTCATATTCATCTTTTATTTGACTCACATTTTTAACCCTTTTGAGTGAGTAAGTCTCTTCTTCTTATTCAGGGTCACTACCTATTGAGCCTATATTCTCATTCTAGTCCCTATATTATTCTTATATAGGGATGCTCATCATTCTTTTATGTTCAGCATTGTCCCATTAAATCTCCGGGCTCAACTATTTTCAATTTCTTGACCCAACGTTCAGAGTATTGACCTATCTCAACATTAACGCGGGCAAAATGCCCCCACTCTCTGAACTCATCCTTAAATCCAATCTTCTTGCAGCATCTTGGTAGGAGCCAACTCTCGGTCCCTATGCTTTAATTCTCATAAAAAAATTAAAAATCATTTTGAAAATAAAACTGGGAGAAAATACCAAATATTTTGAAAACTAGTGTTTGGGAGAAAACTATAGATATCTTAAAAAAATCAAGGTTTAGAAAAAATGTCAAACATTTTTGAAAACTGATGTTTGGAGCAAATCAAAATTTGGAGTAAATGCCCAAAATTTTTTGAAAACTAATGCTTGAAGGAAATGACAAATATGTAAAAGAATTGAAATTTGGAGAACATGCCCAAACATTTTTTAAAACTAATGCTTGGAGGAAATGACCAATATGTAAAAGAATTGAAATTTTAAAAATATGTTTAAACATTTTTGAAAACTAATGCTTGGAGGAAATGACAAATATGTAAAAGAATTGAAATTTGGAGAAAATGCCCAAACATTTCTGAAAACTAACGTCTGATCCTAGAATATCAAATGCACTGTGAATTTATAGGTTTAGAAGATCTTGACTATTTTGGCGATATACGCATATGTATGGTCTCCCATAGTCCATTTAGGCTTTCAAGAGGAACACTTCTCATACCTAATTTTTAGCCCATTTAAGATGGCTCTCTTGATCTCACCACTCACTATGCTTCATCCTTCCCTCATTTAAGTGTCGATAAGGCACTTCGAAGTTTGACATTCCTTGAAGAAAGGTTAACCCTTAAAGGCATGATGTAATATGAAGACAAACTTATCCAACTTAGATATCCACATATGATCGGAATCATCTTTGTAGGCTCGTAATGTAGGCTATGGTTCATGGCTATGAAAGAAATGATATATATGCCCAAATAATTGTTTAAGGGTGATGAAACCAAGGATCATTTATTCCTTTTAAAATATATTCTCTGCACTTGTTTACTGGGATGTGCTTTTAATGAAAAAAACTTTCCTTGTTTCTTGGATCGCTCTAGACTGTCCATTCCTAGGTTTTCACCCCTAGAGTTTATTTCCTTCTTTGTAGCTATAGCTCTAGACTGCTTTGCGTCTTGACTCAGCATTGATGCACGCTTTCTATTTAAAGGTGTTCGGCATACCAAAGTTTGTATAAATTTCTAATTAAAACTTTATTCTTGTATTGCTTGATTCGGGTATGCTTATATGGAGTAATATATTCCTTGGATCACTCTAGACTGTCCATCTTTGGGTTTTTAACCCAGAGTTCATTTCCTCTTTTCGTGTAGCTTGCATCCTAACTGAATGTTGATGCGCTTATTATTTAAATGTAATCAAATCCTCAAGGCTCTCGATGTCCTTTATTGCACTTTCTGACTTGGTGTTTTAACTCTTGATTGTTTCAACCTTCTTGTTGGCAAACTTGCATTTTGACTTAGCCATCTCTTTGACTATAAACTTTTCTTTTATTGATTTCTTCTATTGTTTCTCTGACCTTTGTATCTAATGTATACATTCATTTGTATACGTTCATTTCTTACCTTTATTCATGAAGCTCTATCTTTGTAGTGTGGTCAAAACTGAGCGACTTTAATTTGCGAACAAAATCCTCGTCCTCTTTGCCTCCCAGTATGAGGGTGATCCTTGGTTTGGGTTCAAATGAAAAGAAACGATCAGGCTCAAAAGGGGATAACAAATGAATATTTTTTATTATTAGTGAAAGTGAATTGAATGAATGCCATTCGCCATCCCATACATGGATATCAAAGTAGTCTTCAAGGGGTAGAAGTTTAAGGTCAACACTCGATACAAGGATCTTAAATGATAAGTGTCTGAGAAGAGAATTTCCTAAAATAGGATCTGTCCATTATCTAAACACTTGCTTTGTTCATATGTTGGCCTAGATGGACTAGTGGATACTCACATTCGTAATATCCCCATGGTGTTCAATTTTTCTAAATATAAACAATTTAGAATTGATAAATGAATCTAAATCGACGAGTATGCTTATATTTGAGATTCAATGACCTAATAAAATGGTATGTACCTATGCATGTTTTTTTCATAAATATGTGTATATGCGTATGGGAGAACAAAAACTACCACATAACAATGAATGAAATGCTTCAATAATAAAAATGCAAAAAATTCAAAAATGTTTTCTAAATAACAAAATAAAATTTTCATTATGAAAAAAATAACTACACCCTGACATTTGATGTAAAAAATCTATAGCTTAGCTCATAGATTTCCTTTGCATTTTTCCCAAACGCACATGGATCAACGGTTTTGAATTGCCTTTACCGATAGCCATTTACTTCGGGCTAGTTGAACTATTCCCTTGGGTACAAACAATTTATACCAATCATGACATTGGATTTTCCAATGGATTTATTTTCCTTTGACCATTCGTAAAAATAGATTTTCGGTGGACATTTGAATTATTCATTGTCTTAAACTTTATCGTGTTTAAGCACGTTACACCAACATTTCTATTGGACTTGCCAAACTCTAACATTTTAAAGCATGCTCTCTGAAGCTCACATCCGGTCTCATTTTCATGCTTTGAAGAAATTGTCTACTTGGCGCTAAGTCTAAAGCATATCTATATTGTCGTAAGAAGGCATTGGCTAGGTCACCCCAGGACCGAATCTAATTTTTGCTCAATCAGTTGTACCTTATTGCTGCAGATCCAGCCAAACTATCGTGGAAGTAGTGGATCAGTAGCTTTTCATCCTTGATGTAGCCTTTCATTTTCTGTAAAACATGGTTAAGTGAACCCTCGGACAACTTGTGCCGTCATACTGCACGAACTTGGGAATCTTGAAATCCAGAGGAATGGCCAAATTAGGGACTAAACAAAAATCTCTTGTATTGAAAGCGTCTACTTTTCATTTTTTCTTAATTTCTTTCTCGGGCCTTTCTTTTAACTGCTCGAGTCTTGACTTATGTGTTGACTTAATTATTTTTCAATTGGTTCTTGAATTAGTCTCATCAAACTCGTAAAAGTATAAGGCAATCAGTAAGTATGAACTACTACAACAAATGCCAATGAGGTGATGATTCGCCAATAGTCCTTTAGGAGGATTTTATAAAAATAAGATGTCTATGTACAAAAAATTGACAATATTCTACAGGCATCTATTAGCCACCCTTCTCGGAGCGAAATGCGTACTCGGTGCCCCACTTCTATCTCATCTCTATTTGCTTCATGCTCAGATTATTTTCAATCGTAGCATTATCAATCTCTGTACATTATAGATCATCTTCCCTTTTATAAAAATCTCCTAATATGGAATATTTTTGAATCAACGAAATGCAAACATGAATGCAATAAGGTATTAGTCGCAAAGTGATCGTCGGTGAAAGACTTTCATTAAACAAAAAGGCTTGTTACATCAGATATTCTTCTAGGCTTTACAAATACTGATGAGCCCTAACCCCTAACTTTTTCACTTCATCCAACAAACGAGTCAATTTTTCTTCATGGTCCAGCGCTGGATTAATATTTTGACTCAGCAGCATTGTTGCATCGGCCACATCCGCTACTTACTGAACCACTTTACACGTTTGGGTAACAGCAATCTTCATTTCATTGTCCCCAACATGAGTATCAGTAACCTTGTCTAACTCAAACTCTTCAGATGATCCACCTCTCTAAATACTCTTAGGACAACGTTCGAAATTCGTCTGCTCTATTTGATCACGAGACCCCTTGTTCATTATGATTGCCTTCTACATGGACAACCACTTGCAAAATAAATACCTTTATTATATGCCATGAGAATGCAATGTAAAATAAATGTAAATGAGCAAAAACAAACACAAAAAGAAAATTATTTCAGTACTGCAAGAATGATATGAAGAAATGGTCAACTAATAGACAGAAGCAATAAAATAAAGCACTCAAATCGAGCAATTAAAAATGCATAAACAAAAACATAAATAGGGTTACCGCTAAATGGATAGAGTACCAATATGGCTCTAACAGGTGGGCTCTTATGATCCACTATATGCGGTTAGGGTCAAAAGTAAACGGATAGAGTACCGATACGGGGGTGAGTACCCCACGAAGCGAAGTAATCACTCATTCTTAAAGGTTCTAAAACTATTGTATAATGAAAAAACGATAAACAAACAATGTTAGGAATTAAGAATTAAATTAAATCGAATTATGATACGAACTCTTTTAAGGTTTGACTCCTTTTTATTTTTGAAAACAAAAATTTTTCTCCAGCAGAGTCGCCATGCTGTAGCGACTAATTTTCCAAGCTGCTACAAAAAATAAAAAAAAACATATAAAGGGGAAGTGTTTCCCAGTTTTATTAAAATTATTTAAAAATGTGAATTGTTATGAAAATCCGTATTTAAAACATGGAGTTGCCACCGGCCACTTTGGTAGACCAGACACTGTAAAAACAAAAATCAGAGATTTGAAAACTTGGGTTCGGGAGTCGGTTACGTACGGGGAAGAGTTAGCACCCCCGCTATGCCCAAAATTGGTACCTATAGGTTTCGTATCATAATTATTAAAAAATAATTTAATAATTAATTCTTAAAATAATTAAATAGAATTTTGGGACGTAATTGTAAACCGGTTAAAGCATAGGAGGACTAGTTGGGTAATTTACCCATGCGGCAAACCAAAACTGAAAAGCAAAATGGGGCGGAGGGATCTATGGGGTAATTTACCCTTTTAAAAATCTGATTCCCTTTGATTTTAGGACGGAATTGTAAAATATTTAAAAAATTTTAGGATATGCATAAATAATTTAAAAATGTGGAAGGACTCATGGTGTAAATGCCAAGACACGGATGGACTACTAGAGAATTAACCTATTTTAAAAAAATGAACATTATAAAATAACCTTATCTGATTCATTTGAACCCTTTTAGCCTTTTTTAACCATTATAATAAAAAAACCCCATTCTCTTAAATAAAAACACCCAAAACCTTTTTCTCCCCAAAATTTCGGATCAAAACCCAGATAAAGGATGAACACCATCTTTTGTCCGTCGTGTTCATCGCGTACACATGAACTCAACCGAGAAACCACCACCATACCCAGATTACAATGGTGGTCGGCCACTTCGGCCACCACCCTCCATCACTGGCCATCGCTGGCCGGTGCCAGCAACTACTAAACTCAACCCAAAAAATCATTTTTTGTCCCGACGCCAAATTCAGCCTTAATTTTAACAAAATAAGCCTTGTTTTTTTAGATATAAAAAACTGAAGCCCCCAAAACTCTCTTTTCTAACTCAAATTTTAAAAACACAAAATGTTTTGGAACCACGACGAAGAAATGGGAAGACGAAAAGATGTAGTGGTGCCGTTCATTGGCGACATCGTCCTCAGCCACCATGCAAGACGGCGGCCCGAAGCCAAAAACGGTAAACCTTTCTCCTTTCCTTAGTTATTTTTTATGTTCGAAATAAAAACTGAAGAGAAGATTACCTCTGAATCTTTTTTTGTATTGATGGATAATTTGAGTACAAAATGGTTGATATTACAATATATATGTTGATCTTTGATTTGCTTTTGATTTGAGTTTTGTTTACAAAAATAAGTAAACATTAAATAAAATACCTATTGTTGATGCTTGATTTTGACATGCCCTTGTTTTTTTTCTGATCTTTTGGCCCGTGCTTGGTGGTGAAACGGCGAGGGAGGCGTGTGACAGCAGCAGATTTTTTGACGGTGGTACCATGTTGCAACGGTAGTTGGGAGATAAAGAGTTTATCTTGGCCATATTTAATCTCGGCCGTTGGATCAGATTTGATCAAACGGGTGAGATTGCTTCAAGATCGACGGCTCTAATTTGATCTTGGCGATGATGTGACGGTCTGAGATGCGAACACGTGGCGCGTGAGATCCGAAAGGTTTGCGCGTGGGCTTCATGCACGCGTGGGAGGCGAACGGTCCGGCGCGCTCTTCACGCATGCCAGTTGGAGAGTCTCATGGCTTTATCTGGACTGTTGGATCAAAATAGATCCAATGATCACAAGGCGGCTGCGCATAAGAAGATGAAACAATTAGGGTTTCTGATATCTTAGGGTTTTTTAGGATTGGGCTTAGGCAGATTGGTCTTGTGATTATTTTAATTGGGTTTTGTAAATTGGACTTGGACACTTAAATAATATGGACTTCTTATTATATTTATATTGTATCTATTTTAAATATCCGCAACCCATTAGTAATAATAATAATAATAATAATAATAATAATAATAAACACATGCAATGTACACATACAATATACGACATGCCAGCACACATACAAATACAAATACATACAATATATTAACTTTAATACATACACACTTATACATAAATAATAATAACAACGCATAAATATTAATAACATGCATTCATACATATATAATATTAAGCATACATGCATACATAATAAACACTAATGGTATATACACAATACATACATATTTTAAAAAAAAACATATTAAAGGTAACAATAATAATACGATACATACATATGGCATATAATAATAATAACAATATTAATTAACAATATTAATAAATAATATTATACAACCTAGACAAAAATGGGTGATTACACTTCTCAAATAAATTAAATTAAATAATAAAATAATTCTAAAAGTTGTATAACATTGATAAGAATTTTAGATAATAAGTTTAACTTACTAAAATGTTTTATAAGATGGTAAACATCTTATAAATCAAATAATATAATTAAAAACATCAACCCAAACTTATTAATTCTCAAGCAATATACAATCCTAACATATAAACACCATAAATATAATATTAACAAAAATACATTAAATATTAAAACAATATTTAAATATGTATAACACCATTTAAATATTAAATTAATATTGAATAAAAACATTTAATTATTTTACATAATAAATATTTAATCATCTAATTAAAAATTCAATAAAGGATGAATGTGAACAAAATTTATTAACATAGGAGAAATATGATTCAAATGGGTATGTAACTTGAAGAAAATGTTTCTAAATCAAACGTGGGCATGTGATTCCGAAAAATATTATTTCGTCTGGTAATATTTTCCCCCGAACCAAATGACTATGTACTATTTAATTCTCAACTAATTATTTCTAGTTGTTTAATTTAAAGATTATATAATAACATGAAATCACAAATGCCCTTACAATAATATTGAGTTATCGACCGTAGCTTAAAATAATGGTATTTCAGTAACTTCTTCCTAAGTGTTGAATTTAACTTGCTATATCAAAAACAATTAAAAATTTTATTAATATAATAGGATATAATTTAAAATTATTTACAAAATGTAAAATATTATATTTTGAAAAATTAAATCAACAAATGATTATCAGAAATAGTAAAATGTTTGTATACAAGTCATAGATCTTTAAGTATTGATTTTTAATTGCTTATATAAAAATATATAAAAGATAAAGGTCATATTTAGCAATCAGTGAATAGCTATAGCGGATTACATTAGCTTATAGCTAATAGCTAATTACATAGCTGATTGTATAAAAGTGCTTGGTAAAATTAACTGATAGCTAATAGTTGTTTGATTATTTAAACAAGTAAAATGACATATAAGGACATGGTTATAGGGTTGTTCAATGTCAGATATCAAATCGGATCTGATTCATTTTTTTGGATATCCAGTTTTTTGAATCGACTATATGGTGATTTGTATCCGATCTGAAAATTTAATTTTTTGGATTTCGAATCGAATATCCGATAAGTAACACACAGAAAAGGTGGAGGCCCCCTGTGCATGTATTTAACCTTGATTTTTTTTTTTCAAATAAGTATATAATATTTAGAGTAAGAAAACTATTCTTTTACAGAATGTATTCAATTCTAAGTCAAATACAAGGTTTAAGTTTTAAAATGTCACTAGCAGCATCAAATTAAAACAACTATGTAATAGGGTAAAGTTAACAAACGGTCACTGAACTTTATTAAAAAAATAAAACAGTAACCAAATTTTCAAATATTACAAAATGACAATTAAATTTTCTGTTTTATAACAAAATGGTAACTGAGACGTTAAACCCGTTAAATACTTAATGTTTCTGTTATAAACTTTTGTATAATAGCACATTTGATCCTTCATATTTGCACATTCAATCAATTTAGTTCTAACTCGAAAAAATTCACTAAATTTAACCTTCGTTATTTACATATTCTTTCAATTTGGCCCTTAAAGTGTTGCTCTTGTTTTCGCCTTCATCTCGCGCAATGTTGTGGCTCTGTCTACTGCGCCAGCTCCTTCTCCTGCTCCTACAAGTGACGGTAACTAATCTTATCTTCTACAAACTGTTTTTGGGTCTTTAGCACATCTTGATTGAGGGGAGGGAGGAGGACCAGTAACCTCACCTTTGTTCAGAACATTTTTGGTGACTTACAACATTTTCGTGATCTTCTAAAATTAGTTTTTGATGACTTACAACATTTTTGGACATTGGATATGCTAGAGGCTTGACTGTGATATCTTGTTTGAGGGGAGGGAGGAGGACCTTTGTTCAGAACATCTTTTAGGTTAGAAAGGTAGAGATATCCCTCCTAAACTTGGAGACCAATTTTTTGAACTGTCCAAATTCGGGGATTTGGTGGAGTAGGATGCCTTGTCAAATAGTTTTACTTATACAGACAAAATTTATCCTTTTTAATATTATTTATTATAATTTATAATCATAAAGTATATACTTGAAAGAATGCAGTAAATGATTATGTTGGTGGTTCAATCTGAAAAAGGGATATTTGTGTTGTTTTTAAGGAAAAATCGAAGGCGCTTCAAGTATGTAGCTGCTGTTGTAGCGAGTGCTTTCCTGTTGTTGATCGAACTTGTAAAAAAAATAATTTGATTCTAGCTGTAATTAGAATTTTTGTCCTTTGCTGGTTTCATCTACAGTTTCAATGTTCACGCTTAGAGAATGTGTATAGAAACTGCAGATTTTAAAGAAACCTTAGGAGCTACAGCGTAGATTAGAGGATCCATGTTGACCCCAACATGGATCCTAGTTACGAATCAGAAGAGGAAGATGATAAGAAACAAGGTCCTTTTTTTCTTATTTGTCTTCGAGTTTGATGATCGATTGGGTTCATACAGAGAATTATCTGAGGCCAAGAGGTGGTGATTTTAGCAGGCGAGGAAGGGAGGTTTCAGTTCAAATGATTCTTGGAGTGGGAACCTATCTGGTAAAGGATTTACAAGCAAAGGGGATGATTCTATTGGAGCTAGCGAAATGGGGAATGAAAATTCATGGACGGGAGAGAGACACACACAACAACCAAACAGTTGGAGCAAGCCAAAAGCAGCTTTGAGCTCAGAAACTGGGACGTGGAGCGCCCACAATGTTGTAATCCAGGAAGGCAGGAACCGTCTTCGAAGGAAGTGTCAGAAATTTCACCTGCATCTCCATCCGCGGGAGTAACTACTGGTGTCTAAATTAATGAATCGGAGAAAATGTGGCATTACCAGGATCCATCCGGTAAGGTTCAAGACCGTTTTCAGTAGTGCAGCTACGGAAACGAGTAACACTGGATATTTCCCCTGATTTAAAAATATGGAGAACTCTTCATATGGTAATATGCAGGTGTTATTTAGTCTCTATCATTTACAAAAGATTTTAAAAGTGATATTGGAAGCAAAGAATCAAGAAGTAGAAGAAACAAAATATTAAGTAATAAATAAGTAAATGATCAGGAATCAATCCATATTAATCAAACAATCTCTCAAAACAAAAGCAATCCCATTTCCCAGAAAAGAAATGGAACTTGATAGATACATCCACATAGCAATTTGTGACCTAAATGAATAATAATATGATTTAAAAGGTGGTGTAGGAGGATGAGTCTACATGGTGGATCAAATTGAAAAAATATGTAAATAACAAAGGCTAAATTTAATAAATCTTTTCGAATTATGACTAAATTGATTGAATGTGTAAATATAAAAGATCAACTATGCTATTATACAAAGGTCTATAAAAAAAACACTAAGGAGTAACGTCCCGTTACCATTTTGTTACAAAAAAATTTATCTGTCATTTTATAACATTTAAAAGTTTAATTACCGTTTTATTTTTTTTCAACAAAATTTAATGACCGTTTGTGAGCTTTACCCTATATAATATTTAAACTAAAAAATTCACCAATTTACAAAATGTATGCAAATTGCAAAGAAGAACATTCTTTTACAGAATGTATCCAAGCCAAAAACAAGGTTCAAGTTTTAAGAGGTCACTGGCGGCATCAAATTAAAATAGAATTACTACCAAAGCAAAACACAAAACAGAACTGTGTATCAAATTCATTTGTCCAGTACTAAATTTACAATCTTATTAAGCACTAAATTAATGTTCATTTCCATTGAAAACAAAACACCCATTACTCTTCTCAATCAATATTCACGATTTGACCTTACATTTGTTTGTTTCATTGTCTTAACCACTATTTCTAAGATTACAAGCAACTAAAATCCAAATTTAAGATTATATTTTTTCTTAATCATAAAACATCGAAAGAAATGAGTGAACCCATCGTTTGGAGTTTAAAATCTTAGAGAGAGGAAAAATCGTGATAAAAAATTCAGTGATAAAAATATAAAGAGTATATAAATATGACTTACTCTCGATTAAGGTTTTTGGCTCGACATGGATGAAGAATATGGACAGGAGGCACTGGCGTGAATTTTGGATCGAAGTGATGGTGATCTGGTGAAAGTTCAGAGGATTAAGTTTTGAGAGAGGCTAGGTTAGAAATTGTGAGTCGACAGACAAGTGACTGAGTGAGGATGAGGCGTTGAGGAAGTGAGCAGATTAGGGCCTATTCTCTTCAGGTTTTGGGTTGAAGGCTTGAAGCCCAATATTTTTGTCAGACTTTGGATAATCTAAAATGATAAAAAAAAAATGTGATCTGTATCCAATATCCGATCTGATTATTCGAAAATTTATAAAAGAGATTGGATATTTAATTTTCGGATCGGACCATCAGAAAAATAGATCGGATTATTTGAGTTAGATTTTTTTGAACACCCCTACATGATTATAATTGACATTTGTTTGAATAATTTATTAGTTATCAATATTTTGTATCTATTAATATTAATTAGATTATATTGAAGGATCTATATATTAATTTATTATTTATATAATTATTTTAATATAATTTGATTAATTATTAAATTTAAATACAAATATAAATGTGTGAGAATAAAAAGAAGAAAAAAACAAAAGTATTATTTTGTAAATACGTGATGGTGAAGAATTAAAATAAAAATTGTTAAATTTAAGTTATTTAGAGATTTTTAATAATTGTTAAGAGTAAAAGGATCTTTATAATTCTTATGCCAAGACTTCTAATTTCTAAAAGGCTTGTATCAGCAGCTTTTTCAAAATTAAAGGTTTCACTCTAATTTGCTATTTCAATATGCTATTCACCAAGCATCCAAATCAGCGAATTTGACCAGTCAAACTTCTAATTTTAGCTCAAACCGCTATTTACCAAACATGGCCTCTAATCTTTACAATAATATTAAATACTCTTTTAGGGAAAAAAAGCTTTGATACGCATGCCTTGTAAACTTTAGTTTATACGTGCCTTTTAGCTCTAGGAGTTAGGATTTTAATTTAAAGTTTAAGGGTTTAGGTTGTAGGGTTTAAAATTTAAGGTTAGTGTTTAAAATTTAGGGTAAAAGATTTAAGGTTAGTGTTTAAAATTTAGGGTATAAGATTTAAGGTTTAGTTTTTTGGGTTAAGGTTAAAAATTTAAGATTTGAATTTTATAGTGTAAATGTACAGATTTGTGTAAAATTAATTTTACATAGCCTGTGTATCAAAATTTTACCCATCAAGTAAGAATAGTTTAAAAACTTCACAACAGAAACGTTAACTCAATCAAACCTTTTAAGAATAGTATAAACATTTTTTTAATGGAGATACTTGTTTGTTTACTTGTAGATAATATAGGGCACCATATACAATTTCTTTGGTCGCTCTCTCGGTTCCCCGAACTTTGCCCTTGCTAATAGGTTACTGTATACTTTAATCTCTCTTTACGTCTTTCCTCAAATAGATAGCAATATTTTCTCTGTGCTACTTTGTTTTGTGCCTTGCTAGTTTCTGGTTAGGAGTGCTTATGGTTAATCAAAAACTACAACATATAATCTGTAAGTTATGTTCTTAGTACAATTAGAAGATAACGTCTGTTAAGATATTATTTTGATATAATAATTTAAAAATATTTTTGGACTTATTTGAAATATTGCAAATATTATTCAAAGTCCAAATAACTTAAAAATATGTTTAAAATGGTTTCGAATTTTTTTTGACTTGAACATGTTATTTTCAAAGCTTCAATATGTCAAAAATAGGCATCTGGTATCGATACCTGGCCTACGGTACCGATACCTGAAGGCATGTATCGATACCGCCTTGCCTGGTATTGATACGCTTAATGAAACAAATTTTCCAAATTCAAAAAGGGGTACCGATACTGTCCTAGCAGTATCGATACCACCATGCAGGTACCGATACCACCCTATGGGTATCAATACCCCCGCAATGTTTTGGCTCCAACGGCTATTTCCAAATCAGGCCGGTATCAATACCCTTATTACAAAGTGTAGATTTTGTTGGAAATTAATCCCCAAACGGCTCCAATTCATCTCCAACAGTCACCAGCGGCTAGAAACTCTTTTGAGAGGATAAAAGGACCTTTCAAGCACCTGAAACAACTAATGATCATCAAGCCAATATGTATATGATTGAAAAAGAGTCTTAGAACATAATTGTTGTAATTTTTGTATAGACAACACTTGTGAGCTTCATTGTCATCATATGCTCAAGTGTCTTAGGATTTGGGTAAGAGATTTAAGAGTGCAAACATTCACATACTGAGAGAATTTATTGTTTGCTTTTTATTTCTTTGTAAAGAGGTTTTTGCTTGGCCTTGGGGTATAGGTCAAGTGATTGTAAATGTTATCCATTGAACCCGTTAAAACGAAGAAATTCTTAGTGAATTTAGAAATCCTTAGTGGGGAAGCTAAGGTAGTGGATGTAGGCTTTGGTTAGAAAGCTGAACTATTCTAAATTCTTATGTCTATTGTCTTATCTTTTTTCTTCCACCACTATCGCAAAAAAAAAAACTTCTTTACCACTTGGCAACACGTTTCGGTTAAGGAAATCAAGTTCTTCAAATAGTATCAGAGCGATGCTCAATCGTGAAGGATTAACATCTTATTGAGGCGATCTCGGTAAGCTCGATCAACAATTTATCAACCAATTTTTATGGCACAATCCATTAACAAGCCACTATTCTTCAACGGTGAACATTATGCCTATTAAAAGAATAAGATATTTTTCATGAGAGCCAAAGACTACTGTCTTTGAGATATTGTTCTCGATGGACTGTTCGTGCCACAAAAAAGTAAGACGAAAGAGAGTGCGAATGATCGCAAGAAGATAGAGCTTAATTGTACAGCCTTGCACATTCTATTTTGTGCATTAGACTCAGATGAGTATGCTAAGGTTTCTTCGTGTAAGAGTGCCAAGGAGGTATGTGACAAACTTGAAGTCACATACGAAGGGACAAACGAGGTGAAAGAGACAAAGATTAGTTTACTCAACCTCAACTATGAGAACTTCAAGATAGACCCGGACGAAGACATCAAGAGCATGATCGATCGATTTTCCACGTCGTCAACGAGCTAAAAGGACTTGGAGAAGAGATTTCGATAGACAAACTCGTTCGGAAGTTGATTCATTCACTTTCTGAACCATGGGAGTCGAAGAAGACAACAATAATTGAAGCTAAAAACTTGAAGGAGCTCAAGCTTGATGAGCTTATCGGGTCTCTTCTTACACATGAAATGATGTCTCAACCCTTGCGAAGGGAGAATGAGAAAAAAATCAAAGAGCAAGGAATTGACGTAAACATCATTGTTCTTCAATCTTTCACAAGCCATCAAGAATATTCAAGTAAGGAGGAAAGTGAAGATGAAGATATGGGTCATCTCTTCAAGAAGTTTGACCGATTCATGAAGAGCGAAATAGAATAATTCAAGCATGAATCAGAGAAGAAGATGAAGGACCCCCAAGTGCTCCGAATGCAATAAGACGAGACACCAAATACGATTGTCCTCGCTTCAACAAAAATGGATCATCTTCAAAAAAAACATATGTGACAACATGGAGCGATGAAGACTCCACCGATGAAGATGAGATAGCTCACCTGTGCTTTATAGCCCCTTCAAGAGGGAGAGGTAGCTTCTAACTCATCTAATTCTAATTTTAATTATTATACTTTTGATGAGTTACAAGAAGCATTTGATAAATTGGTTTTTGAATTTAAGGCTTTATTTTCTAAAAACAAGAAATTAATTTTAAAATTGAAAATAGAAAATAAAATGCTTTCTAAAACCAATTTAGAATTTGAAGTAAAAATTAAGGATTTTTAGCTTAAAATTTTAAATTTACAAAATTTGCTTCAAAATTTTGAAAAAGATCATCAAAAAGAAGTAAATGATCTTAAGAAAAAAAATTTGATTTCCAAGAAATTAGAAAAGAAAAAAACAATTTTGGAATATCAAATTTTTATCAAAGACAATCTAGTACCCCTAGACTTTTTAATAGAAAATATTTTAGAAGTATTTAGGACCCCAAAAGGACTAATTACTTCAAATAGAAATGATGAAATTGAAAAATAAATTTCTAAGGGGACTAGAGTTTGTGCTACTAATGCCTATGAATTCAAAGCAATTTGGATACCCAAACATTTGTGATTGTCTTTTTATAGGTGTG
Organism: Hibiscus mutabilis; assembly: GCA_019671005.1. NCBI lineage: Eukaryota > Viridiplantae > Streptophyta > Magnoliopsida > Malvales > Malvaceae > Hibiscus > Hibiscus mutabilis. Next base: position 27,603,467 of record CM033713.1, read on the forward strand.
ATGGAGCATTGATCAACGTATTGAAGAACCATGAAAACTCTATACACACAAGAAAGATCACTTGAAGAAGGAAGGCTTCACCTCCTACCTTTGGTTCAAATGATAAAATTAGTTGAATTTATTTGCTTTTAATTTGATTTATTTATTTATTTTAATTCAACTAGTTAATCATATACTTTGTTGGACTAACATTCATATGATGCTTGAGTAAGGAGAACCTATTTTAAACAAAAATCTTATTTTTGTCAAAATTTGTTTTTAAACTCTCCATTGTTATGGGACTTAAAAGTTTTCAAACCAAATTTGAATCATTATTGATATAACAAAAATGGGAGAATTTTGAAAAAATAAATTTTCAAATGAATAAGGAGAGCTTTAACTATCTTCAAATTTTAAACTTTTATTCAAAATGTATTTTTACTAATGGGGAAAATCTAAAAATCAAATTTTCAAGTTAGTTTTATTATATAAAAAATGGAAGATTGTTAGGATATTTGTTTTGATATAATAATTTGAAAATGTTTTTGAACTTATTTGAAATATTATAAAAATTATTCAAAAACCAAATAACTTGAAAATTATGTTTAAAATGGTTTCGAAAGGTTTTTGACTCGAACATGTAATTTTCAAAGCTTCAATCTGTCAAAAATAGGCCCCTAGTACCGATACATGGCCTCCGATATCAATACCTGAAGGCCCGTATTGATACAACCTTGTCTGGTATCGATACGCTTAATGAAACAAATTTTCCAAACTCAAAGAGGGGTACCGATACTACCCTAGCAGTATCGATACCACCATTCAGGTACCGATACCACCCCATGGGTATCGATACCCCTCACTGTTTTGGCTCCAACGACTATTTCTAAATCAAGCTGATATCGATACCCATTTACGAGTATCAATACCCCTGTTATAGAAGTGCAAATTTTGTTGAGAATTGATCCCCAAACGGCTCTAATTCATCCCCAACGGTCACCAACGGCTCAGAACTCTTTTGGGAGGACAAAAAGACTCTTCAAACGCCTAAAACAACTAATGATCATCAAGCCAACATGTTTATGATTGAAAAAGAGTCTTAGAACATAATTGTTGTAATTTTTGTATAGACAACACTTGTGAGCTTCATTGTCATTATACGCTCAAGTGTCTTAGGATTTGGGTGAGAGCTTTAAAAGTGCAAACACTCACCTATTGAGAGGATTTCTTGTTTGCTTTTTATTTTTCTTTATAAAGAGATTTTTGTTTGGCCTTAGAGTATAGATCAAGTGGTTATAAAGGTTATCTCTTGAACTCGTAAAAAGAAAGAAAGAAATTCTTAGTGAATTTGAAAATCCTTAATGAGAAAGCTAAAATAGTGAATGTGAGTTTTGGTTAGAAAGCCGAACCACTCTAAATTCTTGTGTCCATTATCTTATCTTTTTGCTTCCACCACTATCACAAAAAAATTTCTCCCCCACTTGGCAACACGTTTCGATTGAGGAAATCGAGTTCTTCAACCTCTAAAGATAATATGTTCTAATTACACTATAAACAAAGCCTACAGGTTAACTGTTGTAATATTTTGGTTAACCATGAACTCCCTTGGTTGCTACATATACTTGTAAAAAAGGTTAAAACACCTACCCAATTGTGATCCATGGACTGCATAGCATAATCTGGATTAAAGATTGTATATTTCTAAATCGGGACTTGGTTAAACCCCAGCACTTTTCTTCACAATTTTCTCCCCTCATTAAAAGGAAGAATTTTTAAAGAAATTTCTTACATTTGCTTGTCACCCTATGGCTTAACACAAGAAAACAAATAAAAAATCATCATTTTTAAATCACCAAAACCAGACCAACAAATGATGTTAATAAAATTGACTTCAAACTCGGATATTAACTGCCTATTTCTAAAGAGAAATGAGAAAAGGAGAAACGAGTACCCATTTTTCCCACTTCCTAAAGCAACGGACTGTTGTTTGTACCCGTGCTACACCTCGAATCCGGTAGAGAGATATAATATGCAGCTTTAGCAATGCTGGACATGAAGGATCCTTTACAAGGAGGAAACCAAGCTATCCATAAGAAGATTAGATGTCCCCATCCTTTGCTATCCGAGTAAAAATGCCTTTCTGATCTACTATATAGACTGAAGAAATAATGATTTTTTTACGGACTGTAGGGTCTAAATTACAAAACCCAGAACTCCACAAACTCTAACAGTTGGATTAGGAGAGTTATAAAACTCAGACATATAAGCTTGAATAGCATCTCTCTTGTCGAGCTACTCGCACTCAGCTGTCCTTCATTTACAAAGTCTTTACCGGAAGTAATGGAGACATTTACAGATGATGAACCTAACAAGTTGAATTTCAGATACAATGTTGCTAAATGAAGCGATAAAACTTTAGGATAAAAAAAGGAAATAATTTAATTCATAAACTGAACTTACAGTCGTAGTTGGCCCATCCAATTCGTTGTTGAGCAAGATCATAAACGATTATCTTATCTTTTAAGACAAGATCTGCAAAATGAGTAAGCTCCAAAGCGGTTACATTCATGTTTAAGAAAATAAACAAAATGGTGAAATTATCACTACTGCAAAATAGCAGGCATGAACTAGGGTCCTAGTTGAACTGGAGAGCCCGAATTCATGTGAGTTGGCCGGAAAAAAACTTCTTCAATTTCTCAGTGGATAAGAATAAAAGAAAACGCCATTTTTTTAATTAAACATTGTAGGTAGATAATTCTAGATATTTTTTGTGAGTGGAAAGGAAAAGATTTATATTTGTTCCAATGATAAAATTTACATAAATGATATATAATAACAAATAAATAATAATAGATTGGATTTTAGATTGATTCTATGTAAATTGAATCTTCCCCTTTTCTATCCATAATCAAAGAGTTGGTGAGAATTCCTTAGTATGCAACCAAATTTTGCTGATTCCTTGGAGTCAAAATTAGGACACAAGTCCAGTAAAGGTACAATTTGCCAATAACCTCGAATCAAAAAGTCCCAACTTTTATGATTTTTACGAGATCATGCAGAAATACTAGCACTCGTTATATATTGTGGATAACACACAAAAATAAGGTCCAAACTCTAAACTATATTCAATTCAAAGAAAATCATAACTAACCTCCTAAAATTGTTATTCCACCCTGAATCTTTTGGAAACCAATGCACCACATAGCACCATCCTGCAAAAAACAAAATGATCCAATTTAGGGATGTGCATTTTACCCGACCAGCCCAATTAAGTCGGATTTTTTAATGAAAAAATCGAGTTCGGGTCGGGTTTAGGGTTAAAAATATCCGACCTGACCCGAGACTAATCATATAATTTTCTCTTAAATTTTTAAGGATATTTATAATAATACCCCTATTTATATATTTTTTATAATTAGGTCCTTAAAGTTAAATTTTTATTTTACAATTTAGTCCTTAAAATTATATTTTTTATGAGTAAGTCCCCTAATTTTTTTTTTACAATTAAGTCCCTAAAATTATTTTGCTTCTATAGGTCGGGTTGGGTTTAGTGTATTTATTTTCGGGTCGGGTTCAGGTTTAAGGTATTTATTTTCGGGTTAAGTTTGAGTGGGCCAAACCCGACCCGTGCCTATCCCTAATTACACTACATGCAGATGAATTTCCATTTACAGCAGTATTTTTACTTCATAATAACATACGTAAAATTGACCAAAAGAAGAAGAAAAGAAAAAACCAAACTTACGGAGAGACTGGGGTGTGTAAGATAGTCTTCTGGTTTTAAGATCATCGATGCACCAACGGCAAAATTTAGACTAACAGAGGGGAATATCTCACTTACACTGAATACAAAACAAATATCAGTCTCGTTTACATAATACTAGGTGCATGGGAAAACAAAAAATAAAGATAACTATGAAATTACGACAAGAGAGGTAAAGCGATAGAATTAACCTGGTGGGGACTAGATAACACTGATTTCCTTTATAAATGGTGGGAGTAACAGATTGTGAAACAACAGCAGTTATCTGCAAATTATAACATGCAAGTAACTTCAGAACACGTTACTAATAAGTGATGCAAATATAACTAAATATCTAATGCATTCAGGATGGCATTCTCATAAAGAGATGTTTGTTTCCTATGTCACCATTTACATTGCTTGAAGTTTGAGGAGAACTGAAAAAATATCCATGGTATTCATCGTACTTACAGCGCTAACAAATGGATCATATGCCTCTTGCACTAGGTATGCCAAAGTTGTTCCGGAGTCAACAATAGTACCACGATTACTAGATGTTGCAAAAACTGCTGGGTCAATTTGCAGCAACTGCCCATTGACAGCAATGCTCTGTAGAATTAAATTATAATGAGGCCTGAAAATGTTAAACAAGGAAACTGTCAAACCTGCTGCAAAATTTCTAGTCATATACCAAGTGAAACTGAAAGATCATATATTCGCAAAAGAAATGTTGACACAGTAAAGCCATAAATGATTCATCAAAAATCTATTCACCATCAAAAAATAAATAACCAAATATGAAAGTTGACAACATCTCCATCACCCCTTCACATACCTAAACTCCTTCCCATCCCACTATCACAAAGAGTGGGAGATAAAAGGATGTGAAATAGTATAAAGACCAAGCTTTTGCAAACCTTGACGAACAAGTAGTGGTAATATAAGGAATGTGCACAAAGAAGCGGAATGAAGTTCAAAATAACCAAAAGCATGACATGTTTAGACCGGAGGAAAAAGAAAACTTGTGTAATTGCAGCATGGACATATCTGAACTGCTTTACCAACAATATTTAAATGTTCCACTTCAAGAAAATAGAACAAAACCGTCATAGTAAAAGAAGTAAGTACAAAGACAACAAAAAGTATGCAAGAAAGACGACATACTGTGATGGGACAAGTGGACTATAAACAATGCTGGGCTCCAAAATCTCACCAAGAACCATTATACCCCCTCCATTGCCATCTCCTTTCAGACAATGAGAGAAAACTCTAGGTGTTATTCCCCGTGATGACAATTGTGATATAACAGATAGATCACCTCGGCCGAAGCCAAATATCCCATCCACAGCTTTATCCGTCTTAGTTAAGCCACCAGACTGATATGTGCTGCACCTGTTTCCAACAATGTCCAGAGAGGAATAAGTTTTTGATAACACAGTGACTAACACAAGGCAAACAGCAATTAAGATATTATTTGACGAAATATATATAGCCAACAAAAATAAACAAAATTGCTTTTTCGGAAGATGAAAGATACTATGTGATGTATCTAGGATAATAAATGGAAGGAAAAGAAGAGAAGAGTCAACACAAGGAAAAAGAAAATCTGATTATAGTATTGAGAGATTACACTAGTTTAAATAGGCTCAGTAGCAAACTTCTAATGACTTTTCTGTGCAACTTAAATGACAAAGTTAACATTCCTTCCTCTATGGAAAAATCAAAGTGCACCAGCAGAACTCAACTAAATTGACATTAACCTTGTTCCAGATGCTCAACTACTTATGGTTGCCTAATATCCAATTCATGTCATGGCATTTAAACATTTTAACTTCATTATCCATCATTGTAATTGAGGATCACACCAGAGTTTCATAATAGACTAACATGGTTGGCCCTGTATTATGTTTTCTCCTTGTCTTCCATTTATTTTAATGGTTCCTTCCAATCCTATATTATCAGCAAAAAGCAAATCTCTATTAACTCATGGAAGCTCACCCAAATACAACAAGGGCCGAAGAATTGGCAATCAAAGATTGTCCCAAAATAGCATCAAAATAAAACATATCAGCTACATAATAACCAGAAGTCCCACTTCCATCTCCATACTGGAAGGAGTAACTGCACTGATTACTCTGAGAACACTGAGTTGCTGTTGTTTGGAACTCTGAAGAACACACTGCATCTGAGCAAGAAACCAGCTTAGCAGATGATGAACTTGAAGAGTCAAAAAAACTGAGTTGAATCTGTACAGTGCACAGCAAAATAAGTTAGCAATGACATTCTCGACAGTCACTTTCCCCAAAAAACTTGTCAAACTTATTGAAGTAAAAGGAAGGAATTTTACTCCAAGTCCACTGGATTGGGGACAATCAGTGCAAGAACTGCAAGTCACCCACAATATATCACTTCCAGTGTCTATCTGCACATTGAATTCTCTAGGAGGCGATCCAAGTTTCACCTTAGTAAAATAAAGCCTACACAAACAAACAAACAAATAAATAAATAAATAAATAAATACAGGCACAAAATATTCAAGAACAAAATCAATGCAACTATCTAGATTCCAATACGTGCTAAAAGAATCTGTGAAAAGCAAAGGCAATTCAAGAGGACAATAGACAAAATTGAATGGCAAAAACGCTAGCGATACCACGAAAAAAATTAAGGAAAAAGAAAACAATTTTTCATCTTTGGCTAACCCAAAAGGGGGTTAAAAAGTAGTAATCTTTTCCTTTTCCTTCAATATTCATTATCTTCCGCGTTTTCAGCTGTAAAAGAAGCGTAAAGACAAAGCTGGAAATAAATTAAATATGTAAACGCAATATTCAGTAAATAACAGCCAGAAAACTAAATTTATAGCCAGTTTCTTACTTTACAAATTCATCAAAGAAAACCCATTGAAGAACATAACTATAAATTCAGATTAAGGGAGAAAAGTTATCAAAAAGACCAGGCTAAATTCATTGCCGAGCAAAAATAACTATATTAATGCAAAACCCAAAGAGAAACTTAAAGCCGTAAAAGTGAAAACAATAAATAAAGAAACAGAAAAGAGGGTAAGCGAAAATCACCCGGCGAGATAGGGATCAGAGGAGCCTTGAACAGAGAAGTCGACGACTCCAGCAGCGAAACCCTGCAAGATTCGTGAGTATCTGAGTTGGTCACGAGCTACGAGTTGGCTCAACTCCACTCGATCGTTCAAAGGAAAAGCTCTCTCCAGTGGGATAACAACACAGTGGACCACCGACAACACTGCTAAAAATCCCAAGATCAGCGGCAGACAGGGAGCCCGCATTTTGCCAAAGGCTTTGTGAACAAATTTTGAAGGGAAAAAAGGGTTTTCTTTATAAAGGTATATCGAAATTAAAAGACCAATCTTGTTTGATTCTCAGCATTGAGAGAAGAGAGGAGAATAGAAGGAATGTTTAAAGACTCGGAGAATTTTAAAGGAACTTCGAGAAATGAGAATGGTGTTTTGATGACTTACACAGCTAGATTGGAGGATAAAAAACATAGGCGTTAAAAGGGAAGACTGGAAAGACAAAAGTACCCTTCATTTATTATTCACATGGAATTTCAGTTATCAATGATTCTTCAGTGACAAAAGTTTGAAAGATAAACATCACCGTTGGTGATTAAACTATTTTTATTTTCTTGTTTTGGTCATCTAATTATTATTTTTAGTAAAATAATCACTAATATTTTGTTCTTTTCTTATTTCGGTCTCCGCCGTTAAAAAGTTCACCTAAAAACAGGAAAGTAGGAATAATTTAATGATCTTAATAGGAAATAAGCAATATATTGGTGACCAATACAGTGAAAAAAAAGTAACATTAGTGACCAAAACGTAATGTTAGTGACGATTTTACACAAAATAATAGTTTAGTGACCAAAACAGCAAAGCGGGAATAATTTAGTAACCAATAGTGATGTTTATCCAAATTTAAAATGTAAAAAATTAGCGCATATTTCTTAAGATGCACTCTAAAGCATGGGCGAAGATAAAAATTATTAAAAGTTAAGAGTATTGAGAATAAAAATAAAAGATTAAAATATATCACCAATAAAATTTGATCTACTAACTTCCAAGTAAAATAAACTTATTTTCAGTTACAATTTACCACCTAGACAATTACCAATTTATAATAAAAAACAAAAAAAATATAATTTAAAGTTCTACAAGAATAAAATTAAAAAAATATAGACAGTAAGAGTAGGTCACATGGGCCAAGCCCTCTCAGGCCATGTAACTTCGTCCATGTTCCAAAGGAACCATTTTTTAGAATGGAAAGTACAAAACTTGTAGAGGCCATACTCTATTTCTGGAATCAGGCATTGTAATTGGTAAACAGAGAAAAATTATTGCAAGGTTGTCACTGAGTTGACATTGGCCATTCTGTTCAATATTGATAAGTTAAATTAAAGAGTTACCCTTTTTTACATCCCAATCAGTTCATTAATGTATATAAGTATCAAATTTCTCAAGATAATGGACAAAGTTTCCATTTAAAAATTCTTAGTTTTTAATTCTTGAAGACCTAGTTCTCAACCAGATTCCGTCTCTTAACTAACTATAAACCCGCTAGATATCAACTCTTAAGATTGACTATACGAATAAATATATCGAGTGGTTGAAGTGGTAAAGGGTGAAATGTTTACCTAGGTAATTTGGGTTCGAGTATTGTAGTTTGTAAGGGTGCGCGAATTTATTCAAATATAAAGCCGAACTAAGATATTACTTTGTAATGAGATTAGAATGTGAATAAAAGAATGATAATATGAATCTTAATAAATGAAGTTTTGAAAAGTGAGGATTTAGATCTTTGAAACAACTACCATAAAGAACAATGATCATTTTTTAGTTAAAATTTTGTTAAAGGATTAAATTGATGTTTTAGTTGTAATTTAGGGGTAAATTTAGATATCAACATTTTTTATTAACATGTTACATCATCATTCTAATCAACATTAATGATACATCATACATTGATCATTTTATGATATATCGATAATATTAGTGATCATAACATTAAATTTGGAACTTCAGTGGCTAAAACAAAATTTTAATCAAACTTCAGTGGCTAAAACAAAAGTTTAATCAAACTTCAGTGACGACAAATGTAGTTTACTCATTCAAATTTTGGGAGTTGTACAGCTTGACAGAAAAATTAGGAGCTGTACGGGGCGTATCAGCATGCCCGACTTGACCGAGAGACCAAACGAGAGTCAGCACACGCGCAGCTGTTGGGCATGGCGGCGACGAAGACCTTGACTCCTACATTTGTCGATAAATAGCCTAGACCCGGATTAGCACCACCATTAGCACCGCAAAGCAACTCGGATTTGCCGTGTTATAATTCGATCCGACCTTACAAGGTTAGATTTTGGTTTTTGAAAATCGGTTTTGGGTGAGATTAAGTTAGATTAGATTTAGTAGGGATGTGAAATCAAGTAATCAAATGAGTTTCAGTCAGGTCAAGTCAAATCGGGTATAGGTTGTGCCAAGTCAATTTAGTGGTTCAACTTGAGTCAAGTTAGGTTCGGGTCGACTCGTATCTGGGTCATTGTTAGGTTAATTTCGAATCAGGTTGAGTTCGGGTAAATTTCAGGTCGGGTAAGTCTCAGTTCAGACCAAAACGGTTCGGGTCCAGATCAGTTAATTAACGGGTTAATTCATGTTCGGATGGACTTCAGGTCGGGCCATGTTCAGGTCAGATCACATTGTTGACGAATAAAATCCAGGTCGAGTAATATCGGGTTCAGTTGAACTTCAAGTCGGGGATTAGTAATGACTTATTGTTACGTGTACAAATAGACTCTAGGCTTGGTAATTGTGGGTCAATTTCAGATAAAAAAATTAAATTAATATGAATCAAAATATCCCTTATTCGATATTCCCTTAGGGAGGCCGATATATGTTACAATTTAAAATATATATATAATTGTGACCAAATTTAATAAACTAAAACTTAAATTAGGACTAAAATAAAAACTTTTAAATGGATAAGGCCTTAAAGGGTAATTAATCTATAACCTAAAATCTAAAAAGTGGTGAAAAAATAAATTAATTATTTAATTTAAAATTAAATGAGTAAATTATAATTTTGGCTTGAAATTACCAATTTGGAGGGAAAAGTAGGGGTGTGCATTCGGTTGATTCGGTTAACAGACTTTATCGACCTTTTTTTGAAATTCAAAATTATAAAGGTTTCGGATATATGAGATCGCTAAAAAGGGTTGATAGGGTTCCTTGAAAAATTTTCTTTTTGGAAAGTGTTTTTATTTTAAAATATTTGAGAAATGGGGAGTTTTTTTTAAAAAAATTTGTGTTTTTAGAAAACAATAAAAACTCGGAGTCGCCACTGGCTACTGAGGTAGGCCGAACACCAAAAAAACTAGAGATTCGAACAAAAACGGAGTTTGGGAGTCAGTTACGAATGAGGAAGGTTTTGGCACCCTCACACCGCCCAAAAATTGGTACCGTAAAAAGAAAATAATAATTACCGCTTCGTTAATATCGAACTTTGCGAATTAAAGTGACGATTAATTTAAAATCCGGTTATACATGCTAGTCTATTTTAAGGGCCTCGTTATTTGAAAGTAAACCGCAAGACCACCTTCATTACATTTGAAAGTAGCCGCATTTACTCCCGAATAAGGAGACACTGCATTAACAAAATTTAAATCTCAAATGCAAAATTTACAACATGGCATCTCAAAAGTATGGACAAGGCAACAAATAAAACACATGAACACAAAGAGGATTGCGCGGAATAAATAAGATATAAAAACATGCATTACAAACAAAAATACATATACAAAAAACCCTATATACATAACAAACATTATATAACTATGCCTTATATTTAATACCGTAACAGTACTATGCGATATAAATGTGTGAAGGTTTGCAAACATATATAACTTGTTTTGACAGCGGAAATATGTATTATAATAATGAAAACAATTAAAACCCATGCATATATTAAACTGTATTGCAACTAGACTCTGTAAAACCAAAATAATACATACAATGTAATCGAAGATATATACTATACCATACATTATACTAGATTTAACATGAAGAAAACACAAAGAAATGAAAAAAAACATATCAGATTATTAACGAAAAAAATATGCGTAAAAGGGGTAAAAGGGAACTTAATTTCTGGATCCAGGACCTAATTGAGCAAAAAAAAGACTAGGAGGACTAGATCAAAAATAAACATTTTAAAGGAAAACAAAATAAAAACAGTGCCTAGATTGAACACGAGTGAAACTCAAAAGGACCTAGGGAATAATTTTAAAAAGCGAAATAGCTAAAAAGAAGGTTCGAAAACACGGAATGGCATAAATGGAATAAACCCATTTTGAAAACTTTAATCGGAATGGAAATAGGGTTGAAATTAAAATGTTTTTAAAACCTGTAGGGGCTTGGGTGGCCATTTTGAAAGGCGAAAACCCTTTTTTAGTGCGAATAAAGTGGGACGGAAGGCCTTAAAAGGCAAATAAACCAGGATGTTTTTTTAATAACGAGTATAAAACTCACTGTTATTGCTAAAAGAAAAAAATTGTTCATTTTATTCAAAACCCAGGCCAAATGCTCTGTAATTTTCAGCCAGCCCTGATGAACGCCGCCGTTCACCGGGCAAAAACCTAGAATTCGGTGGCCACTCCGCCGTAAGCCGCCACGCCGACCACCGCTCACCGGTGGTCAAAAACTCCCAAAAACCACCAAAACAAACTCTTTTTCAACATAAACCCCAAAACACTTTCAGTTCTATCAAAAATGGTAACCTCTGCCCTAGATCTAGACTCAATCCCTTCGAATCTGAAGGGTTTCAAACTCCCTACCGATTCACCACTAAGGACCGGCGGCCTCGGTTTGTCATCGGTGGCGGGAGTCGAAGAGACTGCATCAGAAGCATTGCCGGCTCACCTATTAGCCCAGAGACACTGATTTATTGCCGACAAAGAAGAAGATGAACAGACAACTTACAACACCCAGGGTAAAAAAACCTCTCGGATCACCTCTTTTTTAAAAAAACTGTTTATGCATGCAAATATAGAGGCAGAAAATACCTCTGAAAGGTTCTCACTTTTTTCTATTGCTTTTTGAACTCTCCTTACAATATGGTGTTTCGGTTTCTTATATAACCGAAAAGTGGTACATGAAAATGAAAAACTAGTTTAATATAATCTGAAATCCGCCGGATCTCACTAGAAAACTTGTTATTTTTGGTTCTTTTTTTTATTTTGGTTGCTAATATTCGCTCTTTTTTGGTTGCATGTGACTCTGTTGGGGAGGGGGACCATTGGAGAAGCACTGGAACGGTTGTCGTACTAGCGTGGAGGAGCACGATCGCGTGAGGTATTTGGAGAGGTAATCCTGCCAGACGCGTGTGCGTGTGAAGGGAGATGGACAGTCGAGAGCGAACAATACGCGCCTTGGAGTTGATCCAGGCCATTTGATCATCTCTTGATCTGATGGTTGTTGAAGTGCGGCGCCAGGGCATGAAGGCTTCAGCTAGGGTTTTCTTCAGAGGGTTGATCTGGACCGTTTGATCTACAGCCATATTAACGGTCCAGATCTGGCTGTGCAAGAGAAATGAAGGGATTAGGGTTCTATAATTTAGTTTTTTTTATCCTGGGCCCAAACGGGCTAATAAGTGTATTATTACTTTGGGCTTTTAAATATTTGTAAATGGACTATTAATTTAATAAACATTTGGGCTTTATTTTGATATATTTTAATTAGTATTTTGTTTGTTGTTTTTTTAGTTTAATAATAATAATATAAAATAATAAGAACAATAGTAATAATATAATAAAATAATAATAGTAACACGATATAATAATACTACTCGTAATATGATATTAACAATAGTAATAAAAATAAATAATAATAACAACATATTTTTGTGTTTTGTTTGTTTTTCCAAACCATAAAAATTAATAGTAATCAGTAACCTAATATAATGTTTTTGGGTTTTAAAACATAATAACATATAATTAATAGTAATATAATATTTTTGGCTTTTGTTCAATTGATAAATAATATATGTATAAAATTAATATATATATATATATATATATATAAAGATAATAATAACTAAAGCCCATTATTTAAATGCTAATAAAAAATAAAAACGGGTTAAAACCCCGGATAAAATTAGTGATTACAGCTGCCCCTCTTTGTTTTTCCTTGTAGAACAAGAATAAAGCAAAGACCATAAGCACTAATTTTATCTGACTTCCCTATTAGACGATTTGCTCCTCCGAAGCGGCAGCGAACAAACCGAAACAACTTGCTTTCTCGGAGTGGCGAAAACAAACTGGGTAGCTGGCAAGTCCTCCCCGAGTGGTAATGGACAAACCATATAACTTACTTTCCCAGAGTGGCAAAAACACAACGACATGTCCTCTTGAAGCAGCAACGGACAGACCAGATAACTTGCTTTCCCGGAGTGGCGAAAACACAACGGCATATCCTCATGAATCGGCAACGGACAGACCGAATAACTTGCTTTCTCGGAATGGCGAAAACACAACTGCATATCCTCTCGAAACAGCAACGGAGAGACTGGATAACTTACTTTTCCGAAGTGGTAAAAACATAACGCAATATCCTCCCGGCAACGGACATATCGAATAACTTCAGATCGTCCTGCATAAAAAGATGCTCGCCGCTCCTGAATTAACCGGATACTAGAAGACCCTTTGAAATCCTAATCATACAAGTCAAATGACCCTTGATTCTTTTTGGAGATCTACTTCTCTTCTCGTGAAGCTATAGATCTTTTATCAATATTCAAATACATGTTTAAAATAATCAAAATGCTATGATGGTATGAGTTAGTATGTACCTAGCTTAAGGGCATCTAACTACAAATGATGCATGAGCAAATTTTTTTTATTTGTTTGGGAAAAACTTTTGCTTTCTGGTCGGTCACCCTTGGCTCTTATTGGCTCTTCGTCTTTGCAGAATCTTCATCTTTTGTCTTATCTCGAAAGGGTATGGCCAACTTACACTGGTCGGAACACCGCCTACCACTTTCTTGAGGTCTAATTCTAGATCATTGTCCCCACTCCACTTGGGCTTAAATGTTCTCTTTTCAATGACTTTTCATGATGGGGTCTTCCTTATCTTCAGCATTACGAAGAACACATGTCCCCACGTCTCGAAAATTTTCCTACTTCTATGAGGTCCAATATTCACTTTCCTGAACCAAACAAAGTATTATCTCTACTATATCTTTCTCTCTTGTTTCCTCTTGAAAAGATTGTTGACTTGCCCAGGTCAGAATCGAATCTATCACTTATCGAAGTCTAAATTCATAACATCACCCACACTCGACTGTTATTTCTTCTATGACTCTTTATGACGTGCCTTATTCTACCTCGACATAGGGATAAACACATGCTTCGCAAACTTCCAAGTTTTTCGTACCTTGACAGGGCCCAATTTCAATTTTTGAACCAAACAAAGTATTTCTTCTATCTTCATCGAATCTTCATCTTTTGTCTCATTTTGAAAGGCCATTATTGCCTTACAAAATTTATCATTTTTCATACCGTGACATCGCCCGTACTTAGCTTGGGCTCAACTGTTATTTCTTCTAGAACTCTCCACAACGAGTCTTCTTTTATCTTGACGTTGAGGTGAACACCGTGCCCCCAAGTCTCAAATCTTCCTTCTTTTCGGTAAGATCCAAAATCTTCACTATTCTGGGCCATACAAAATGTTACGACAAAAAGTTACTTCAAATCTCTGAACGGTTCGGTGGATTAAATCTTGGGATTATTTTTATTCTGACTGCTGATACATTACTCTTTCAATCTAGGCCAACCATGTAGATCCTTGACCTAACGCTCCGGCCACAAGGCCATATAGGGAGCCATTCTTCTCCTTTACCTGGGTTTTACTTTAAAAGTTTACAACTCAAACGGCTTTATTTCGGCAGTCGGGCTTGCCTCGAACATGGCAACCAGAGTTGCTAGGGCGTCAGCCATCTAAATATCCTCTCTTGGTAGATAAGCAAAGTTGATGTCTTTATCATTTCTAACCGACTCCTGGATCAAGTTGTAGTATTTGACTAGCTTCTGATATTCTGTTTCCCATTCTTTTTGGAGTTTGTAGATCACCAAGGACGAATCTCCAAAGACCTGAGGCACCTTAACCTTTCTTTCTATGGCCGCCCGGAGTCCCATAACACATGCTTCATACTCGTCTATGTTGTTTGTTCAAAAGCACTCCGATCTACTGGTAAAGGGGAAATAAACCCTATCGGGGAAATTAATATTGCCCCAATCCCATGGCTTAGGGCGTTAAATGCCCCATAAAAATAGAGCTTCCACAATTCATTGGTGGACATCACCACAAATAAAGCACCAATCAGGTCTTCATCTGGAAAACTAAAATCTAGCGGCTCATAGTCATCTAAGGTGCGGCTTGCCAACAAATCTGCTACCACACTTCCTTTTACTGCTTTCTAGCTCATATAGATAATATCAAACTCAGATAGCAATATTTGCCTACGAGCCATTCTTTCGGTTAGTGCTGGTGCCTCCATCAGAAATTTTAATAGATTCACCCGGGAAATTAGGCAGGTAGTGTGATACAACATGTACTACCTGAGCCGCTTAGTAGCCCACATTGGGCATAACATAGCTTCTGAATCAACGGGTGTCGTGAGTCACACTCGGTGAACCTCTTGCTTAAGTAATAAATGACTCTTTCTTTCTTGCCCGTCTCATCATACTGCCCCAACACACATCCCATCGAATTATCGAATACTGTTAAGTACATAATTAATGACCTATTCGGTACCGATGCTACTAAGATTGAGGTATTAGTCAAGTACTTCTTAATCTTCTATAAGGCCCATTGGCAATCTTCATCATCTTCTCTCGGGTCATTCTTTTAGAGTAATCTGAAGAAAGAATCACGCTTGTCAGTCAGTGGGGATATGAACTGAAAAAATATAATTGAGCCTTCCCAAGAATTCTCAGACCTTCTTCTGAGTTTGAGGTGGTAGGATATCTTGAATTGTTTTTACCTTGTCGGGGTCGATCTCGATCCCCTTCTGGCTAACCATAAAGCCTAAGAGTTTTTCGGATGTGACTATAAAGGTACACTTGGACGAGTTGAGACTTAACTGGTATTTCCTCAACCTTTGAAATAACTTTCGTAAATTCCTAATATGTTATTCTTCGGTTCAAGACTTGGCTATTATTTTTACTGGTCTAACAGGATGATCTTTCTTCTATCTCAACAGTGGGTCAAAAGCATGCCCCCTAAGTCTCAAAATTTTATTTCTTTATTAAGATTCAATCCTTATTCTTCTGAATTATCCAAGACATTTCGACAGACACTCACTTAGAGTCTTTGTAGCACACGAAGTTTTGCTGCTGCTTCACGAACAGGTTCTGTATTAGGTCGGTCATATGCATCCTT
Organism: Hibiscus mutabilis; assembly: GCA_019671005.1. Lineage (NCBI taxonomy): Eukaryota > Viridiplantae > Streptophyta > Magnoliopsida > Malvales > Malvaceae > Hibiscus > Hibiscus mutabilis. The sequence continues at coordinate 27,619,648 of CM033713.1, forward strand.
GACCATGCATTCTAAACTCTATACAACAACACAGAGAAACCTCATTCTTTCTCTTTTTTCTTTTCTCTCTTCTTTTTCTTTTTTTTCTTTTTCTCTTTCCTCTCTTCCTTTCTTCCTTTCTTTCTTTTCATTTATATGTCAGTTTGCTAACTATCATTTCAACAAAGGATGCTTTTTTTATTACTATACAAAATAAAAATCAACGAAAAAAGAATAGAATGCCCTGGATATCAAATGCAATAGCGACTTCGATTCAATCCCCAGTAATCAATAGCTTGCCTTTGAATGTTGTGGCGTATTCAAAGTTATGAAATTCCTCCCAGATTACTCGGTTTATCCTCATGATTATGGCATTTGCTTAATCTGTTCGAAAACTACTCCTTCTAGTTCTCATTGCTTTTCTCCAAAAATATGTTTAAGCTTTTCGAATTTACTTAACATATTGAGTGTAAAAATATAAATCTAAAAAAATCAATACATGTATTTACAATTAATATCGTGTCGGTGCCTTCAAAAAGTCATCTCTAACGTTAGGCTATTGAACAGATGAAGTACAACTCCTTAATAGATTTTTTCTCCCCCACAGCTCCATCAAGATGCTCTGAGACTTATTTGATCGTTCATTGATTTAAGATATTTATCTCTAATGTTGGGGCATTGAACATGTGGAATCTAGTTCCTTATTAGATTTATTCTCCTCCCCAACTCTATTAATTACTTATTTCTTAACAGATTTCCCTTTTTATTGAAAGAATTCCCACATTCAAATTGTTCTATCAATCTTTCTTAAGAGATTTTCTTATCATAAAACATTATCGAATGAGTTGTAATCTTACGTCTCATGCTTTACCGACCAGAGCGGGCTGAGCAGGAAATTATACTTCATTGTGATCACAACATTCAATTGATCCTTCATCAGAATCAATGTCGCATTATGCACGTGATATTCGAGACTCTACGAGGGTAAGAAATAATATACACACACACGCATATATATATATATATATATTTACTCAAAAGATGCATCCTTTCATTGAAATAAAAACAAAGCAAACATAACATATGCCCTTAATAAAATCTTTGCTACTTTCGGACAAACAGTAGCAAAGTTGGTTTGATGCATCACTATAAAAGAAATGAGCACAAGGGATCATTCAAAGGGACATCAGCACTTTCCCACAACTCATCCCTATCACTCTCTTACCACCTCAAAAGACCAGCTTCGATCATGCCTTGGACCTTGTTCTTCAATGCTCCATAGTTTTCTGTCGTATGGCCTGTACTCCCCATGTGGTAGTCACACACTGCATTGACATCGTAATTCCTAGGATATGGAGGACCTTTTGGCTTGGATGGGATAGGAGTCATCAATTTCTTTTCTACAAGCATAGAAAGTAGCTCGGTGTAAGAAATCGGTAGAGGGATGGCATGCATTTTCTTCTTCTCCCTCCTTGCATCTACCCCTCGAAAAGCATTCGCACCCTGACCTCTGTGGCTTGGTAATGGCTTATTTTTGACGTTAAGCCCTTCACATTTCAAAACTCTAGCATTTAACATGTTTAGCACCACCTTCTTGAATGTATACAATTCTCTATCGTGTGTCCCCTTACTCCAGCGTGGTACTCACAATATGCATTAGTATCGTACCACGAGGGATAAGGCGGTTGAAAAGAGGTAACAAAGTATGGTCGAACCAGATCAGCCTTGTACAGTTGCAAGTATAACTTCCTGTATGAGATCGGTAGGGAGGTAAAAGACTTTATTCGTATCTCCTTTTCGGGCCCCCTAATATCCTTTCTGTTCAAACATTGCACATTCTCAGAGGTAGACTGGGGTGAAGAGATCATCAGCTTTTCAGGGGCTTCGTAGGTGCTCATGTTGCTTATCCCAAGATCTATTTTCTTAAATTGTTCCTGAGCTGATTCTCTATTGGTCGGTGAAGACTGGATTTTCAGAAGATAATCTTCAATCTTATTCAAAGCCAAGTCGATAGGACATCCGTCCGCAGTACGAACCACCTCATACTGATTGAGGATGACTTGATCTTCGTAAGACAAAGTCTTTTCCTCTATAGAGCCGCAATCCCAACTCTCATTTAATTTTTTAATCTCCCTTTGTACGAAAGAGTCTTCAGTTTGACCCTTTCCTTTGGTCATGGAAGCTATCACACCCTTTAACTCGTTAATTTTCCTCATAACCTTCTCTTGGGACTTTTTCACACATACCAATATTTCTCTTTGGTTTCCAACCAACAGCTCTTGAATTTCCTCGAGTTTATCTATCCTAGCCACTAGGTCATTCATATTTCTGAAACTATACTAGCTCGAAGTCTTTCCTTGACTTTCTCTAATTTCTAAAGTGAATGTTTCTCTCACACTGGCCTCTATCCTAGCAAAACTGTCTTTCATTTGCTTCCTTTCAGTTCCGAACGAAGCATGAATGTAGAATCTTTAATTACTGTCACAAAATTCCCTAACATTAATCTTGTTGTTTAATTATTTAATACATAAAATGCATGGATGTATGCAAGTAAAGTTATTGATTCTGTTGGTGGTCACCCTCGAAAAACTTTCATTGCGGATTAAAAGGTTCTCATAATGAAGAAAGGTAAACTCCTACAGATATGCCATGACCTTAACTCCTAGCTCTTCGATAGCCTCGAGTGACTAAATGAACCTGGGTGCCCCTAGAATCTCCATGTCCGAAGCTACAAAAGAAAGAAGGGCTTCAGCTTCCTTGGCTAGGTTTCTCACATGTTGGGTGACTACTTGCACTTGCACCATCGGGTTGGTGTTATGTTGATCTCGATCTTGAATCATGCGGGTAGCATTACGAAGATACCTCAACCAATAATTATCTTCTTCTTCAGTAGCTTCTCCAAGAACTATAATCCTTTTGAGATAATATTGGACTGTGGCCTCTAAAGTCTCAATCTGAACTCGGAGTGTTTCGTTCCCTCGTTGAGTAGCTTGTAGCTCAAGAGAGCCATTTTGAGCATGGTATTCGTGAAGGGACTGATCTAGCTCTCTAATCCCTTGGACTTGACTTCGACTCAAACTCTCGAGGATAGAGTTATACAGACCTTGCATCTCGAAAAGTCAATTTTTACTTTCTTGTGCCTTTCTCTTCCATGAGGTAGCATCCATTTCTTGTTTAGCCCTTGCTTAAGAGTGTCACTTTGGTAAAGAGCACTTTTCTTCCAAATCCGTATCGAGCTTCATTAACTGTTTAATTATCCCATCTCACTCATCCATATCTAAACTGACCCGATAAAGCCTGCTTGTGTGCTCGGTTTGTAAAGCATCCATATTCTTCTTCACCTCTTCTAGCTCGCTTCTTAGGATGTCGGCCTTGGAATAACCCATTCTTAAATGTTCTTCAAGTGACATAGTTGGCCCTTGGTCGGGCTTCGGAGTTTTATCATTGATTCTCTTGTGCATCCAATAGGCGTGCACTTTTCATCCTCTTCGACCTTTATATGGTAAAGGTGATCCCAAACTCTAGAAATATTTTAAACCTTTTCCCGAAACTCATTCTAGAATGGAAACTCGGCGGTGCTCAAGCCGGCAGTGACAGGCACAAACTGTCGATACCTGAACTGTCTTGACACCAACAAAGGAGCGCAAGCGATTTCACCGCATAAGCCTATCATCATTAGCCAATTATAGTCTCCATAATTAACAAGAAATGAAGGATACTACCGAGCCAAGGTACCCTCCACACAATATCCTTATCTTGAATATTCTTGAAGATGGCCGCCTATTTCTATTTGTCTGGCTCTTCCCACCATTCCTTTTCTAGGTACTCGTAAAGGGGAAAATTTTCCTAAGATTATCCCGGGTAGTACCTGTATTGGCATCTTCCAAAGACGGCTTTGGATCCATACTTGAAGCAGTTGTGCACATTCCCTAAAGCGCCCTTCTTCATGCTTTCAGTTTGTGTTTAAGAAAATAAAAGTTTCAGTTGAGATTGCTAATACCGGGTTGGCCTTCTTCTTCAACCGCTCGAATAAGTCCAAGATGGCTACATTAATGTTACCCAAAACTCTAGGGAAAATGATCAAACCATAGATCTCCAAGCGAACAAATCTATCTTTCCTCCCTCGTCCGGGTGTGTCGGTATGATATCTCGAATATACTTCTATGAAAAAATGGTGTTGTCACCTTGAACCTAAATCAAACCCTTGACCCAATCTTCGCTCATCCCGGCTATGGTTTTAAGCTTCAAAGGATAATTTTGAGACCTTCCTGGCTTCGTGTAAATCCAATCTTCATGAATATTCTTTTGATTAAGCAAAGCTGTATATTTTTTGATCATAGGCATCAAATCCTTCCCGTTGAAGGTGAATCAACAGAAGGCCGAATTCCAAAACTGGAAGATAGCTCAAAGCATAGGCTGATTGATTCGAATATACATCAATTGTGCTATGTCACCATAATTTTCCTGGAACAAATCTTGCAATCGTTGGTCTCATCTTCCCTAAATCTGTTTCAAATTCATTAGGTCATTTTGTTGTAGACTGACATGTAAATACCCCGCCACAATACGCTCACTCGGTAAACCGTCACTTTGGACCCATGTCAAACGGTTGAGTTAATTTCCCCCTTCTTGAGTTACCTCTTATCCATAATGAAAGCTCTCAAATTGGATAAACCACTCGAATCAACACCTTCATGTTATGCAATGCACATGCGAAAAATATATGCAAATTAAAATAAGACAAAAAGAAACAAGTCAGTACCGGATAAAACATATAAAAATGAAGCAAGAATTTAAATCAAACATCAAACAACACAACCCTATTTACATCCTTTCTAGAAACCTAGGTTTAACCGTATAGCTCTCAAAGGGGTGGGCTTTCTATGTCATCTACATGCGGTTTTGGTTCTAAACGGTACCCGAACTGTCCTCGCTGTCCTATTCTAAAGAGTAGCAAGGCCTTCGGTCATCACCCATTATAGGCTCTTCTCAACCGATTTCAATTCAGGGGGACCCTTTCACTATGCTCGTACGGGGAAACAATATTCCCACGAAAACATAGGGTAGTCGAGCCCCGAAGGTACTTACTAGGCCCATACGGAGGAACAATATCCACACGAAAGCACTAGCGTTTCCCCTCACTTAAAAGGACGAGTTTATATGTCAAATTTTAAATGCGTTAAAATAAACTCGCATTTATAAACAAATATCACCTTAATTGTCACTTTAATTCACAATTTCTGATATTAATAAAGCGGTAACCATTATTAACGAAAAAAATGCATAAAATGGAACTTAATTTCTGGATCCATGACCTAATTGAGCAAAAAAAAGACTAGGAGGACTAGACCGAAAATAAACATTTTAAAGGAAAACAAAATAAAAACAGTGGCTAGATTGAACACGAGTGAAACTCGAAAGGACCTAGGGAGTAATTTTAAAAGGCGAAATGGCTAAAAAGAAGGTTCGAAAACACGAAATATCATAAATAGAATAAACCCATTTTGAAAACTTTAATCGGAATGGAAATAGGGGTGAAATTAAAATGTTTTGAAAACCTGTAGGGGCTTGGGTAGCCATTTTGAAAGGCGAAAACCCTTTTTAGTGCGAATAAGGTGGGACGAAAGGCCTTAAAAGGCAAATAAACCGGGATGTTTTTTAATAACGAGTATAAAACTCACTGTTTTTGCTAAAAGAATAAAATTTGTTCATTTTATTCAAAACCCAGTCCAAATGCTCTGTAATTTCCAACCAGCCCTGATGAACACCGCCGTTCATCGGGCACAAACCCAGAATCCGGTGGCCACTCCGCCGTAAGCCGCCGCGCCGGCTAATGCCCACTGGTGGACGAAAACTCCCAAAAACCACCAAAACGAACTCATTTTCAACATAAACCCCAAAACACTTCCAGTTCTATAAAAAATGTTACCCTATGCCCTAGATCTAGACTCAATCCCTTCGAATCTGAAGGGTTTCAAACTCCCCACCGATTCATCACTAATGGTCGGCGGCCTCATTTTGTCATCGGTGGCGGAAGTCGAAGAGACATCCCATCAGAAGCATTGCCGGCTCACCTGTTAGCCTGGAGGCACTGGTTTATTGCCGACGAAGACGGAGACGAACAAACAACTTACAACACCCAGGGTAAAAAAACCTCTTGGATCACCTCTTTTTTTAAAAAAACTGTTTATGCATGCAAATATAGAGAAAGAAAATACCTCTGAAAGGTTTTCACTTTTTTCTATTGCTTTTCGAACTCTCCTTACAATATGGTGTTTCGGTTTCTTATATAACCGAAATGTGGTACATGAAAATGAAAAACTAGTTTAATATACTATGAAATCCGCCGGATCTCACTGGAAAACTTGTTAATTTTGGTTCCTAATTTTTTTATATTTTGGTTACTAATATTCGCTCTTTTTTTGTTGCATGTGACTGTGTTGGAGAGGGGGGACCATTGGAGAAGCACTGGAACGGCTGTTGTACTGGTCGGGACCATACGCGTGTGCGCGTGAAGGGATATGGACGGTCGGGAGTGAGCAATATGCGCCTGGGAGTTGATTCGGGCCATCCGATCATCTCTTGATCTGATGGTTGTTGAAATGCGACACCAGGGCATGAAGGCTTTAGCTAGGGTTTTCTTTAGAGGGTTGATATGGACTGTTTGATCTGCAGCCAGATTAACAGTCCAGATTTGGCTGTGCAAGAGAAATGAATGGATTAGGGTTCTGTAATTTAGGGTTTTTTTATCCTGGGCCCAAACGGGCTAATAAGTGTATTATTACTTTGGGCATGGACTATTAATTTAATTAACATTTGGGCTTTATTTTGATATATTTTAATTAGTATTTTGTTTGTTGTTTTTTTAGTTTAATAATAATAATATATAATAATATAAAATAATAAGAACAATAGTAATAATATTAACTATGATAGTAATAATATAATAAAATAATAATAGTAACACGATATAATTATACTACTAGTAATATGATATTAACAATAGTAATAAAAAGAAATAATAATAACAACATATTTTTGTGTTTTGTTTGTTTTTTCAAACCATAAAACTAATAGTAATCAGTAACCTAATACAATGTTTTTGGGTTTTAAAACATAATAACATATAATTAATCGTAATATAATATTTTTGGCTTTTGTGCAATTGATAAATAATATATGTATAATATATATATAATAATAATAACTAAAGCCCATTATTTAAATGCTAATAAAAAATAAAAACGGGTTAAAACCCCGGATAAAATTAGTGATTATACCGACCGAATCGAATTACCCAAAATTCATTAACCGGATTTTTTTTCCTTTTAACCATTAACTAAACCGAAAAAAATTCGGTTAATTCGGTCAGTTTTCGAATTAACCAAAATTCATTACAAAATTTTGGGTAAATTACACAATTGGTCACTAAATTATGTTAAAATTATCTTTTTAGTCATTGAACTTTCATTTTATGCTAATTTGCTAAAAGTTTAATGACCATTTTATATTATATCAAAAAATTTAATGATCATTTTATTATTTTTAAAAGTTCAATGGCCAAAAATAAATAAATAAATATAATATATATATATAATATTTAATGTATAATAATTTTGGTTAATTCGGTTAATTAACCAGTTTTGAACCGAATTAACCAATAACTGAATTTCCCAAAAAAAACCGTTAATCGACCCTACCTAAAATTAACCAACCGAATTAACCGAAAACAATTCCGTTCGTTTGGTTAATTCGGTTAAAACCGAATAATGCACACCTAGGAAAAAGCCCGCCTATTGTTTTAGGTTAGGGGAAATTCAAGTTTTAGTCCACATGATTTTAAAAGTTTTCATTTACGTCCCAAATTTTTACTTTTAGGTTTTAATTTAATTCAATCGAGTCCCAATTTAGGTTGTAATTGAAATTAGAGCTTTAGTTTTAGAATTCTTATAGGGACTTATAATTTATATGGTTTGGCCTAAATTACAAAAATTATAGGGTTTGACTTATATTACAAAAATTATAAATAAATATGGTTCAATTTTGGATAAAAATATAATTTTATGGACTAAAATGAACAAAAATAACACCATCTTATTTTTTACTTTATTAGACTAAATTATAAAATTAAACATATTGGACTAAATTACACAAATTAAATATAAAAAAAGATTAATTTTGGTTAAATACATGTTGTAGGGAATTAATTGAACACTAAGTTAAACCTTAAACCAATAACTCTAAACTACACTACACCATAAGCTAAAGTGTTAATTTCGGTTAAATAAAGATTAATTTCGGTTAAATACGTATGGTATATAATATATAGATTATATTATAGACTATAGTATAAACCTGAAACTTTAAACAAATATCATAGACCGTAAGCTAAACCCTAAACCTTAAACCATACAAATTAATCTATTAAACCAATAACTTTAAACTACACCATAAATGATAAACCATAAACCATTAATATTAAACACTAAACCCTAAACCATAAGCCATAAAAATTCATCTCATAAATCAATAACCCTAAACTACACCATAAACCCTAAACCATTAATACAAACATTAAATCCTAATTCCTAAACCATAAACCTTAAGCCATAGAACCAATAACCCTAAACTACACCATAAACCCTAAACCATTAACACTAAGACTAAACCCTAAACCTTAACTTAAGCAATATAATATGTATGATGCATGCATTACATGTATGTATGTATATCATATGTACATGCATATATGCATGGACTATGGTGAACTATGTATGTAATCATACGTACATACATATATGTATGAAGAACTACGTATGTATGATGCATGCATTACAATTTATAAGTACAATTACAATTACATTATTATCATACATATATACGTGCATACGTATCATTATCATCCATTATACATTAATAAACTAAATATATCAATATCATACATACATTATAAATTTATCCATTAATCATACATACACTATACAGTAATTAATTATGGATAATTATTTGATACACTGGTGGTGGAAATTTTTAGTTTTCACAAGCACCTTAATTTTAGGGTTTATGGAGTCAATTTAGGGTTTAGGGGTTTAGGTTTATTACTTTAGAATTTAGGGATTGTAAATAGAATTTAGGGTTAGAATTTAGGGTTTGTAGGTTAAAAATTGAGTCTTTAACATATTACACTAAAACCTAAACCCTAACCTTTAAACCCTAACCCTAAACCCTAAATTTTAACCATTACCCCTAAATTCTAAACCCCTAAACCCTACACCTAAACCCTAAAACTAAGGCACTTGTGGAAACTAAAAGTTTCTACCGCCAGTATATTGGATATAAAATTATACATACATTATACATTATAAACTAATTAAAAGCAATAATTTAAAACAAGCAAGGGGACTAAATTAGTACTGAATCAAAACTAAATTGAAAATATTTAAAATCAAGAGCCAAGGCTACAATCCCCATAGAAGTTGAACGTGGGGAAGCGTGGGCCTAAAAGCCCGAACAGCTATGTATAAATTCAATTTTAATCTATCAGTTTTTTTATTTTTCTCATTTTCTCTCGTCTCTCTAAAAAACAACAAATTCTCAAATTTTTAAATGCTTTTTCGATAAACCCAAAAAATCAGCCCTTGTTGTTCGTCTGTTCATATCAAAATCTTCGTTTCGATCCCAAAAAACACAAAGATTTCATTTTTTTTTTGTTTTTTGGATCAAAACACAAAACCCTAAACTAGTTCTTCACATGATCTTCATCAATTTCTTTCCTTGATCCAAATAAACACCAAAATTTCTCCCTTTTCTTGTTTTTTCAATCAAACCCAAAAAAACCCCCTTGTTTTTCTTCTGTTTATCCTAAAATCTCTTATTCGATCCAAAAAAACACAAAAAAAATTAATGTTTTTTTGGAGCAAAACAAAAAACCCTAAACTAGTTCTTCTCTATTCTTCATCAATATCTTTCTTTGATCCAAATAAACACCAAAATCTCTCTCCATTCTTGTTTTTTTGATCTAAAACCAAAATCATCCATATGCTCTTTTCTGATTTTTCACCTTATTCTCTGTCTTCTCATCATATTCTCTGACTTCTCACTTTCTTTTCTCTCAAATTGTCCAGTGTTTGCATTCTCTTTTCGAGTCCTGAATTTTCACGTTATTCTGAGTTTTCACCTTCTTTTCCACTTACTCGATCGAAAGCTTTTTTTATAGTTCGATGGATAGCCAGTCTTATAAGTTGAAATTTATAGGTAAACATGTCTATATTTATTTTTCTTGTTTTATTTATTATTTCAAATAAATGACTATTTTTTATCCTGTGTAGGTGACATAAAAAGAGGCCAGAATCAGAATAACCAACATTATGAAAGAGGTAAATAATATCTATTTTTTATTCTTTATTTTCTATTTTTTTTATTTTGGTTTTTGCTTTATATATTTACTAATATATCCTTATTTTTAAGGGGATATATATGATCAACTGTAATACCCTAATTTATCAAAGCGAATAAAATAAAATATGGTGTTATATATATAAACAAAAAAAATGAATTATGGTTGTGGGGGATTGAACCCACGAATTATTGCCCTTTGAACCCATGCTTTAACCATTAGGGCTAAGGCCTTTCCTTGGATATGTTTGATCCAACTTAATTTTAAACATTGTTTAAGTGGTTTGAACCGAAAATGATATCAGACTTATCAGCTACTCCATTTATTTTTCACATGGGGTGAAAATAAACCAAAGAGAGGTGAGAAGCTTCTAGTTTTTCCCCAAATCCCCAACCCCAGTCACCGGCTTTTATGCAGCCTCCATCGGTCGGTGGTGTGCACCGTCAGTATCAAACCGCCCCTCTCGTCCCATCAAGTAAAACCCACTTATCCACTCGCGAGCTGGCCGTTCCGTTCACTGGGACACTGAATTTAAAGGGGTCGTCGAATCTAGGTTTAAACCCCTTTGGTTCATCATTGTTTCCAGCCACCACAATCGTCCGTTCGTGGTTTGGTTGCCACCACCGCCTTTCCCGCCTTGAGGCGAGTCCAACCTTGGCCACCGATCACCATATCGATACTGTTCGGAGCCTCGTCAGAGCCACGCTAGTTCGATCAGTTTTGGGTCATTTTGGGAGGCTGTGGGACGTCGAATTCGGGTTCGAAAGTGTTCGAATGTTGTTTCAAGGGTCGACCGATATAGCAAGGACATGAGGTAATACATTACTACCCCTTGCATACTTTACGAAACATGTTGGTATTTTGTTAAATTATGCATGATTTTAATGAATAGTGTTAAAAGTTGATAATTTAAATATTTCGTTAAGTAAAGTTGATAATACCTTGAGGCTTGAGAATGATTAAAATACCTCTAACAAAACAAATGATCTGGAATTTACATTTGATCTGATATAATGACTACCTCATTTGAAATCCCTGTCATTGGGAAATACTTCGGAATTAAGATGCAAATATGTGTGATAACAAACCACTTAGATTATCTTGAACACTGGATAAATACCTAAAGATAAATTAACTAGAATTTATTCGTATTCCTGAAATGATCTAAATAACTGTAAGGAATAAATTGATCAAAATGATTGAAATGGCGGACCTCCTCAGGAAATGAAATTTACTAGATTAACTGAAATGAATGATATACTCTTGAGAATCTGAAATGAATAAGTTGTTTGTAAGGAGCGTAAGGATCGTGATGTTTGGACTACCATTGAGCACGTAAATGATTAAATACTCATATGACTTGAGATATGTGAAAGCTTGGAAATTCTAAAAATAATAACTGCAATGCCTCTATGGGTTTGAAGTTAGACTTATGGAAATCGATCATTCTTAATAATGTTACAATAAGGAAAGAATAATGCACAAATACATATTCAATTATTCGAGGCTCATTTCAGGATAATTTGTGTACCTATTCGAATGTTTGAAAGGTAATGCATTGATGAGACATGGTTCATAGAATGGACTTGGAAGCCTAGACTGCCGTTAGTAATCTTCAGCACAATAAATCACCGACTTTCCCTATCAGGATTAAACTAAGAAATTGCTCCGAGTGCTAAGATAATCAAAATACCCTCATGAACAAAATTTACTAGAACCCTCCTGATATATTCAGAATATTGATTGATCCTTATCTACCTGGCTTCCTTAAATCTATTCTGACATATCTGAATTTCTGCGTAATCATGACTTTTATCTGTTTGAAATATACCTCTATATCGAATTTGAAAAATATTCTCTCTGGTTACTGTTTTACTAAAAATAATTATTTATCATTACTTAGATTGTTTTATCTTGGGTACTTGGGTATTATATGAAGTACCTGAGGTTCAGCTCTGATCAAGCTGGCAATTCCGCCTGTTCTAGGTTCAGCCCTAACTCGGCTGGTAATTTCGCCCGTCCTGTATCAGGTTCCTACGCTTCGGCTAGGTTAATTTCTTATGACTACTGTATTAGGTTCCTACGCCTCGGCTAGGGTAATTCCTTATGACTATCAGACGTTCCTACGCCCGGCTAGGGTAATTCCTTATGACTCTCAGATCGGGTTCTACGCCGGGCTAGGTAATTCCTTATGACTATCAGACGTTCCTACGCCCGCCAGGGTAATTCCTTATGACTACAGTATCAGGTTACTACGCTCGGCTAGGGTAATTCCTTATGACTCATCAGACGTTCCTACGCTCGGCTAGGGTAATTTTTTATGACTATCAGATCGTTCCTACGCTTCGGCTAGGGTAATTCCTTATGACTCATCAGATCGTTTCCTACGCTTCGGCTAGGGTAATTCCTTATGACTGCTGTATCAGGTTCCTACGCTTCGGCTAAGGTAATTCCTTATGACTACTGTATTAGGTTTCTACGCTTCAGCTAGGGTAATATATTCTGCATTCAGGCTTTATGCTTCTGTTACTACGATTCTATTGGACCCAATACACCCTTTAGGTCAGCACATATGCCTAATGGGCCTAGGTAAATGCCTTATAAATACAGTCTTGGAAAACTGCCTATTGGAGTTCAGTTGGAGGATAGATAAGAATATAAAATAAACCGTAATTGGAACCTGTGGATACCCGGAACACCATGATAGTTTTATACTATACCATGTATTTGTTTTACCTTACATGCAATTGTCTACATCATCATTTGTTAGTTTTGTATTACTGAGTTTTCCCAAACTCACTTTGTTTCACTATTTCAGGTTAAAGAAATTCGATTATAGATTTATGACCAAAATTAGTTTGGTGTTCCCTTGGCGTTGCGCGTGGAGTATGATACCTATGTATTAGTGGGCATGTAAGTCACGTTTTATTTTATGATTGAGTCTATAATACGTCTTCTGAATTTTAGTTTGTGTAAACAAAATGTTAATCGGGGTTTAATAGAGATTTTTTTTTACACTTTTCTATATATTTTTAAGAGTTTCTTCTGTTTTTCTGTGGGTCGCTTCGGTGACCCTAATGTAACCTCCTAGATTTAAGTGTGTTGTATTGTCGGGTCTATGGGTTACATTTAGTGGTATCAGAGCTTAGAGTTGCGTCTATCTGGGTAGATCGACCGATCGTCTATCAAAGGGTGTCTGGTATGTGCATGCCCCTAGATCTTAACCGTACTCCACCAAGCCAAGACTCTGATGTCGAATCATTTCCTATAATAAGTACATCTAACCACTTTGTCCATAATAGTTTGATCTGTACTAACAAGGAATATCGGTAATGTTCATCTATTATTTGGGTTAACGTAATAAATTTGAATTTGGATAAAGTACCTGAGATGGTTAATGCATGTGAAATTGAAGATCTAAATTGGATTAAGAATAAATGTTTGATTATGTGAGGTAACTGATACAAGGTTTCATGCAAGGATATTCAGTGAAAATGATTATGTTTGAGAAAATCTTGATAGAAATTTGATAAAAACAATATAAATTTAAAAGAAAAGTGTTTGTGAATGTAACGAAAATGTAAAATTCGGTGGTGACTCAGTAATACACGAAGGAAACAATTGTCTTAAAATTTCACTGAAGGTAAGTGATATTCATTTAAAGCATTGGTTATGTTTGATCGGCTTAAAGAAATACTTTATCAAAAAAAATTGGCATAGTGTTTTGTTATGTATCATCCCTAACTGAAATTCGATCATATATACTGATTCTGGAATGCACTTTTGCAAACCTTGAGCACTCGTCTGGATTTCAGGTAGGATTTTTCATTCGTAAATTGACGGTCAATCTGATAGAGTAATTCAATATCCAAATAATGTATTTTGGAGTGGTATGATTGACTATTGTGATTGTTGGGAAGGTTTCTTACCTTTAGCTAAGTTTGCTTATGTAACAACTATCAGGCTAGTGTATGCACTATGCTCCGTAAAGTCTCTTAAGGATTAAAATATTATATTCTGATTAGTTTGTCTGAAATGCATGATGATTTGGTTTGGGTCCAAAGATTAGTCTGAGTGACTGAGAATACTATCAGAATGATTTGTGATTGTTTCAAGTTCTGAGAAACCATGGGTATTCTGATAGATAAGTTTCAGTACAAGAAGGAATGAAAGAGTTGTGGTTGTATTTCTCCGACTTTGGTAAATTTCGAGGATGAAATTTCTTTCTAGAGGGGGAGAGTTGTAATACCCCTAATTTATCAAAGCGAATAAAATAAAATATGGTGATATATATATATATAAACAAAAAAAGAAATTGTGGTTGTGGGGGATTGAACCTACAACCTATTGCCCTTTGAACCCATGCTTTAACCATTAGGGCTAAGGCTTTTCCTTGGATATGTTTGACCCAACTTAATTTTAAACATTGTTTAAGTGGTCTGAACCGAAAATGATATTAGACTTATCAGCTACTCCTTTTTTTCCCATGGGGTGAAAATAAACCAGAGAGAGGTGAGAAGCTTCAAGTTTTTCCCCAAATCCCCAACCCCAGTCACCGACTTTTATGCAGCCTCCGTCGGTCGGTGGTGTGCACCGCCGGTACCAAACCGCTCCTCTCGTCCCGTCGAGTAAAACCCCCTTATCCACTCGCGAGCTGGTCGTTTTGTTCACCGAGAAATCTAATTTTAAGGGGTCGTCAAATCTAGGTTTAAACCTCTTCGGTTCATCATTGTTTTCGGCCGCCACAGTCGTCTGTTCGTGGTTTGGTTGCCACCACTTCCTTTCCCGCCTTGAGGCAAGTCCAACATTGGCCACTGATCACCAGATCGATGCTGTTCAGAGCCTCACTGGAGCCACGCTAGTTCGATCGGTTTTGGGTCATTTTGGCATTCGTATATCTTTGGATCTGGGAGGCTGTGGGACGTCGAATTCGGGTTCAAGAGTGTTCGAATGTCATTTCAAGGGTCGACCGATATAGCAAGTACTTAAGGTAATACATTACTACCCCTTGCATACTTTACGAAACATGTTTTTATTTTTTTAAATTATGCATGATTTTAATGAATAGTGTTAAAAGTTGATAATTTAAATATTTTGTTAAGTAAAGTTGATAATACCTTGAGGCATGAGAATGATTAAAATACCTCTAACAAAACAAATGATCTGGAATTTACATTTGATCTGATATAATGACTACCTCATTTGAAATCCCTTTCATTGGAAAATACTTCGGAATTAAGATGCAAATGTGTGTGATAACAAACCACTTAGATTATCTTGAACACTGAATAAATACCTGAAGATAAATTAACTAAAATTTATTCTTATTCCTGAAATGATCTAAATAACTGTAAGGAATAAATTGATCAAAATGATTGAAATGGCGGACCTCCTCATAAAATGAAATTTACTAGATTAACTGAAATGAATAATATACTCTTGAGAATCCGAAATGAATAAGTTGTTTATAAGGAGCATAAGGATCGGGATGTTTGGACTACCATTGAGCACGTAAATGATTAAATACTCATATGACTTGAGATATGTGAAAGCTTGGAAATTCTAAAAATAATGACTGCAATGCCTCTATGGGTTTGAAGTCAGACTTATAGAAATCGGTCATTCTTAATAATGTTACAATAAGGAAAGAATATTGCACAAATACATATTCAATTATTCGAGGCTCATTTCAGGATAATTTGTGTACCTATTCGAATGTTTGAAGGGTAATGCATTGATGAGACGTGGTTAATGGAATAGACTTGGAAGCCTGGCCTGCCATTAGTAATCTTCAGCACAATAAATCACCGACTTACCCTATCGGGATTAAACTGAGAAATTGCTCCGAGTACTAAGATAATCAAAATACCCTCATGAGAAAAATTTACTAGAACCCTAATGATATATTCAGAATCTTGATTGATCCTTATCTACCCGGCTTCCTTAAATCTATTTTGATATATCTGAATTTCTGCATAATCATGACTTTTATCTGTCTAAAATATACCGCTATATCAAGTTTGAAAAATATTTTCTCTGGTTATTGTTTCACTGAAAATAATTATTTATCATAGCTTAGACTATTTTATGTTGGGTACTTGGGTATTATATGAAGTGCCTGAGGTTCAGCTCTGATCAAGCTGGTAATTCCGCCTGTTCTAGGTTCAGCCCTAACCCGGCTGGTAATTTCGCCTGTCTTGTCCTGTATCAGGTTCCTACGCTTCGGGGGTAATTCCTTATGACTACTGTATCAGGTTCCTACTCTTCGGCTAGGGTAATTCCTTATAACTACTGTATCAGGTTCCTATGCTTCGGCTAGGGAATTTCTTATGACTACTGTATTAGGTTCTTTCGGCTAGGGTAATTCCTTATGACTACTGTATCAGGTTTCTACACTTCGACTAGGGTAATTCCTTCTGACTACTATATCAGGTTCCTATGCTTCAGCTAGGGTAATTCCTTATGATTACTGTATCCGGTTCCTACACTTCGGCTAGGGTAATTCCTTATGACTACTGTATCAGGTTTCTACGCTTCAGCTAGGGTAAATCTTTATAACTACTGTATCAGGTTCCTACGCTTCGGCTAGGGTAATTCCTTATGACTACTGTATCAGTTTCCTATGCTTCGGCTAGGGAAATTCCTTATGACTACTGTATCAGGTTCCTACGCTTTTGTTAGGGTAATACATTCTGCATTCAGGCTTTATGCTTCCGTTAGTACAATTCTATTGGACCCAATACATCCTTTAGGTCAGCACCTATGCCCAATGGGCCTGGGTAAATGCCTTATAAATGTAGTCTTGGAAAATTGCCTATTGGAGTTCAGTTGGAGGATAGATAAGAATATAAAATGAACCATAATTTTAACTTGTGGATTCCCGGAACACCGTGATAGTTTTATACTATACCATGTATTGTTTTACCTTACATGCAATTGTCTACATCATCATTTGGTAGTTTTGTATTACTGAGTTTTCCCAAACTCACTTTGTTTCACCATTTCAGGTTAAAGAAGTTCGATTATAGATTTATGATCAATATCAGTTTGGAGTTCCCTTGGGTTGCGCGTGGAGTACGGTACCTATGTATTAGTGGGCATGTAAGTCACGTTTTATTTTATGATTGAGTCTGTAATACGTCTTCTGGATTTCAGTTTTCTGTAAATGAAATGTTAATCGGGGTTTAATAGAGATTTTATTTTACACTTTTCTATGTATTTTTAAGAGTTTCTTCTATTTTTCTATGGGTTGCTTCGGTGACTCTAATGTGACGTCCTAGATTTAAGTGTGTCGTATTGCCGGGTCAGGGGGTTACATCAACTGTCCAAAGTAGTTGATGGCCATATTTCTTCTAAGAGGAAGGCTACCATTTTCACAGAGTTTAGGAGAAGAATTTCTTCTATTTAGAACCATTATTGTAACACCCTAAAATATTGTGTTAAAAAAATGGGAGAAGTGTGGCCAATAGGTGTTGAACCCGTGACCTAGGCTTAGTGTGCTTAAACCTTGGCCATTTGGGCTAAGGCTATTGTTGGTCATAACACACCCCAAATTTATTTTAATCAGTGCATGTAAAGTTTGAACAAATTTTAAATATGGCCAACCGACCTCACCTACCATATTGAATGCCACAGTTCAAACTCAAGAAATATCTAGATATTTCTCTCACCAACTCTCATCACCGATTATCTCCCAATCTACATCAACGGTCCGTCGTTCTTCACTCACAGCGAAGCCTCGACGTTTGTCGTGAAATCCTAGTTGAAGGCCGGTTGAAAACCAAAAGACGCTCCCATGTATTTTTTATTTTTCGACCACCCCCATCGCTTGTTCGAGAGGCAACCACCACCATCGTACTCAACTTACCGAGATGAGCAAAACTCAGTCAGCCGATCATGTGCTCAGTGGCATTTTGAAGGTCATTGGAGTTCGAGGAAAACCCTCACTTTTTTTCCTTTTCGGCCGTCCTCCTTCATTCCAAGGCCGTGGTAAGGCTCGATGTGTATAAAAATTGAGTTTTGCTCAATGTTTTCTACATTTTGGAGTGATTTTTGGCTGAAATAGGCCATGCGTGGGTGTTACGCTTCGTTAGGAGTAATTTTTGACAGCCTTGGACGGTAGTTTTCGAACCGAACCGGCCTAATTGGTTTAGACTCAGTTTGGCCCTTGAATCAAACCAGTCTAGCCATGAACCAGTGATATGCCTATTACATTTGATTGGGCCAGCCTGTTTCCTAAGGCCTAATGGCCTTTAGCTCATACCCGACTGGTCCAAGACCAAACCTAACTTAAGTCCGACCCAAGTCTGACCCAACCTAAGCCTGACCCGAACCCGTCTAACCGATCTAAACTCGTCTGAACTAACCCGTCTGAGTCAACTCTGTTGACTTTGACCGTTGACTTTGACCAAAAAGTTAACTTTTTATGAAAACCTGTATTTTATGTTTTTTGATGTCATGAGTCTGATTTTGAAGTCTGTTTCACAAATTTTTGACCCAAAAGCCTCCGAATTTGATGTTGATCTCAAACATGCATATGTATTAAGATAATTTATTTAAGGAAAGTTATTAAAAATGACTAACACATGATATTATTTGTTTAAAAGTACTAGAGACTCTCCCGATCATGCATCTGCTAGCCCAGCTCCTCTTGATACGTGTGATCTCGTGAACCCATTGTGACTCATATGTATTGGTACATTGTGAATTATCATAGTAGAGAATTTCTCCCATATTGATTTAATCTTCGTTGTATCTTAGGTTCTAGCACAACATCGAAGCGTAACACTGGTGCTCAGTAGGCCATCTGACTGATCAGATCTTTTAAGGTGTGTTCATTGTGTGCTATATAAATGTTTTGATTGCTTTGTTTAAACTGAACATGTGCACATGACTGACATTGTTCGAATTTTTGCAAAAACATAACATGTTTCCTGATTTCAAGCATTATCATTTTATCTGTCTGATTTATGCTTAAGTACCTGGTCGAATAACATGCTCTTTGGTTACTGTTTTATTGAGAATAATTGCATGTTTTATATTTACTATTACTACTCCTTACTAATGAATACTATAACTACTGCATAGACTTTTACTAGGGGTACTTGGGATGGTATATGAAGTATATATTGGTTCAGCCTTGATCCGACTGGTAATTCTGGCTATATTTGGTTCCTATGCTTCAGCTACGGTAATTTTGCCTGGACCTAAGGCATTCCCTTAGGATAGCACTTACGCCCAATAAGCCTGGGTTAACGCCTTTATAGATGCAATTATGGGGAATTACATACTGGAGTTCGGTTGGGGGTAGTTAGGTTTATATGAAAATGTTGGTTGCCCTTATAACATGATTTTCTGAAATATTATATACTTGTCTGAACTATTTAAATTTTTTATTCTGCACTTAATGGAACATACTGAGCTCCCTAGCTCACTCCTCAAATTTCTCCCTTTCAGATATTTTGGATAGGCTACCATGTACCTGACATTCGGAGGATCGACACATTCAGTACTCTATCTAGATTGTAATGTTTTTATCCACCATTTTGTTCTTTTAAGGTTACATGTGCTTATATTTTGGGATGTATGGAGATTTATAATTTTGGTATTTATTGCTATATTCGATATAGCTTATTTTGTAACTATCGTCTGATATGTTTATTTATATATATATATGATTTCATCATCCTATATCGGTTTACGCAAATATGTTTTCAAACTAGATGCTTGAATTTTTGACATGCCCTCTACTTGGATTTTAAAGTTGAGATGTACCCTGTTAGACATAGTCATTCCGCATAGGTCGGTCTAGGGGGTTACAATTATACATTCATTAAGTCTCCCGATGGTGGTCTTTATGCCCACCGTAAGTATTGCAAAATCAAAAAGTACAAAGCTGATTCCTATATTGGTACTTCTAACCCTAAAAGACATACTAATAAATGCCAAGCTTATAAGGATTATCTTGCTAAAAATCCTAATATGTTAAGTTCTTTTGATCGAAATAAATATTGTGAATTGTTTGCTGAGGCTATTCTGTGTCATGATTATGCTTTGAGTATAGTTGAGCATGAAAAGCTTAGGGTTTTGTATTATTACCTTAATTCTAATGTGAAAGATATTTCGTGGTATACTATTACTATGTATTACATGTCAGAGCATGAAAAGCATGAAAATTATCTACTTGATTCAATGCATTTTGTTTCAAGTCATATTTGTTTTACATGTGATGAGTGGTCTGCCTATACTTCACGTTTTTATTTTGCTTTTACTGCACATTATGTTGATAGTAACTAGGAACTTCAGTCTAAAATATTTTTTTTTATTTTCCTCCACCCCATGATGGTGAGTTAATTTTTAAATTTGTGAAAAAAATGATATGTGAGTGGAGTCTTGAAAAGAAAAGCATTTACCATCACTCTTGATAATGCTTCCGCGAATGATATAATGGTAAAGTGACTTAGAGGTGATTTGCATGCCATTTCTCATCTTCCATGCAACGGTAAGTATTTTCATATAAGGTCTGCTGCCCATATTTTAAACTTGATAATTCAAAAATGTTTGAAAATAATTGACTCTTATGTTATTAAATTACGTGAAATTGTTAAGTTCATTGATTCTTCTAAATCTCGACTTTGTGCCTTTGAATTAGCTATTAAAGACTGTGATTCTTCTTTTTGTGGTAAGTTGTTGTTGGATATTCCTACTCGATAGAACTCTACTTACTCAATGCTTCATAGGGCACTTGATGCTAAATAGCCATTAACTTGTTTGTTAATAGAAAAGAATGACTTGGATATGATTATTGATTATGAGTGGAAACTGTTTAAATAATTTGTGATTTTCTTGAGCCATTTTATGAAATCACTACTCTTTTCTCTAGATCTAAGTATCACATTTCAAACTTGTACTTGGCTAATGTTGTTGCAATTGGGAAGTTGTTGTGTGATGCTCACAATGATCCTTGTCAAGGTATTTCTTCAATGGCAGGACCAATGCTTGCATTATATGAGAAATATTGGTTTGATCACTCAATGATTCTGACTTTTGTTGTTTTGTTTGATCCTCGATATAAATTACAACTTTTGAAGGATTTGTACAGTGTTCTTTATGTAGAAGATGAGGTTCAATGAAGGGTAAGTTTCATATATAATGAGTTTATTGATTTATATATATTTTATTCAAAATCTGCACCTTATGGTTCTTCTTCTATTCAAAGTAACACATCCCTATACACAAGTTCGACAAGTTCCAATCGACTTCGAACATTTAAAAAGTCTACTCTAGAATGGGTTTATTAAGAAATATACTCTTACCAAAAAATATTGAGATTTTTATAACAACTCGTAATTGCCCGTATTTTTTTGAATAGAAAGAGCGAGATGAAGAGTATCTTACTGTTGTTAACAATTCTTCCATTTAAAGGTAAATATTTGATTTTCCTTATTTTTAATGTTTATTTTATTAATATTTGAATTAGTTTATTAATGATAGTATGTTTGCTTTTGTAGGCTGCCTCTATAACAAGTATATTTGAATTGGTTTGTGAATAAGTTTGTCTTGATTCTTCTCTCTAAAGGTAACTTCAATCTTTATATTTATTAGGTTTATTTCATCAACATTTGAAATATTTACAATATTTGAAATATTTGTGAATGATTCTGTTTTTATTTGCTATTAAAGGTTTGACACTTTTGTAAGGGTTTGGTAAAGTCGAAAATGTTTGGCACTAGTGGCTATCATATTCCCCATGACTTTACCACTGAGTTTATGTTTGTTGCTTGGTGCTTGCTGCCTGAACTGGTCTAAATGCTGAAAATGATGCTTACTGTTGTCTGCATGGCCTGGTCTGAATGCTTGCTGCCTGTCTGGACTTGTCTTAATGCTAAATTGATGATGCTTGCTCCTGCCTTGTAAACTTTACAATGTAAATTGTTGTTGGTCTGAACTTTGACCGAACAAAATTGTTGTAAATTCTTAAATCTTATCTAAGTAGTTACTCATGGTTAAATTATGTTGGTGAAATTTTGGCTTTTAAAGCTGAAAAGCTGCCCATAATTTAATCATGTTGGCAATATTTAGATATTTTGAGATAAATAAAAGCTCGATGAAAAAAAATTTGGTAGCAAATTTGGGCTTTTAGCCTTGTAAAATTTTTGCTATAAGATCTGAGAGCTTAAATTATAACATAAATTTATTTAGTTGATTTAATTTGTACATTTATAAATTGTGTTGTGTTAGACTGTTAATTTTTCAAAATTTCTGAAATTACTAAATTTATCAATCTCATTTTTTGATTATTTGATATTATCAATTTATCGTAAGTATAAATGTACAATTAGGTTCAAATATGAAATATATATATATTTTAAGTTAAATTATATTTAAATTATTCATTAATAAATTAAATTTATTGATATTTAAAGTCACTTATTTCTAATGATTAAGTTAATAATCAACAAATGAATCATTTAATAAAATTAATTTAATGGTTATAATTAATTTTTTAATATAATGATCATACTTAATTCAAAAAGTAAATTTATTAATTTAATGATCATAATTAACAAATTGGTTTAAATTTTGAATAATTTGTTTTAAATTTATCAATCTCTAGTTATTAATTTAATAAACCTTTTAAATATTATTATATACTATAATTTATAAACTATAAAAAAGTGAAAATATTAATTTAATGATCATAGTTAATCATGTACCTTAAATTATAAAGATGTATTTTGTCACACTATAATATAATAAATTCATAATCTCACAACTTCATCAATTGTAACTTATTAGTTATACAAGTCAGATAAATACCAAGTCAGGTAAATATCATATTAGTTTAATAACAAGTCAGATCATTTACAGGTTGAGTCAATTACAGTTAAGGTTGATAACAGGTCAGGTATTATCAAGTTGAATTCGGGTTCAGGTCGTTCTCAAATCAGGTTCAGATCCAAAATTTTCAGGTCCAACTTGGGTTCAGGTCAACACCAGTTCGAACTCAAATCGATTTCGGGTCACCACCACCTCGGATCACAATCAGTTCTGACTCAAGTCGGTTTCTATCAGTTTTGCAGGTCGGGTCAGCTTTTTACATCCCTAAGATTTAGGGTTGTTTATTGTTTGGTTGATGAACTAAAATTTAATTTGGTTAATGATCAGCTATCGAAGTGTTCTATTGGTGAATTTTTTTAAATTCAATTATCGATTAATTCATATTGAAACGGAAACTTAATCAAATTAACTGGATTTTTAATATATAATTAGTATATTTTTATTTTAAGTTCAAATCTCGTCATTGGCTTATAACATTTAATATTTATATTTTAATTCAATATTAAGCTCAACCCAAAAGGAAAAATAAAGACTAAAAATAAAAAATATCTAACAAAAAAATCATTTTCAATTTATTGCTACTTGAATTGTTATTTTGGATTGAAATACAAAATACTATTAACAATCTTAGTTAATTTGAAAATCGATCAAATTAATCAAACTTAATTTGGTTCGGTTAACGGTTAAAAGTCGAAAAGTTCAATTAATCTAATTTTGAATAGTTTAGTTTAATTATTAACAGAAGTGGCTGTTTAAATAACCCTATTAGATTTTCAATTTTTAAAATTGAGTTAAAAGTGAGGTTACATTTAGATGAAATGTGTGCCAATTGTTCTGAAATTTCTACCAAAACACCCTCTTTTAATTTGATAACTTTTACATTTTACTTAGAAATTTTAATTTCAAACTACTTTATAGAACTTTATTTTCTATATCTTTATCGAATCCTATAAAATTAGGATAAATTAGATTAATGGTCACCCACCTTTTAGGGCATTTGCACTTTGGTTATTCAAATAAAAAACTCAATTTAGTTATTGCCTTCAAGGTAGCTTTCAATTCAGTCACTCAATCTTTAAATCTCTAATAGTGTCAGAGTCCACACACTCTCATGCCATCTTCTTGAATAAATAAACTTCCTCCAAAAAGTAAAGACACATGTCATAACTTTATTGGCAGAAAAATAAGGTAAATATTAATTGATAAGGCTGGAAACCGAACCCAAGATTGAATTATTATAATATATGTTAAAAGTTCATCCATGACTTATAATAGTTACACGTATATACAATGGAATAAAATTCTTATAACATACAATAATTAATAATTATTAATTATTATAATATATATTAAATCATATCAATAATAAATTGAATTATTATCTTAGTTTAATTATCTTAATTAATTTTATAGTTAAATAAAAATTAAAATTAAGATTTAGCACTATGAAAAACATCTATTAGTTTATTTTTTTCCATGAAATAACATCTAAAGAAAATCATTTGAAAAAAAATGATATCATTAATATTTAATAAGTTGGAAGTATCTCAAAGAGAAGAATTAATTACACCATATGTCCCCAAATTATGACTCTAATTTTAAATTGGTCCTTAAACTTTAAAACTTTTTAATTCCATCCTCAAACTATGTCTCTCATTCTAAATTGGTCTCCAAATTTTTGAATATTCCAATTTCATCCCCAAACTATAAATCTCAGTTTGAATTGGTCCACAAACTTTTGAACATTCCAATTTCATTCCCAAAAATCAAATTATTAGTATATGCTAATCATATCCCAAGTTCATAAAATTGTTATAAAAATATTAATTGTCATGTAAACACCGATGTCTATTATGTAATAATATGATGTGTCATAAACGATAATTTGATGATGAAATCAAAATATTTCAAAAGTTTGGGGATCAATTTAGAATGAGAGTTATAGTTTAGAGATAAGATTGAAATATTCAAAAGCTTGGGGATTAATTTAGAATGAGGGTCATAGTTTGAGGATGTAATTAAAATGTCCAAAAGTTTGGGGGACCAATATAGAATTAGAGTCATGGTTTGGGGACATGTGATACAATTAACTCCAAAGAAAATGAAGTTTTAAAGTAGTTCTTTGAAGATGAAGAATTCAATCATATTCTAATAACAATGACACCAAAAAATTGATAGATCATGTAAATCAATGACGAGATAATATAATACTATGTTTGTTTAGTTTGTTCTATATATTACTTTTTCAAAAATAATTTTTTGAATGTTAAAGCTATGAGTATGTTTTGAATAAAATGTTAAACATTCTCGTTACATGATCAATGAAAAAGCTTCCATTTACAATTATATGTTATCATTAATTTTAATTTAATTTAATTTTTTAATATTCTTAAGGTGATTAGAAGATAGTATATGTTTATATAATTCCTAACCTTTTGGTAAAACACACACCTTGCAGACAAAGCGATTTGAACTTGGGTCACTTCGGATGAATATCATTCGTTTTTTACTGAGACCACTTGTTGGGAAAAAACTTTATTTTAAAATGATAATTTATTATTATTATAATTTTATAATTATTTAGGTATATTGTAACGTTTACGTATTGTCTTCTAAACATCGTAAATATATGATTTTATGATATATAATTTTATTATTACTCAACTTATGATTTAAAAATACTTAACTTTTGAACCCAACAAGTAGGGGTGTGCATAATTAACCGTAATCGTTATATTTCACAGGTTAATTAATAGAACCGTTAAAGTTAAACGGTTTAGGTTAACCGAACCGCTAAAAATGATGGTTAATGGTTACGATTACGAATTTTGACAATATCGATTGACTGTTATTAAATGTTTATATATATATATAATATCTTCAACTAAAGTTCAGTCCACACACCCTATTTTCTAATTTCTAAACCCTATTTTATAATCTAATTCATAATTATTTTTTATCTTCGATTTGCTATTATTACATTATATTTCTTGTACTAACTTGTTTCATATTTTTAAATAAAGAATAGAAGGATTTAACACTTAATCAACAAACAATTATGATTGATGAGTCATATTTTATTTTAGAGAAAGTCGGCGAAGACCTTGGGTGATTTGGTCGTAGAGTTAACTTTTGTGACTTGTGATACTAAGTTATGGAAGTTTCATTTAACTTATGTTTGTTTTATGTTAGTTAAATTTTTCTTTAAAACTTTGATGGTGTATTATTATGTGTTGAACACTATTAAAACTTGAAATTTTAAACTAAGTATGAATTTTATGTATTTTGTGTTGTGTTGAAACTTTGTAGTATGTATGTATTTTTTTAATTAAGTATGGAAATAGTGTTTAAAATCTCCATTTAAGCATTTTATGAACATTTTAATAAAATATTTATCGAAAATGTAGTTTCATTATTCTCAAAAGAAGTAGTGAACATGTGAAAAAATTATAATAGTTTACAGGTTAACCTATAATCGAACCGTCGGTTAACCGCATCTTAACAGTTAACCATTAGCAGTTAACCGATTCTTAAGAGTTAGGTTATGGTTAGCTAAATTCAATAACCGCTATAACAGTTAACCAACCGTTTAGGCTAAACGGTACGGTTAATCGACCATTAACACCTCTACCAACAAGTGTTATAGTGGAAAAGCGGATGATGTTCGTCGTAGGAGACACAGGTTCAAATCGCTATGTCTACATGGTGTACGCGCATTGTCAAAGGGTTAAGAATATCTATGAACATATACTTCCTTGTAATCACCTTTAGACTGTTCAAAAAAATACTTAACTTTTAGAATATTACATATTTTTATATTTAAATTATTTTTACATTAAACAAAACATTTTATTAGATAATAAAAATAAATGTACATGCACACGTGCAACACATGTGTAGAAGAAAACTAGTTAGTAATAATTGTTGGGAAAATGTGAGAAACATGGTAAATTTGAGCCATATTTTTAATGGGTAAATGTGGAGATTCGAATAATGATTTTATTGGATCTAATTCTAATTCATGAGACCTTTACAACGGTATCTCATATGCTCAAAACAGTTGAGTGATGAATGAGAAATTGATACTCAAAGTAGGGTAGTTGTGAATTGAATAAGAAAGTGAAAACCCCCTATCCCACATTGATGAGATAAATAGCATAGGAAGTGTTTATATACACTTACCCTTTTCGTACTTGAATGGAAATTGTGTTTCACACGCAGACGCGAGGGTGCGGATCAAAGCTCATTGAACCCATATAGGGTTGGGGTGCACCCGTACGACGTGGACAGCACGAATGTTTGGGCTCTTCATGGGCTTGCAATATTTTACCCACTTCGAATAAAATTTTTCCTTATTTTTTGCATATCTTTTTTAATATTCTGAATTTAAAAGGATAATTTACGATTTCCTTTAAATTCGGATATTAAAAGGTAATAAAAGCAATTCACGGGAATATTCTTTTTTAATATGGTATGAACAGATTGTTACCGATTTAATTCGGTTAAACGGTAAATGAAATTAATTTAGAATATTATAATTTCCACATTTAACCTAGCTCACTCCCCTATAAATAGCATGTCATTCCTTTGATTTCAATATAACGAAAACCACATAACTTTTCTACAGTTTTCTCTGTGGGTTTTTCAAAAGTTATTTTTCGGTGGTAGGCGAAGGCAAGAGTAAGTTTGTGATCTCCACGGCAATGCAGCTGTGGCTGATCATTTGTTGTTGTATCCTGGGAGACAGACGACCAACGAAATCGAGCACCATAGGAGTAGCCGAAAATCTGTCTTAAGAAAACTGCGTTCGTGTAGGCCTCAACACGTCTCCAACTCGGTTAAATATGTTTGCTGATTTATTCATGTTGTATCGTTTTAATTTTTGTACTGTTCGTTCGAATAATAATATTTTTTATTATTTGATTCTTTGATTAACACTCTTATTCTAACCATCTTAAGACAGATTTTAAGGCTAATGAGCACCCCTTTACACTAGCAAGCAAAGGATCCATGTTCACATCTACTTGTGAGTCTAACTAATAGTTAATTGTGATTATCAATCTTAATCCTTATTTGTATAAGGATGGTGAGATATGGACATTTACTGTGCGAGCTTTCGATCATGCATTGTGTCTCAAATTACAATGGTTTTACATAAGGTAAATTCTTAGAATCTGGTAATATTATATTATTCTTATCATGGTAAGATTTACCCATATTTCTGCATGTATTATTATAGTTTTTTATCTTAATTATTTCTTTTGCCTTTTAATATGAAATATTAAATATGGCATGAAAAGAAATATCATGTGTCTTGTATAATAATTTCTATAATTATTATTACTTGTGGTTTGGAAATATTATGGATTATTTTCTTTCGTACTAATAATTTTCTTTTGAGAAATTTTATAGTGACGAACAGGATATTCAGACGAAGTCTTAATTTGTTTTGGAAATAAAGATCTCATAAATAATTCGTTTCGGGAATTAATTCATGCCGTTTTAACGGGTTTACTTGATCTTCCAAACAAAAATCAATAGAATTAAAATCAAAGGATTAGTTCCTTTTGATTTTTGTTGGTTAAACATAATTAAGTGGATTGATATCGATGTTATTTAACAGAAGATATAATGAAATAAATTACTAAATTTATTTCTTCGTTAGAATCTTGCGTTGATTCTAATTTGGTAAGAAAAATAAAGCATTAAATTTATTTTTGGGGAATCAAGTATGATTTTATTTTGGAAATAAATATGTGAATTTGTTTCTGGAATGTTACTAAATTAAAAGCGTTGATTCCGACCGAGGTAT
Organism: Hibiscus mutabilis; assembly: GCA_019671005.1. Lineage (NCBI taxonomy): Eukaryota > Viridiplantae > Streptophyta > Magnoliopsida > Malvales > Malvaceae > Hibiscus > Hibiscus mutabilis. The sequence goes on from CM033713.1 coordinate 27,648,675, forward strand.
CGAATCAAAGCATAGAAGAACTTTGTTCTCCATGTCAAAATTAAATTCTTAAAGCCTATTCTGATGCATGCTATGAAGTGCACAGTATTTAAAAATGGCTAAAGAATTGTGAGGGTCGTTGGACCATAAATGGAAGATGTTGGTGCTAAGAAATTCTTAGTTACCAAATTCTTAATGATTGATTCCAAATTGTTGGGAATCAAAGGTAGTGATTTTAATTAATCACTCATGCTTGAAATGATTTCAAGAATACAATCCAAAAACGGATGATTCAAAGACAATATGAGAGTGCATGTCTAGGATTAGTTCTTTGAAAGACTTGGTATCTAAGCGTGTCTAGTGCACCACCTCTCTTTTCAAAAGTTACCTACCTGGTGCGCTAGTCATTATTGTTCTTTCTATTAGACCGTCGGAACTTTTGTTTCAGGTTTTAGTTTATTAAATTCCTAACGTCTAACAAAAGTTAGAAATTGTGTCTCTGTTTCTGAATTTAGGTTCTGACTAAATTCCTGACAATGGACAGATTCATAATATTCAGTTTTTTGTTTGTGACTATGTGACACAATGGAAAAAACCAGTAAAATTCATTTGAAAGAATTTTAAAATACGTTGCATATTTGACCATGATAAGCTTGGTTAAAATTTCTGAAAATATATATTTTTCCTATTATTCGAGAGGATAAGGTAAATATTGTTACCATCTTCAAATATTGTTAAGACAAATATTGTTAGGGCAAACATAGTGGAAGTCAAAAATGACTTCAAACCGCAAATTAGGCGGTGTGGTCAAGAAGCTAAATTTCATGGAAAATGCTTCAATTGCCATAAGATAGGGAACAAGTCTTCGGACTATAGACTCTCAAACGAGATCAATGTCGTGACAAATTTTGTCATAACAATTGATATGGCTGATAATTGTTTGAAGGAAAATTTATTACCTTCGTTGATGATAGCAAAAACTAATGCTATGTGCACTTGCTAAAAAGCAAAGATGATATTGAGAAATTATTCTCTATAAGTAGGATGTTGAAACCCAAACTTAATCAATTGATTAATTTGGGGAGAAACTCTATGTGAGTAACGCTAAAACATCCTAGGGTACAATGATTTTGAAGATAAGAATTGAAATTTCAAAATATGCCTAACATGTGGGGGAAGTTGTTCTATCAACTAATTACCTTTAATAAGGTATCCCCAAATAAAAAGAGATAAGACACCATATGAGTTATGGAAGGAAATAAAACCTTCCTACAACTACATAAAAATGTAGAGGTGTCCTGCAAAGGTAATGTTCCCATTACCAAAGTAAATGGAAATGTGAGAACTATATTTTCATTGACTATGTAGAACATAGTAACGGATATCAATTTCTTGTGTACAAACAGATTCACAAGAATGTGATAATTCTTTGAAAATATATTTCCTATATAATAAGGAAGTTGATCCAAGTTCAATGAAACGAACTTTGGAGACTATCAATGAAAATAGTCCATACGTTCAACGAAAGGTTGAAACTAAGATATTGTCATGATGACAAGTAAGTGTGACAAATGATTGTATGTCAACATTGGATACATGATCATATGTTAAGGACATACTCATTGTTATAAGTAACAATAAAATGGTAAACGTACTAAATGCATGAAAAATATGATAACGACATATTTGATTTTGGGTATCCAAATCTAACGACTGTCTGATGATCTCATATTGACGCAGTCACACTACGTTCAATAAAAGATATTGTCATAAGAGTGTGACAAATGTGTGTATGTCAAAACTAGGATATATGATCCTATGTTGATGAAATGGTAAATATACCAAAAGACTTGTAAAATTCAAGATTGACATAGAAAATATGAGATTGACAGATTTGATTCTGGTCATCCAAATCAAACGGTTACTTGAAGGTCTCATATTGACACAGTCATACTACGTGGACAAAAGAAGTTTGGCAAGGATATTCTCGGCATAGCTAGAACTCCAATAAATACGAGCCAACATTTGTTCAAAGTGGAATATGCAAGGGTCATAGATAGTCTAATATACCCCATGAGCTGCACTAGACCAGATATTGCTTTTACTGTGAGCAGTTTAAGCAAGATTCACAAGCAATCTAATTGAAAACCACTAAAAAGCAATTGTAAAGGTATTGAGATATCTCAGATATACTCAACATTATGAATTGCAGTATTCCAGAGATCCTACTATTTAGAAGGATTCTTCGATGCTAGTAAGATATCTAAGATATCAAAGAAAGAAGTCGTGTCATGGAAATCCTCAAGGCAAACGATACGATTATAAACAGATTCACTATGGAATCTGAGTTTGCAGCTCTGGACAAATTCGGACAAAAAGTCAAATGACTTTAAAATGTCTTAGAGGATATTCCTGAATGGCTAAAGCATGTGCTAACAATATTCATATATTGAAAACCAAAAATTGGTAGAGCACAAAGCTTTATGTACAACGGTAAGTCGAGACATATGCGTCATCGACATAACACTATTAGACAACTGATCTCAAATGGAGTTATCAAAAGGATAACATTGCGGATCCGCTAACCAAAGGGGTAAATCGAGATCAAGTTGAGAAAATATCGAAAAGAATGGAACTCACGCCTATGGAAAATTTAAGGTGCTTTGTGAAGGAAAACCCTACCTAGTTGACTGGAGATCCCAAAATCTAGGTTCAAAGGGACAACCTAATTGCATAGACTTGTGCGGTCACTGTGGGGGTTCTTCTCCCAAGTCCATTCCTATGATGTAAATAATGATCAAAAGTGGTATAGGCTAAGCAAAGCTTTTAATGACCATTGTGTGCTTCGGTGAGCCGAGCAACATAAGTCACCTATGTAAGAGTGGAGTGGGGCCACTTTAAGGAGACTACTGGGCATAGTTCTCTCAAACTCTTGCAGAACCAGGCGATGTCCACGTGATGGGTGCCAAATCCGTCAAAAAAATAATACCTACTTATTTTTTGGATTTGTAGTAGCGGCAAGTAGGGTCGATTCCACAGAGAGCGGTTAAGAAATTAAATTCACAAGTAAGGCAATTTAAGTAAAGGGGGAAGTTTGTGGTTTGAATTGAAGAAAGCAATTGAAGTAAGGAAGAATTCAATATAAATTGGAACTCTGGTCAAGGTAGAACTTGGAATATTAAATCAAAAATTTAGATCATTGACCCACAAAAGATAAATCAACATCAACTTCAAATAGCTTGGTTTTAGATTAGATGAATACCACCAAATAACCCAATCTCTTCTAAGTTATATGATCAATTAAATACTATTAAAAGATTAACTCTTATTATCAAGATTAAATTCCTAGATACCACTAAAGAATTACAATCTATCAAATAGCATTAATGATCTCAAGAGACCCAAAGCACAAATTCTTCCTAAGCACAAACATGTTAACTTATTAAGAATATGAATTCATACCTTTAGAAATCGAACCTGAATTTCTTTACCACTTGTATCAAATATCATTGAATTGGTTGTGGCATATATTTAACCAAACATACACATGAAGATGAAGCACAAAAGATATGAAAACACTTGAATAAAGATGAAGATAATTTGGGAACAAGAAATCTCACTAAAAACTTGAAATAATATCTTTGTAACTACACTTAACTAGAAGCCACTCATGGTGGTTGGCGAAGACACAAGAAGAGGGAGAGGGTTTCGGCTGCTTAAGATTGATTTTTCTTTACCCTTTGATCTCTATTTATAGGAGAAAATAAAGGGGAAGAGTTTATATTAAATGCAATAATCCTAAACAACTCTAATTATGGTAAAAGTCGAAGTCCACTTGTAGTAGGATTGCTTGTCCTCCAAGTCAAAAAATCTGTCTTGCACCGTGCCCATGCCTTATTTTGCGAGTGCTACTGGTTTTGCGCGAAGGATTTACCAAGTATGCCAAAATGGTGTTAAAACTCGGCTTTTACGTATAAATCATCGTTAAAGCCCAAAAACACCTGCAAAACCAAATAGGAACCGAATTAAGGGCTTTAAGATAGATTAATGTGCTAAAACATAGTATTTAATATATGAAAACATGCAAATTTATGACTTAGCATATACCCCCACACTTAGATTATGCTTTTCCTCAAGCATATTGAAATTCAAGATCTAAGGTCCCTTTGGTAACGAAGAGAGGATAAGAGAAGTAATAAATCATGATTTGCAAATTACCACAAGCAAATAATATCCTAATTAATTATCATGAAGTCTAGATGGAATAAAATCAAACACCCTTACAAAAGATTCACTCAATATCGCTCAAAGTGTTTAAGGGTCAACAACACTCAAGTCAAAGCATGAAAAGATACTTACCATAGGCTTGCAAATATATCACATCTCCACCACTAGTTGGATCGAATTACAAGATCAAAAGGTCTTTGAATTTGGTTGTATCGGGGATTAGGACAAGATGTGATGAGAAAGACTTTTAGGCTTTTTGAATCGAAGAACTTCACACTCCTTTTTCTTTTTTCTTTTTTGTATCAAGCTTTTGCACAAATTTAATTTTGGGAGAAACAAGGATTCAATCTTCTTCACACTGCTTGTTTTTTCTTTTGAATTTTCTTTTTGAACAAACAAGACAATTTTCTTTTTTATTTATGTTCCTTGTTTTTCAAGATTTTCTCCCTTTTCTTTTTCTTTTGCTTGATTTTTCTCTTTTTTTAGTAAGGAAAGTATGTAGTTCTTCAATTTCGGGTGCAAATTAGGGAAATCAACAAAAAGGAATTAGGCTTGTAATGTGGTTAGTTTCCAAACAATAGGCTTAGGCTCAAAAGTGGTTCTCTAATGGTCATATTTACCAAGGTAGGCTTTTTGGCTCAAGGTTCATACCTAGGTGCCTTATTCATCTCAAGTAATTTGATCCTATATGGTCTCAATGTGCATAACATTGCAAGTTCTAGAAGTAATCTAATCATACTTGACAATCACCCAATGAAGAAAAATATAAAGCACAAAGATATATGCTTGTTAAGGCTCAAGTCTCACAAAGTGGTTTGTTGTGTCCAATTTTTATCCATCCAACTATCAAATCAATTAATATGAGAAACAATTTGCAAGTCTAACAAGATTTTGTCAATCCTATTTTACTTCTCATATCAATCTCATCTTTACCTAGGGATCTCAAAAAATTCCACATGTTAAGTTCAAGAAAAATTTTCATGTGAAAGTAATACTCAAATTCATCAAGAGGCATGTAATTTCACATAATTAAATCTCATGGTTCTAGCACAAATTCAGCACATCAAATTAACCCCCCACACTTAAACCTAACATTTTCCCCAATGTTCCCTAACCTATATGTAGAAGATAAAAGTATGCAAATAAAAAGTTAAGGGAGAAGAGTGATCCCTCATGCGGCATGCGGCGGTTTAGGAGTGTAGAGGTGTGGAGGGTCGAACTCCATGTGCTTGAAGAATGCCTTTTGGTTCGCCTCTACTCGTTGCATCCGATATTCCAAGCGACCTAGACGTTGCTTGGAGGTGATGGCTTGCAAAGATGAGGCTTCCTCTGTGGTTCTATAAGGCAACTTCATGACAAAGTTCCCCCTTGCATCCTTATCGAGCATCTTCATTGTTTGCAAGCAATTGATGTCGATTGGTTCCATTTGTCTCACTACCTGTAGGTTAGTATTTGCGGTAAGCAAGCCGTCTTTGAAAGCTAAATGACAAATATAAGAACCAATGATCAAGGGCTTACTTTTTCGATTTTCTATGACAGTAAGTTGTTGCGCGAACCAATAGCCAATGTTTACTTTTATCCCCTTTACCATGCACCAAAGGATAAAAAATTTAGCTTTGTTTAATATTCTTGCCGAGTTCACTCTACCGGATAATGAATATGCTAGGAATTGATGAATGTATTTTAGCTCTGGATTTTTGAGTTCATGATCTTTCGAATGGCTTGGGTTATACCCCGAGGTGCTCATCGACCATTCTTGAAAGAGGATTGTGGGCTCAAAATCTACACTATAGTCACACAAGCTCGATACATAGTCATTAGATAGTGCATAGTCGTTAGAAATAAATCCCATGGCAAGATTAAATTTTGTAATGGATAAAGAAAATTGTTTGTTCATCAATCGGAATTTAATAACATAAGGACCATTTAAATCAACACACCCTCCATCCTTAAACTCAAAGGTAGCATAAAATTCCCATAACAATTTGGCATAAATAGGAAAAGTAATAGTCATGTAGTTCATCCAACCAATTGCATGAAAGTAATTTCTTACCTTCTCTAACAATCCAAGCCTACAAAGAGTTTCATGATGAATGTACTTACAACCTCGGATAGTTCTTTTTTGTATGTTGGCTAACCTTTTCTTGTGTTTTGATGATGTGAATGTAAGGTTGTCGACATGGGAAGCATTAATTGGAGAGGGCCGCGCGCGGCGACGGTTGCGAGTGTGAGAGAAGGAGGCGCGAACCGGTGGCTGCTCATGTTGTTTTTCGACCAGCGGCGGCTGTTCAAGGTATCTTCCTCCATCCCTCCTTGCATGACTCTTCGTTCTTGGCATGCTTGAATGATTTCTTGGTGAGATTTCCTTTGGTGTTTGGAAGATCCTTAAGAAAAGAGAAAGAGAAATCCTTTTCTTGTAGAACAAGAACAATGGTGAATTTATGAAAGAAGATAGTAGATAAAAAGTGAATAGGTTATATCTCTTTATAAAGAATCTCAAATTCTTGGAAAATAAGAAAGGTGAAAGATGGAAAGTTTTGATTGGATTGAAAGACTTAAAGATGATAGACTTTTAAATTAAAGCAAACATTTCCCTCTCTTTTTTCAAATTTTCGGCACCTATCTTATAAGAAGGGGAGCCAAAATTTTTCACCAATTTTTGCTTTTCCCACCGATGGTAAAAATTCCCTCAAAAAACATTCATGAAATTTTCGCAGTGTGGGCACGCCTTATTCTTTAAGTGTTTCTGCCTGGTTCAGTTTTAGCGGGCGTGGGCACGCCTTATTTCCAGAATGTTTCTGTCCCCTGTACCTAAGAAATAAAAATTGCATTAATTAATGAAATTAAAATATATAAAAACTTAAACTAAGGACATAATAATAATAATAAAAATCATGTGTTGCCTCCTAACAAGCGTCTTTCTTTAACGTCTTTGGCTAGACATAACTCCCTTTAATCCATCACAAAAGTTGTTTGTTGGGAAATTCTTCTTTAATTGGATCAGAGTTGTCATTCTTGAGGATTCGACTTAGATGGTAGGCCACTGAATTTTCGGTTCCCTTTTTATCATGAATTTTTAGATCAAAATCTTGGAGGAGCGATACCCACCTCATCAATCAGGGTTTTGAGTTCTTCTTCGTGAATAAGTACTTTAGGGCTGCATGGTTAGTGTATACAGTGACTTTTACACCTAATAGGTAGGATCGAAATTTATCTAGCACAAAGATCACGGCCAATAGTTCTTTCTCGGTAGTCGAATAGTTTGCTTGTGAAGTATCTAACGTCTTGGACGTGTAATGGATCACATACGAGGATTTGTCAATCTTTTGACCTAATACGCCTCTTGCATGATCGCTTGCATCGCATTATTATCTCGAATAGATGGTTCCAATTTGGTGGCTTGACTATGGGTGTGGTGGTTAAAGCTTCTTTTAGTATGTTGAATGCTTGTTTGCATGGTTCATCAAAATTGAACTCCACATCTTTTGAAGAAGCTTGCAAAGTGGTATGAAGATCTTTGAAAAGTCCTTGATGAAACACCTATAGAAACCTGCATGACCAAGGAAAGCACGAACTTCCCATATTTGTGGGGTAGGGTAATGAAGAAATAATATATATCTTAGATTTACCTACTTGATTACTCTAGATGATACTATATGCCCCAATATAATTCCTTGATTAACCATAAAGTGACATTTTTCATAGTTAAGCACTAGGTTGGTTTCTATACACCTTTTCAAGACTTTTTCAAGATTAGCCAAACATGCATCAAAGGAATTTCTATAGAAGGTAAAATCATCCATAAAAGCTTCAATGATATTTTCAACATAATCAGAAAAAATACTCACCATGCATCTCTGAAAAGTAGCCAGAGCGTTACACAACCCAAAGCATGCGTCGATATGCAAAGTATCCGAATGGGCATGTGAACGTTGTTTTTTGTTGGTCCTCGGGGGCTATAGGTACTTGGTGAAAACCTGAATATCCGTATATGCAACAATAATAGGACATACCTGCTAAGCGCTCAAGCATTTGATCGATAAATGAGAAAGAAAAGTGGTTCTTTCTAGTTAACTTGTTCAATTCTTGATAATCAATACACACTCTCTATCCGTTTTGAACTCGAGTAAGTACCATGTCGCCATCTTGGTTTTCAACTACCGTAATGTCAGTTTTCTTTGGAACCACATGAATTGGATTTACCCATTTACTATCTGAGATAGAAAATATCACCCCGCCTTGAGTAGTTTCACAATTTCTTCTTTTACTACTTCCATCATCGGTGGGTTCAATCTTCTTTGGGCTTGCCGCGAGGGCTTGCTCTAACCTTCTAGTAATATGCGGTGCATGCACAAGGAGGGGCTTAACCCTTGTATATCGGTAATTGTCCATCCTATGGCGATTTGTGATCATCCAAAGATTTGTAGGAGTTTTGCCTCCTATTTCTTGCTTAGTTTACTGGATATGATCACCGATAGTGTTTCTTCTAGACCAAGGTAGGCGTACTTCAAGTGGCTTGGCAAGCTCTTCAGTTCAAGTTTTGGTGCCTGCAAAATTAAAGGTAAAATTTTGTCAGATTTATTAATCGATATTGCCATAAATTCTTCTTTTGATCTACTGATACTTGTGTTTCCTCGCCGTCATCATAAACTTCATCTTCAAGGTTTTGGAAGGTTTTATGTATCAAAGGTTCAGTGACATCTAAAGCAAATAATGAAGATACATCTTCGTGGATGTTTCATGGCATCTTCACCATCAAATTCCATATTAAGTTTACCATGATGTACATTACTATTTGTTTTTGATGTTTTCATGAAAGGTCTACCTAACAAAATTAGATTAGGTTTAGATGAATCGTTTCCCTCCATACCTAAAACATAAAAATCAGAGGGAAGTACAAGTCCATTGACTTGCACCAAAACATCCCCCAAGACTCCTTTCAGATAGACATTTGACCTATCGACAAGTTGTATGATTACACCTATATCTTTAAGATGACCAATGTTGTTAGCACAATTTATAGAATATTGCATAACATTAATAGATGCTCTAAAATCTAGCATGGCTTTTTCAATCTTAATGCTTCCGATTTGACAAGGGATAGTGAACATACCTAGATATTTGTATTTTTCAGGGAGTTTTCGTTTAAGTACGGCAAACACATTCTCACCCATTCTTACCTTTTCGTTACCATTCAACTTCCTCTTGTTCATACATAATTCTTTGAGAAATTTTTCATAACGAGGGGTTTGTTTTATAGCATCAATCAATGGAATATTTACCTCGACTTTGCCTCTTTCTTGGTCTTTGAAAACCTTTGAGGAAAAGGCGGTTAAACGACGATAGGTTGAGTTACCTTGCTTGTGTCGACATCTCCCTTCTCTTGGTCAGGATTGTGCGATTTTCCATCATTGTCAGGAAAAGGGGTTTGGCAAAATTTTGTTAGTTTGCTAGCCTTCTCTTCTCCTTTTTCGACGTCCTTCTTTGGTGAAGAATCCTACAAATTCTTGCCACTTCTCAAAGTAATTGCATTAAGTTTTGTTTCGGATTCAAAATAGTTTGAGAAGGTAACTTACCTCGAGATTTGGATTGACTAAGAGATGAGGCTATTTGACTTACTTGTGTTTCAAGGTTTTTAATGCTTGACCTCGTCTCTTGTTGGAATTGCTCGAGGTTGTGGGCAAGTTTGTATACGACATCCTCCAATGGTGGTTTCATCGATGAAGATGGTTGCGCATAACCTCATTGTTGATTGTTCCTTTGCCCATAGCTCAAATTTGGATGGTCTTTCCAGCCCGGATTGTATGTATTTGAGTATGGATTGTACTTCTTTTGGCCGTAAGGTCTTCCAATGGCATTGGCGTCCTCGGTATTTTCTTCTTGGAGCGTGGGGCACATATCGGTTGCATGATCTTGACTTGTACAAATCCCACATACCTTGACTTGTTGTACATTACCTAATGCCAATTTTTGAACAAGATAAGTTAAATTCGAAATCTTATCTTAAAGGGAAGAAATATTTACCTCATTTACGCGTCGAGAGACGGTGTCATGTGTTGAACCGAATTGTTGAGAGTTCGCGGCCATAATATTGATGAAGTCTTTGGCTTGGGTAGGAGTCTTGTTTACGATTGCTCCTCCATTTACGGCATCCATCATCCTTCTTTCCATAGGTAATAAACCCTCATAGAAATATTGGATGAGTAGTTGGTCGAACACTCCATGATGTGGACAGCTTGCACAAAGTTGTTTGAACCGCTTCCCAATAGTCATGAAGCATCTCAGAATCTTTTTGCCGAGATCCACAAATTTCTTTTCTAATGTTGGTGGCTCTTCAGGCTGGAAAATATTTTTCAAGGAAAATCCTTTCCATGTCCGTCCATGTTTCGACCAATCCGAATGGTATGTAATATAACCAATCTTTCGCATGCCCGTCCATGTTGATGACATTGTGGGGTTTCATGCTCGAGCACACCACATGGAATTCCTTCAAGTATTTGTATGGATTCTCATTCTCGCGTCCCCTGAAAGTAGGAAGAAGTTGTATTAGTCCAGATTTTAATTCGAATGGTACCTTAGGATCTTGGTAATCGATGCATAGTGGTTGTGTAGCGATTTCAGGTGCGGCGAGTTCTCGAAGAGTTTTTTCAGCCATGTTGTCGGTTTCAAGGGGTATTTCGGTTTGAGTGCTCTCCAAGTCGGCCTCTTGTGTGGTTGATTGTTCACCTTGCTTCGCTTCCTTCGTTAGTCGTATTTCAGTTTTTTCAAAATTTGGATCGAACAAAAAATCTTATCAGCACGAGAAGAATGAAGCATAAAAGTAGAAAAAGAAAATAAAAAGAAAATAAACTAAATAAAAAGTGAACTTAGCATCTTGACACCACTCCCCAGCAACGGCGCCAATTTTTTGATGGGTGTCGAATCCGTCAAAAAAATAATACCTACTTGTTCTTTGGATTTGCAGTATCGGCAAGTAGGGTCGATTCTACAGAGAGCGGTTAAGAAATTAAATTTACAAGTAAAGCAATTTAAGTAAAAGGGGGAGTTTGATGTTTGAATTGAAGAAAGCAATTAAAGTAAGGAAGAATTCAATATAAATTGGAACTCTAGTCAAGGTAGAACTTGGAATATTAAATCAAAAATTTAGATCATTGACCCACAAAAGATAAATCAACATCAACTTCAAATAGCTTGGTTTTAGATTAGATGAATACCACCAAATAACCCAATCTCTTTAAGTTATACAATCAATTAAATACTATTAAAAGATTAACTCTTATTATCAAGATTAAATTCCTAAATACCACTAAAGAATTACATTCTATCAAATAACATTAATGATCTCAAGAGACCCAAAGCACAAATTCTTTCCTAAGCACAAACATGTTAACTTATTAAGAATATGAATTCATACCTTTAGAAATCAAACCTGATTTTCTTTACCACATGTATCAAATATCATTGAATTGGTTGTAGTATATATTTAACCAAACATACATATGAAGATGAAGCACAAAAGATATGAAAACACTTGAATAAAGATGAAGATAATTTGGGAACAAGAAATCTCACAAAAAACTTGAAATAATATCTTTGTAACTACACTTAACTAAAAAGGAGGGAGTTAGCCACTCATGGTGGTTGGCGAAGACACAAGAAGAGGGAGAGGGTTTCGGCTGCTTTAGATTGATTTCTCTTTACCCTTTGATCTCTATTTATAGGGAGAAAATAAAGGGGAAGAGTTTATATTAAATGCAACAATCCTAAACAACTATAATTATGGTAAAAGTAGAAGTCCACTTGTAGTAGGATTGCTTGTCCTCCAAGTCAAAAAATCTGTCTTGCATCGTGCCCATGCCTTATTTTTTGCGAGTGCTATTGGTTTTGCATGAAGGATTTACCAAGTATGCCAAAATGGTGTTAAAACTCAGGCTTTTACGTATAAATCATCGTTAAAGCCCAAAAACACCTGCAAAACCAAATAGGAACCGAATTAAGGGCTTTAAGATAGATTAATGTGCTAAAACATAGTATTTAATATATGAAAACATGCAAATTTATGACTTAGCATATACCCCCACACTTAGATTATGCTTTTCCTCAAGCATATTGAAATTCAAGATCTAAGGTCCCTTTGGTAACGAAGAGAGGATAAGAGAAGTAATAAATCATGATTTGCAAATTACCACAAGCAAATAATATCCTAATTAATTATCATGAAGTCTAGATGGAATAAAATCAAACACCCTTACAAAAGATTCACTCAATATCGCTCAAAGTGTTTAAGGGTCAACAACACTCAAGTCAAAGCATGAAAAGATACTTACCATAGGCTTGCAAATATATCACATCTCCACCACTAGTTGGATCGAATTACAAGATCAAAAGGTCTTTGAATTTGGTTGTATCGGGATTAGGACAAGATGTGATGAGAAAGACTTTAGGCTTTTGAATCAAGAACTTCACACTCCTTTTTCTTTTTTTTTTTTATCAAGCTTTTGCACAAATTTAATTTTGGGAGAAACAAGGATTCAATCTTCTTCACACTGTTTTTTTCTTTTGAATTTTCTTTTGAACAAACAAGACAATTTTCTTTTTTATTTATGTTCCTTGTTTTTCAAGATTTTCTCCCTTTTCTTTTTCTTTTGCTTGATTTTTCTCTTTTTTTAGTAAGGAAAGTATGTAGTTCTTCAATTTCGGGTGCAAATTAGGGAAATCAACAAAAAGGAATTAGGCTTGTAATGTGGTTAGTTTCCAAACAATAGGCTTAGGCTCAAAAGTGGTTCTCTAATGGTCATATTTACCAAGGTAGGCTTTTTGGCTCAAGGTTCATACCTAGGTGCCTTATTCATCTCAAGTAATTTGATCCTATATGGTCTCAATGTGCATAACATTGCAAGTTCTAGAAGTAATCTAATCATACTTGACAATCACCCAATGAAGAAAAATATAAAGCACAAAGATATATGCTTGTTAAGGCTCAAGTCTCACAAAGTGGTTTGTTGTGTCCAATTTTTATCCATCCAACTATCAAATCAATTAATATGAGAAACAATTTGCAAGTCTAACAAGATTTTGTCAATCCTATTTTACTTCTCATATCAATCTCATCTTTACCTAGGGATCTCAAAAAATTCCACATGTTAAGTTCAAGAAAAATTTTCATGTGAAAGTAATACTCAAATTCATCAAGAGCATGTAATTTCACATAATTAAATCTCATGGTTCTAGCACAAATTCAGCACATCAAATTAACCCCCCACACTTAAACCTAACATTTTCCCCAATGTTCCCTAACCTATATGTAGAAGATAAAAGTATGCAAATAAAAAGTTAAGGGAGAAGAGTGATCCCTCATGCGGCATGCGGCGGTTTAGGAGTGTAGAGGTGTGGAGGGTCGAACTCCATGTGCTTGAAGAATGCCTTTTGGTTCGCCTCTACTCGTTGCATCCGATATTCCAAGCGACCTAGACGTTGCTTGGAGGTGATGGCTTGCAAAGATGAGGCTTCCTCTGTGGTTCTATAAGGCAACTTCATGACAAAGTTCCCCCTTGCATCCTTATCGAGCATCTTCATTGTTTGCAAGCAATTGATGTCGATTGGTTCCATTTGTCTCACTACCTGTAGGTTAGTATTTGCGGTAAGCAAGCCGTCTTTGAAAGCTAAATGACAAATATAAGAACCAATGATCAAGGGCTTACTTTTTCGATTTTCTATGACAGTAAGTTGTTGCGCGAACCAATAGCCAATGTTTACTTTTATCCCCTTTACCATGCACCAAAGGATAAAAAATTTAGCTTTGTTTAATATTCTTGCCGAGTTCACTCTACCGGATAATGAATATGCTAGGAATTGATGAATGTATTTTAGCTCTGGATTTTTGAGTTCATGATCTTTCGAATGGCTTGGGTTATACCCCGAGGTGCTCATCGACCATTCTTGAAAGAGGATTGTGGGCTCAAAATCTACACTATAGTCACACAAGCTCGATACATAGTCATTAGATAGTGCATAGTCGTTAGAAATAAATCCCATGGCAAGATTAAATTTTGTAATGGATAAAGAAAATTGTTTGTTCATCAATCGGAATTTAATAACATAAGGACCATTTAAATCAACACACCCTCCATCCTTAAACTCAAAGGTAGCATAAAATTCCCATAACAATTTGGCATAAATAGGAAAAGTAATAGTCATGTAGTTCATCCAACCAATTGCATGAAAGTAATTTCTTACCTTCTCTAACAATCCAAGCCTACAAAGAGTTTCATGATGAATGTACTTACAACCTCGGATAGTTCTTTTTTGTATGTTGGCTAACCTTTTCTTGTGTTTTGATGATGTGAATGTAAGGTTGTCGACATGGGAAGCATTAATTGGAGAGGGCGCGCAGCATGTGCAGTTCTGAGTGTGAGAGAAGGAGGCGCGAACCGGTGGCTGCTCATGTTGTTTTTCGACCAGCGGCGGCTGTTCAAGGTATCTTCCTCCATCCCTCCTTGCATGACTCTTCGTTCTTGGCATGCTTGAATGATTTCTTGGTGAGATTTCCTTTGGTGTTTGGAAGATCCTTAAGAAAAGAGAAAGAGAAATCCTTTTCTTGTAGAACAAGAACAATGGTGAATTTATGAAAGAAGATAGTAGATAAAAAGTGAATAGGTTATATCTCTTTATAAAGAATCTCAAATTCTTGGAAAATAAGAAAGGTGAAAGATGGAAAGTTTTGATTGGATTGAAAGACTTAAAGATGATAGACTTTTAAATTAAAGCAAACATTTCCCTCTCTTTTTTCAAATTTTCGGCACCTATCTTATAAGAAGGGGAGCCAAAATTTTTCACCAATTTTTGCTTTTCCCACCGATGGTAAAAATTCCCTCAAAAAACATTCATGAAATTTTCGCAGTGTGGGCACGCCTTATTCTTTAAGTGTTTCTGCTGTTCATTTTTAGCGGGCGTGGCACGCCTTATTTCCGAATGTTTCGTCCCCATACCTAAGAAATAAAAATTGCATTAATTAATGAAATTAAAATATATAAAAACTTAAACTAAGGACATAATAATAATAATAAAAATCATGTGTTGCCTCCTAACAAGCGTCTTTCTTTAACGTCTTTGGCTAGACATAACTCCCTTTAATCCATCACAAAAGTTGTTTGTTGGGAAATTCTTCTTTAATTGGATCAGAGTTGTCATTCTTGAGGATTCGACTTAGATGGTAGGCCACTTTGATTTTTCGGTTCCCTTTTATCATGAATTTTTAGATCAAAATCTTGGAGGAGCGATACCCACCTCATCAATCAGGGTTTTGAGTTCTTCTTCGTGAATAAGTACTTTAGGGCTGCATGGTTAGTGTATACAGTGACTTTTACACCTAATAGGTAGGATCGAAATTTATCTAGCACAAAGATCACGGCCAATAGTTCTTTCTCGGTAGTCGAATAGTTTGCTTGTGAAGTATCTAACGTCTTGGACGTGTAATGGATCACATACGAGGATTTGTCAATCTTTTGACCTAATACTGCCCCTACTGCATGATCGTTTGCATCGCACATTATCTCGAATAGATGGTTCCAATTTGGTGGCTTGACTATGGGTGTGGTGGTTAAAGCTTCTTTTAGTATGTTGAATGCTTGTTTGCATGGTTCATCAAAATTGAACTCCACATCTTTTTGAAGAAGCTTGCAAAGTGGTATGAAGATCTTTGAAAAGTCCTTGATGAAACACCTATAGAAACCTGCATGACCAAGGAAAGCACGAACTTCCCGCACATTTGTGGGGTAGGGTAATGAAGAAATAATATATATCTTAGATTTACCTACTTCGATTACTCTAGATGATACTATATGCCCCAATATAATTCCTTGATTAACCATAAAGTGACATTTTTCATAGTTAAGCACTAGGTTGGTTTCTATACACCTTTTCAAGACTTTTTCAAGATTAGCCAAACATGCATCAAAGGAATTTCTATAGAAGGTAAAATCATCCATAAAAGCTTCAATGATATTTTCAACATAATCAGAAAAAATACTCACCATGCATCTCTGAAAAGTAGCCAGAGCGTTACACAACCCAAAGCATGCGTCGATATGCAAAGTATCCGAATGGGCATGTGAACGTTGTTTTTTCTTGGTCCTCGGGGGCTATAGGTACTTGGTGAAAACCTGAATATCCGTATATGCAACAATAATAGGACATACCTGCTAAGCGCTCAAGCATTTGATCGATAAATGAGAAAGAAAAGTGGTTCTTTCTAGTTAACTTGTTCAATTCTTGATAATCAATACACACTCTCTATCCGTTTTGAACTCGAGTAAGTACCATGTCGCCATCTTGGTTTTCAACTACCGTAATGTCAGTTTTCTTTGGAACCACATGAATTGGATTTACCCATTTACTATCTGAGATAGAAAATATCACCCCGCCTTGAGTAGTTTCACAATTTCTTCTTTTACTACTTCCATCATCGGTGGGTTCAATCTTCTTTGGGCTTGCCGCGAGGGCTTGCTCTAACCTTCTAGTAATATGCGGTGCATGCACAAGGAGGGGCTTAACCCTTGTATATCGGTAATTGTCCATCCTATGGCCGATTTGTGATCATCCAGTATTTGTAGGAGTTTTGCCTCCTATTTCTTGCTTAGTTTACTGGATATGATCACCGATAGTGTTTCTTCTAGACCAAGGTAGGCGTACTTCAAGTGGCTTGGCAAGCTCTTCAGTTCAAGTTTTGGTGCCTGCAAAATTAAAGGTAAAATTTTGTCAGATTTATTAATCGATATTGCCATAAATTCTTCTTTTTGATCTACTGATACTTGTGTTTCCTCGCCGTCATCATAAACTTCATCTTCAAGGTTTTGGAAGGTTTTATGTATCAAAGGTTCAGTGACATCTAAAGCAAATAATGAAGATACATCTTCAGGATGTTTCATGGCATCTTCACCATCAAATTCCATATTAAGTTTACCATGATGTACATTACTATTTGTTTTTGATGTTTTCATGAAAGGTCTACCTAACAAAATTAGATTAGGTTTAGATGAATCGTTTCCCTCCATACCTAAAACATAAAAATCAGAGGGAAGTACAAGTCCATTGACTTGCACCAAAACATCCCCCAAGACTCCTTTCAGATAGACATTTGACCTATCGACAAGTTGTATGATTACACCTATATCTTTAAGATGACCAATGTTGTTAGCACAATTTATAGAATATTGCATAACATTAATAGATGCTCTAAAATCTAGCATGGCTTTTTCAATCTTAATGCTTCCGATTTGACAAGGGATAGTGAACATACCTAGATATTTGTATTTTTCAGGAGTTTTTCGTTTAAGTACGGCAAACACATTCTCACCCATTCTTACCTTTTCGTTACCATTCAACTTCCTCTTGTTCATACATAATTCTTTGAGAAATTTTTCATAACGAGGGGTTTGTTTTATAGCATCAATCAATGGAATATTTACCTCGACTTTGCCTCTTTCTTGGTCTTTGAAAACCTTTGAGGAAAAGGCGGTTAAACGACGATAGGTTGAGTTACCTTGCTTGTGTCGACATCTCCCTTCTCTTGGTCGATTGTGCGATTTTCCATCATTGTCGGAAAAAGGGTTTTGCAAAATTTTGTTAGTTTGCTAGCCTTCTCTTCTCCTTTTTCGACGTCCTTCTTTGGTGAAGAATCCTACAAATTCTTGCCACTTCTCAAAGTAATTGCATTAAGTTTTGTTTCGGATTCAAAATAGTTTGAGAAGGTAACTTACCTCGAGATTTGGATTGACTAAGAGATGAGGCTATTTGACTTACTTGTGTTTCAAGGTTTTTAATGCTTGACCTCGTCTCTTGTTGGAATTGCTCGAGGTTGTGGGCAAGTTTGTATACGACATCCTCCAATGGTGGTTTCATCGATGAAGATGGTTGCGCATAACCTCATTGTTGATTGTTCCTTTGCCCATAGCTCAAATTTGGATGGTCTTTCCAGCCCGGATTGTATGTATTTGAGTATGGATTGTACTTCTTTTGGCCGTAAGGTCTTCCAATGGCATTGGCGTCCTCGGTATTTTCTTCTTGGAGCGTGGGGCACATATCGGTTGCATGATCTTGACTTGTACAAATCCCACATACCTTGACTTGTTGTACATTACCTAATGCCAATTTTTGAACAAGATAAGTTAAATTCGAAATCTTATCTTAAAGGGAAGAAATATTTACCTCATTTACGCGTCGAGAGACGGTGTCATGTGTTGAACCGAATTGTTGAGAGTTCGCGGCCATAATATTGATGAAGTCTTTGGCTTGGGTAGGAGTCTTGTTTACGATTGCTCCTCCATTTACGGCATCCATCATCCTTCTTTCCATAGGTAATAAACCCTCATAGAAATATTGGATGAGTAGTTGGTCGAACACTCCATGATGTGGACAGCTTGCACAAAGTTGTTTGAACCGTTCCCAATAGTCATGAAGCATCTCAGAATCTTTTTGCCGAGATCCACAAATTTCTTTTCTAATGTTGGTGGCTCTTCAGGCTGGAAAATATTTTTCAAGGAAAATCCTTTCCATGTCCGTCCATGTTTCGACCAATCCGAATGGTATGTAATATAACCAATCTTTCGCATGCCCGTCCATGTTGATGACATTGTGGGGTTTCATGCTCGAGCACACCACATGGAATTCCTTCAAGTATTTGTATGGATTCTCATTCTCGCGTCCCCTGAAAGTAGGAAGAAGTTGTATTAGTCCAGATTTTAATTCGAATGGTACCTTAGGATCTTGGTAATCGATGCATAGTGGTTGTGTAGCGATTTCAAAGTCTGCGAAGTTCTCGAAGAGTTTTTTCAGCCATGTTGTCGGTTTCAAGGGGTATTTCGGTTTGAGTGCTCTCCAAGTCGGCCTCTTGTGTGGTTGATTGTTCACCTTGCTTCGCTTCCTTCGTTAGTCGTATTTCAGTTTTTTCAAAATTTGGATCGAACAAAAAATCTTATCAGCACGAGAAGAATGAAGCATAAAAGTAGAAAAAGAAAATAAAAAGAAAATAAACTAAATAAAAAGTGAACTTAGCATCTTGACACCACTCCCCAGCAACGGCGCCAATTTTTTGATGGGTGTCGAATCCGTCAAAAAAATAATACCTACTTGTTCTTTGGATTTGCAGTATCGGCAAGTAGGGTCGATTCTACAGAGAGCGGTTAAGAAATTAAATTTACAAGTAAAGCAATTTAAGTAAAAGGGGGAGTTTGATGTTTGAATTGAAGAAAGCAATTAAAGTAAGGAAGAATTCAATATAAATTGGAACTCTAGTCAAGGTAGAACTTGGAATATTAAATCAAGAATTTAGATCATTGACCCACAAAAGATAAATCAACATCAACTTCAAATAGCTTGGTTTTAGATTAGATGAATACCACCAAATAACCCAATCTCTATTAAGTTAGACAATCAATTAAATACCATTAAAAGATTAACTCTTATTATCAAGATTAAATTCCTAAATACCACTAAAGAATTACATTCTATCAAATAACATTAATGATCTCAAGAGACCCAAAGCGCAAATTCTTTCTAAGCACGAACACGTTAACTTATTAAGAACATGAATTCATACCTTTAGAAATCAAACCTGATTTTCTTTACCACATGTATCAAATACCGTTAAATTGGTTGTAGTATATATTTAACCAAACATACATATGAAGATGAAGCACAAAAGATATGAAAATACTTGAATAAAGATGAAGATAATTTGGGAACAAGAAATCTCACAAAAAACTTGAAATAATATTATTGTAACTACACTTAACTAGAAAAGGAGGGAGTTAGCCACTCATGGTGGTTGGCGGCGACACAAGAAGAGGGAGAGGGTTTCGGCTACTTTAGACTAATTTCTCTTCACCCTTTTATCTCTATTTATAGGGGAAAATAAAGGGGAAGACTTTACATTAAATGCAACAATCCTAAACAACTATAATTATGGTAAAAGTAGAAGTCCACTTGTAATAGGATTGCTTGTCCTCCAAGTCAAAAAGTCTGTCTTGCATCGTGCCCATGCCTTATTTTGCGAGTGCTATTGGTTTTGCATGAAGGATTTCCCAAGTACGCCAAAATGGTGTTAAAACTCAGCTTTTACGTATAAAATGTTGTTAAGGCCCAAAAACCTGAAAAACCAAATAGGAACCGAATTAATGGCTTTAAGATAGATTAATGTGCTAAAACATAGGATTTAATATATGAAAAATATGCAAATTAATGACTTATCACCACGGTCAGAAAGATAGTTGTGTAAAGTATATCATCGTTTACACAAATGGTTGAACAGTTCAAGGGCATCACGTCTACTGTTAGCTAGTAAAGTAAATATACTTTCACAAGGAAAGGTTCAAAGGAGGAAACCTACCTATCCTATGCAGCTATCGAGCGAAGAACCTATCACCACATCGAGTCAAAATGTTTTTGATAAAATCATCAATTTCATTCATGTGGGGGATTGTTGGAAAATGTGAGAAAATGGTAACTTTGAGCCATATTTTGAATGGGTAAAGGTGGAGATTCGAATAATGATTTTATTGAATCTAATTCTACTCCATGAGACCTTTACAACGGTATCTCATATGTTCAAAACGGTTGAGTGATGAATGAGAAATTGATGCTCAAAATAGGGTAGTTGTGAATTGAATAAGGAAGTGAAAACCCCCTATCCCACATTGATAGGATAAATAGCATGGGAAGTGTTGATATACACTTACCCTCTTGGTGGTCATTGAATGACTTGAATGGAAACTTGCCTCGCGCACAGGAGCAGGGGGTGCGGATCGAAGCTCATCAAACCCATTTGGGTTGGGGCGCACCTACACGACGTGGGCGATGCAAATGTCCAAACCAGTCGGGCCCTTCGTAGACCTGCAGATATTTTACCCACTTCAAATAAAATTTTTCCTTATTTTTTGCATATCTTTTTGAATATTCCGAATTTAAAAGGATAATTTAATCGGATATTAAATGGTAATAAAAGCAAATCATGGGAATATTCTGTTTTAATATGGTATTAACAGATTGTTATCGATTTAATTTGGTTAAATGGTTAATGACATTAATTCATAATATTATAATTTCCACATTTAACCTAGCTCACTCCCCTATAAATAGCATGTCATTCCTTTGATTTCAGTATAACGAAAACCACAGAACTTTTCTACAGTTTTCTCTGTGGGTTTTTCAAAAGTTGTTTTCAGTGGTAGGCGAAGGCAAGAGTAAGTTCGTGATCTCCAAGGCAATGCAACTGTGGCTGATCATCTGTTGTTCTATCCTGGGAGACAGACGACCAACGAACTCAAGCACCATAGGAGTGGCCGAAAATCTATCTTAAGGAAACTGCGTTCGTGTAGGCCTCAACACGTTTTCAACTTAGTTAAATCAGTTTGTTGATTTATTCATGTTGTATCGTTTTAATTTGTGTACTATTCGTTCGAATAATAATATTTTTTATTATTTGATTCTTGGATTAACACTCTTATTCTAACAATAATAACTAATAAGTAACATATATGTAATGTAGTTTCATTGTCACATGATATAGTAAGACATACATTGTATATTATAACTTATAAAACTTGAAATTATTTGACTTGTCTAATCTCATCCAACCTGAACCGACCCAAATCCAAACTAATATAAACATGAAAAATTTTAAATCTGAAGGGCTCAAGATCGGAAAAAAATGAGCTCCAAAAACTCAAACCTAAAAAAATCCAACATGAAAAAACCCATCGCATGAGAGCATGAGTGGCAAAAGGGTTGCAAAGGCGTTTATAAAAAAAAGTTACAAAGGCATTAAGGTGATTCTAGAGTGTGGCGCCTTAATTTAAGGTTAAAAAGAGCTCAAGCCAAAATGTTAGAAAATATACAATCTAAAATGTTACCACAACCGAAATGTTATATTTTTTTATAATATTTTAGGTTTTGTATTTTCACGACAAGTTTCGAATCTTGTCAAAAACAAATTACCAACCTAAAATGTTGTCAAAAACTATAACATTATAAGTTGTGTGATAACATCTTAAGCTACATATTTTTTAATATTTTAAATTACACCATTTTTTAGCCTTAAATCAGACTATTGTACCCTAGACTTAACCCTAAGCGTTATGTCGTCAGCAAAAAAATGATAATCAAAATTATGTGCTTGAGAGAACAAAAGAATGATACCGCTGATGTCAAGAAAACAACATGAAAATCCTAAAGAAAATGACCAAACTCCATTAAAGATCACTCTTTCACCTTTTTCTTCAATCCAAACACCTTCTACAAGTCACTAATGAGGATATAATAATAGGTAACTCTAGCACCCTTCCTATGGCTCACTCTATATTCAATTAAGGTATGCCAAGGATTCAATTTGAATATAAAATCAAAACTTCAATATTTATCAAAATCAACTTTAAAATTATAAACAGAGGTGGTTCAAAAATTTAGAGGTCATGCAATTTACTAAAATGAAACGCTCATTTTTTAAAAAAGTAAATATTTGTTGACTTGTTATGTGCGCGGTGGGCTGACTTTTAAATAAGATGAATATAACAATACTCAAAATCTACTGAATACAACAAAATTTTGTTTTCTCCATGAGTTTTACTATTGGTCTATAACTATATTTGTAACACCCTCAACCCGGATGCCACATTTGGGCCCCAAGCCCAAAATTATTACCATAAAAATTTTCGCTTTCAAAGCCCAAATCATAACAAGTCCAATAAATCATAAGTTCATTCATTTAAGAAGTAGATAGAAATCCAAAGTATTTCAAAACAGTATAAGTGGAGCTCCAAAAGACAAATATTAAAAACATTCGACTTAGACACTTAGTACAAAATAAGAGTAACAATTATATATAGGGTTCTACGAATTACATAGCCCATTACATCTAATAACTGTACTCAACAACAACAGTCAATGCTAAAATCCTACCCTTGATAGTGCTCCTCCAAGCCACACAACAACCTACTTACCTGCAGACGGAAACAACGATTCCAAACGCTGAACTAACCAAGCTCAGTGGATACAAAGCCACCCAACCATGCTTCATGCAAATTATAAATAAAGCAATGCAACATGAAATGATATCATGGCAAGATAACGATGACGCTACTATAACTGCCTAACACATAGCAACATGAATGTATGATCTCGCACACAACACACACATATATACATCATTAACCTACACAACATCACACAGATAATGCCAACAATATTGAGTGAGGCTTGCATCCACACAACATCGGGATCCTACACTTCAAGTAAGGCTTGTGTCAACAAAGCATCAGGATCTTACACTCTTAGGGATGGGGCCCGCGTCTACGTAGCATCGGGATCCTTTATCCGTGCTCAAAATCTCTCATCAAGCATCTTCGAATGAGGCCCACGTCCATACAGCATCGGAATCCTCCATTTGGAAGTCTTCAAGGTGTTGTAACATATATTATTGGGTATCCGGATCCCACCACATAAAGATTGACTCAACTACCTAGGCAGCCTATATGCACACAACAAGGACCCTAGTTACCACACAACATCAATTGATCCACCAATGATCCCTATGGGTTACTACCTTAAGCAATTCACTCAATAATTACCAAGTTATTAGCTATTTATTCCACTTACGGGGTTTAAACACCAGTTTCTCAGTTTTAGTTTTCATTTTATACCTTAAGAGACCCCTCGGGCCCTTTACCTCAAATTATAGAACCCTCAAACTCAAAGTCTAATTCCTTGGGTAGATTGCTCAATGAGTATCAATACGCCTATATGGGTATCAATACTCCCCTCTAGGTATCGATACTCCTCCTCGAGTATCGATACCCACTTTAGGTTTGAAAGATTTAACCGCAGCCCCATATAGATATACCATCCTCGCGTATCAATACCCCGTACCAATACGCATACCTTGCGTACCAAAACTACACTCGTACCGAAATACTCCTTGGCGTACCGATGCCTATTTTGGCTACTAGAATTCGCAATGGAATAGTAGTATCGGTACTCCCCCAACCGTATCGATTCCCCTTTATAATTTCACCTGGAAGACTCATCTTCCATAAAAGAGTATCGATACAGGCCTGAATTGTACCGATATGTGAGTCCAGGTTTTAAAATCTAGAGCTCGAGAAACCCTTGTTTCCACCCTTAACCTAAACCATTGAGCCCCAAATTATTCCTACATATTATGGGGAGTTAATTAGGTGTGTTACTACCAGTTCTAGGCCTCAACAACGTCAAATTCATAAGTTGCCATTAGTGATCAAACAAGGTTCATCCAAACCATAACACCACAAACATGCAACAAAGCCTAATTTTACGATTTCCGAGAAACAATGGGAGTTATTAGTGTACTAACCTTGACTAAATTCTGAAGAAGAGGTCTCCAAGCTTCCAACTCAAGCATTCTCCTTTCCTATAGCTTTTGATGGCTCTCCCACCTCTTTCACTATAAGAAAGAGTTACACAATTAATTACAACACCACTAAGGGAAATTTAAGAGCTAAAAACATCTACTAAGCCATGAATGGATCACCAGACACTCTATTCCCGTTCTTCCACACTAACCCCCACCAAAACCCCAGCCTCCACCATTCTAACTCATCTTTACCTTGGTTTGTAGATCTTTTGCTGCTACACAAACTTCTTTCAATCACCAAAACGTGATTCTCACTTAAACACTCAAAGATTACACCTTGAACTTCAAACTTGGGTAAGAAGATGAGGAAGAGGGAGAAAATAAGGGGACAAGTGTGACTTTACCCTTCAACTTTTTTGCAGAAAATAAATGAACTCTCCCCTCTTCTTTGTCTTCAAACATGCAATTACACATTTGCCCCTTTTATTTTCACCCTAACCCATTAACAAACCAATAACATAAGTCCAAGGTCCTAAGACAAGCCCAAAGAGGCACTCAAGGCCCACACATCAAGGCCCAAATGCGAGGCCCACACCTCGGTTTAACTTGCTTCTCAGATTCTAAAATTCGGGTCGTCACAATATTTTTTTTATAAGCATTTAATTTATCTTATTTTTTAGCTCTCCTTTTTTGGGACAATGTGAGATCGTTCTTATTACTCCTGGAAAACCATCAAGGATTATAAATATAAACGTTATATATACCAGAAAAGAAAGAGCTATGACCCTCGATGTGATTTTTTGTTCAAAGCTAAATTCTATTTCATCAAGTCGAGTACACGAATAGAAAAAACCTTTCACAATAGAGAAAGAACAAACAAAAGCACTAAACAAAGGGGGGCCAAAACCCTCCATTGGCAACAAACAAAACAAAACCAAAGACATAGTCGTACAAGATGAGAAAGGAATAACACCAAAAAGGACTGCAACTCTTTCGTAAACAACCTAGCAACTACTGCTCTTCGATGAGATTGAAATCTTCTGGGTCAGAGAACTGCTTCTAGGAGAGCTCCAAGGTCAGAGTAAGACCTCCCCATTAGCATGTAATAAGGACCTAATCACAAGAAGATTAATTGAGAAAACTTCAAATACGAGAGAGGAGGGAAGCATCAAAGCATAGCTCAGATAAAACCAAACAAAGGAAAGATAAATTCTTCCCCTAAGCCGACTGGCTCCTTTGCAACTTAAACAAGAACAAGATAGAGAAGAAAAAATCTTAGAGATGGGAAGGGCAAAACAGAGGTTAGTAAAAGAGGGGTGTTTAAAGGAAAAATGAACCGGCGGAAAGGTTCCCAAAACCTCAGAGACTAAGGCATAAACTGATTCAAACAAACAGAGAACTCGATGGCGAAAGTAGGCTTTGGTGGTATCCGTTGGTTGAAGCGAAGAATCAAACGAGTATTCAAGGCACAAAGGAAACAGGGGTGGTCTTCAACCAGAGAAGAGCATAAAGGGATCCGAGCCAAAATCACCATACAAAGCCAAAGAAACAACCAGCTAGAGAAAAGACATCCACCACACCCAGCTTCGACAAACATCGCCACCAACGGCACCAAACAGAAACCCCATCGTCTCGTATCAAAAAACTCATGCTCAAAACCATCATACAACCAACGCCGTTGCAGGAAGGGAGTGAGAAGGACAGAGCTGGATCAGGGACCAAAATCACAATAAAATCATAGTCTCGGAACACAGACAACACCTCCAATCGAGCTAAGAGCAGTTTGGGGATTGGAATTTTACGAGAGGTTTTCGAGAGCGGCTAAGGTTTTTCCATAGCCTCCATGTGATTAAAAGGAAAGGTAAGTCATTCACAATATAAAATTTTAAAGCCTTGAAAAAGAAAAAGAAAAAGAAAAAGGAAAGAGATGTTGATATCATATAAGGCTGGTGGGTGACGCAATGGCATATCCCTTGGAAGATGTTGAAACTTCCCCTTTAATTGCCCTTATGACCAACAAAATGGTCACAAAATCTGAAGCCTATATTAACCCGTACAAAGCTTCAATATCAAACCCTCTTACTCTGCACCATCATGGCCAGGCCATCCTTGCTTGGCTGGTTTCAAAGCCGAGCAAGAGTGGCCGAAGCTCCGTGTTTCTTGCTGATGGTGTAGTTTTCTTTCGTTGCTTCCGTTTTAATATTTTTTTAACGAGGGCTGTGGTAACTAGTGGGATTTCAATGTAGATTGTGTGAATCTGAATGGCCTTCATTTCAAGGGTGGTTCGGTTCAGTTAATAGGGCAACTTGGATCCTTTGGCATTTTGGCTTCCTCGAGGGCGAGTCCTATTCCCTTCTCTTGTTTGTGTTTTTAATGTGTTGTTTTGTTTAGTATGTGTTTGTAATCCAGTGGCCAAAGTTTCAGTGTGCTACTACTGCACTCTTGTTGTGCCTTTGCAGATTAATAAATTTGTTTTTTTTACTGAAATAATAAATTTGCTTTCAACTTATGGGAATTTGGTCTTCCAGAAAACCATATAACATGGGTTTTTTTCAGTTGCAGGTTAACAAAATTGCAAAATAATAAACATTTTAAGTTTGAGATGAGAAGAAAAATCATAATTATTCGTTGCATTATAAACATGGGCGGTTCAAAAATTATTTATACTTCATAAGAAATAACTTTTTTCAAAGAAAAGTTTACCTTAATACGAAAAATTGTTTAATTACTTGAACAACACGTTTTCACTTATAAGCATATGAAAATCTAACATTTTTCACTTAAAAAGTACCGCTCTTTTTTAATGTTTTGAACCAAAATCATCTACAACATTTTTAATATCAACTTCTTCCAAAAAAATTTTCTCGATTGCCATAAAAGCAAGTTCATTTAACCTTTCTTGCGACATAGTTGTCCTTAAGAATGACTTCAACAACTTCAATTTTGAAAAATTTTATTCTACAGAAGCAATAATAATAGTAATAGTCAATAAGATTCTATAACTAATTGTCCCATTTGGGAAGCAATTAAAAAATTAAGTATTATCTTTATTAATTTTGATAGGATGAGTCTATCACGCTCGACGAACACCGTTGAACACTACTAACGATGAACACCGCTGAATACCATTAAATTAATTTATAAAGATTAAAAAATTAAAGGACTCAATGTATAACTATAAATTATTTAAAATAAAATTTTAATTAAATTATTTTCTGTATATATTATATAATTTTAAATTTTTTTAATAATTGAATTAAATACCAACCTTAGTCAATTTAAAAAATAAAAATCAAAAACCCTAAACCCTAAACTCAAAACCATGAACCTTCACCATAAGCCATAAACCCTAAACCATAAACCCTAAGCCATAAACCCTAAACCCAAACCCATAAATCATAAACTATAAACCCTAAACTCTAAATCTAATATTTGAATTTAGGGTTTAGGGTTTTTATTTTTTAAATTGACTAAGGTTGATATTTGATCTAATTATTTAAAAAAAGATTAAAATATAATATATATATATATATATGGAAAATAATTTAATTGAAATTTTATTTTAAATAATTTATAATTATATGTTGAGTCCTTGAGATTTTTAATCTTTATAAATTAATTTAATAGTGTTCAGTTGTATTCATCGTTAGTGGTGTTCAGCGGTGTTCGTCAAGCATTGTAGAATTTTCAATTTTGATATATCAAAATTCTAATAAGGTGCTAAAATTTTATTTTAATATTTTGTTTATATTTTATAATTAATTTTAATAATCGTGTAAGTTATTCGTAAGTTGTCCAAAGAAATACCCAATACACATTTGGAAATGCTTCCCCAACTTTTGATTAAAACCATAATGTTTTCAGAGTTCGATAACTAGACCCTCTAATTAGTAAGAGTATGGCCCAACAAACTCACACTACCTGGCCCAGATCACACTCTCTTCCGTATAATCAATAAGGGCCTATTTTACTTTAGGCAATCAGGTAAGAGCAATATCGTTAATTCATAAAACTAGGGTTGTAAACGAACCGAACGTTTAGTGAACCGTTCGGCGGGAAGTTCATTTATGTTTGTTTATTTATTAAACGAACGAATATGAACAAGATTTTTTGTTCGTTTAATTAAATGAATGAACATGAACAAAGGGCTTGTTCGTGAACATTCGGTAATTCGTTCGTTTATGTTCATTTATGTCCGTTCGTTTATGTTCCTTCGTTTATGTTCATTTAAATTTATTCACATATGTCCAGGGGTGTTCATTGTTCGATTAAACCGAACTAAAACAAAATTGGTTAATCTATTAGATAATTTTAGGTTTCGGCTAATGATTAAGAGTCTTTTCAAATTTCAATTATCGATTAATTCAGTATAAAATCGGTTAATTAAATGAATTAATCAAACTAACTCAAAATATTAAATATTTAACACATTATATATGTTCGTTTATGTTCGTTTATGTTCGTTTGTGTTCGTTTATCATGTTAACGAACGAACATGAACGAACACGAACAAGAAACTTTTTGTTCGTTTATATTCGTTCATTTGTTCCATTAAAATTAAACGAACAAACATAAACACACCCTCGTTCGTGTTCATTTACATGCCCACATAAAACCATTCCAGTTACCCATTGCACTTTAAAAGTCTTCACCTAAAATGGTTTTCTCTCACAACTTTTTTTTATTATTTTGAGGCCAGTTGTCTCTTCGGTCGGTGACAGTTAATCTCTATCTTCTTCCTCTGACCTTCTCTTCTTTTTTTTCTTTGATTCTGTCCAAATCTTCACAGTGACATCCTAACGTAAATATTTCGATGCCCGCGATCGGTCATGCAGTTGATGAAGGGCTTTGTTGGCTTCTCTGCTTTGGTACTCCTGTTGACGATGGAGCGCTCTCGAGGTCTTTCCATAGATTATGTGTTTTCGTCTCTTCTAACTTTGGCCAGTGTTGTTTTCACCCTTTGTTTGCTCTTCTGCTTGTTTTCTCTGGGATTTTTATCCAGTTTCTTTTGTTTTTTTCCCCTGAGATTTATCTTCATCTCTGTAACTTCTTTATGTTATCTATGGTATGTCGGCATTTTTAGTTCAAAGAAAAAATAAAAACATTTTAGTTTGGTTTTATTCTGTGAAGGGCATCCCTGAAATTTTATAAAATTATCGAAATGCCATTATTTATAAAAATGTCATTATTTTAGGGCCTATTATGTTTGTTTGTTTTACATTTTTCTTAATGTTAAAACTATGTGTACGTTTTTAATAGAATTGTTAAACATTATCATTACATCATCCAAGGTAATTCAATTTACAATCATATGTTATTATAATTTTAATTTTGCTTTATGCTATTTTAGTTATAATAATTGTACTTTTAATAATTTTACGACAAGTTACTATTACTTTAAGCTATTTTAGTTACTATTATTTTAGGATAATTTTTTATTTATTCACAATTATAATTTTATAATTATTTGGGTATATTGTAACGTTTACGTATTGTCTTCTAAACATAGAAAACATCTCTTCAAAAAATAAAAAAATAAAAACATACAAAACATGATGACCGTAAAAAAATAAACATTGTAAATATGAAAATCGTTAACTTGTAGAATGTTTTATATTCATATATTTAAATTATTTTTGCATCAAATAAAAATAAAAAGTATGTGTACACATGACGAAGAGGTACAAAATAATCTCAGTTTGAGACACAACATCAGTCTAACCTGAAATGAATTCTTAGATTTTACTCGTGTATCACCAAGTATTTGCATTCTATTGACTTTTATGAACATAAATTATATTATTTTTTTTTTAAATTGAATCAAATATGTTTTATAAAGTTAAAAATGTAAACTACATTAGAAAATTTTGTAATAAATCTAAAATATTATAATTAGATAATACAAAAATGGTTGTAACAAATATTTTTTTGGAATAAACGTCAATATTCAATTTATAAGTTGACTAATTCAAAAGAGGTAATGCAGATGTCCATTATGGGGCAATCCTCTCAATCCGATTGCTCATTCACGACGTTAGGATCTAAACCCTGAACCTTATTTAAAAAGACTAGTATTTCATTTTGTTAGACCAACTGATTGTGGGTAAAAATAATTGATGTGTTACGAACTTTATTCGAAAGAAGGAAAATTCTACTTGTATGGTGGGGTGGGCCGGAACTTAAAGAGTTTTTGGATATTTTCTATAGTCCATAGTAGGAATATGCTCCTCATGGTAGACTCCTTTCTTAATCTTGACCCAACAACCGTTTCATTAATATACAGATGATATACTCCCATGCCATACCCAAATACCATCTTAATTTATTAATATACTCCTTTCTTAGTATTCATGCCCATTTCCCCACCTTCATTTATTAATTTGACTTTGATAGTTTTCACTTTTCATTCCCACTTAAAAAAAAATACTAAATAATATTATCAAGGTTTCTGTCGCAACCCACATATATATACAGTTTATTTTTTTTTCTTTTAATTACTGGTATCCAATTCATTGGCTGATTAATTCGAATTAGGTTTTGTCAAGGCTCAATACGGTGGCAACTCTCTCAATCCTATTTTTTTCCATTCACAACGTCAAGAATTTAAAGTCCTGAGCTTGCTTAAAGGACTTAGCATCAAATCCCGTTAGCCCAACCGATTGTTGGTATATATATAATTTACGTTTAAATCAACATTAAGAGAGAAAAAAAATAGTGGTCCTAACAAATGGAACAACATGATCATGCAACCTAGTCCAAGTTATTTGAGAGATGACGATATCCTCTTAATTTTGCCCAACATGTAACCGCAACTCCACTTTAATACATATAATAATTTAGGTAATGGGAAATGACTGATCATTCTTCTGATCACAAACTCATTAGCTTGCCAATGCACTGCCACTAACTGATCATACAAATTTACATGTTTTATTTAAAATTATATACAATGTCTATAAACTACCATTCGATCTACCCCTCTCCAAAACTCTTATATAAGATGACACGCACTCTTAAATGTTGCAATAATAACCGTACTAATTAAATTAATACTCAATCGATATAGAATATTTTTTTAATAATACCTTGGTTAATGGATGAATAAAAGATGAAAGCTGAAACTGATATTCATTCTATTCAGCACGCACGCGTATGATAAAAAAAGCACTACAAAACGGTCGGCTTTATGGTGGGTCAAAATCAACATTCATCTTCCGACAAACCGATGACCTGACCTTCAGTTTTATCTATTTCAAACCATCATTTATCTTCGACAAACACATGCTTCTCCCCCACCCCCCCCCTTTTTTTTTTGTCTTTTTATTACACAATTTCTTGTGTTCTCTATTCTTTGTCGTTCCTTCAACCAGCTAAATCCCCGGCCCCAATGAGGTGGTTCAATTGGCTGGAAAGGGTTGCTTTTGATGTGATAAAAGGGTTCAGTTAGTCTATTTGCGTCTCATCGTTAGATTTTTTTTGACAAATAATTAGTTAGTTTTATTGAATAAAGAAAAATTATAATAAAGTTAGAATAAGAGTCTACAAAATTAGAGTAGACGAATTGCATTAACCAATAATTTTCACTAAAATTATTAAAGTACGCATACTAACTATTAAAGCATAAAATAGGACATGTCACAACCCAATATAGCCCTAATTAAAAACTCTAGCTTTTAAATTACTAAATTTTAAAACCCTTACATTTGGGAAATTCCGAGTTCTTAAACTTAAAATTTAAAGGATTATATTGTAAATCTTTTTGAAGTTAAAGGACCAAATCTTAATATGTCCCTCTTTTCTTCCTTTGCCTAAAAATGCATAATAAACTAAAGATTTAGCAGAGGGGCTGGCTGGGATTCGTACATGCGTACCTTTCCTCAAAGTTACGAACCTCTGCAAACTGTTCCAAGCTTAACCTTTTGAAAAGTAGCAAGACTAAAGTTCATATTCTCTTTCTAAAACGTGGTTTCTTTAGTTAACGAAAAGTTATTTGATTTATATTTCTATCCCATTCTCTTAGTATACATATACACATATTACAATTTTGTATATAACAGACAAGACCAATATATTATATATATATACAGGAACAAACGCAGAATTTTATGTTATGGGCAAATCTATAAAATTTTAGAGGGCGAACTTATAAAATTTTAGAGGAGACAAAAATATATTTTTAATAGAAAATACATAAAAAAATTTAAATTATATACGAATTTCAAATTTCTAGCAAGACCCTCTAGTTCCCTCGGTCTATTCCTTTATATACATACATATATTGCAAATGGGAATAAGATGATAAAAAGAAGGCATACTTCTTTGTTGTAGATATATATAGAAGCCTTTATGTACGTGAGAGTAGAGACTGACAAAATTAACTTATTATAAACGCCATGTAATTTAAAAGGAAAATGAATACAATATATCCACTTGCAATAATAATAATAATAATAATAAGACATGCAAATGAGTGGGGTAACTCAACTAGGAAATAATGGTCCTCTTATCTTTGCGGTTTCACATTGCATTTGTATTAAATCAAAATAAGGGTTTTATTTTGCGAGAAATTATACATTTGGGGCCGTAATCGAGTCGTTCAGACCAGGTTTCAGTCAATTATTTTGAGTCTAGATTGTATTCAGTTTAAATTTAATTTGAGACTGTCGAATGTGGTTTGTATTTAGTTTGAGTTTATAGTAAGTCGGTCAGGTCAAATCAGGTATAAGGTCGAGTCAATATTAAATTGCTCAATTTTTTATTTTGGTCAACTTTTGAATCTGGTCAATTCTATGTGAGTAGAAAATGAATTTATATATATATATATATATATTCTTGTAGAAACGTATTTTTCATATTATGTATGTTTCATATCAAATATTTTTATTAATATATATAATTATTGATATTGTATGTTTCATATCAAATATTTTTTTAAAAAATAGAAATTATCAAATCAAATCTGAAGTTGACCTTTTAAAGGAGAAATATGGTATTAAACCTTTACCAAAGGTGAGGGTTAACTAGTAGTGTAATGCAAAAGCATAATAAAACATACATTATTTTTCTATTTATCATATTGCTAAAAAATAGATAATAAAAAAATAAATTATTCGTTCACTTTGACTCAATTATCTAGTTTTAAATAGAGTTGTTCAGTTCGGATCAAAATTGGGTATTAAATTCGGTTTGTTTTCGATTCAAGCCAAATTAGGTATAAGTCCATATCAATCTAACTAAAATTCGGGTCATTTTGATTCAATAAAATTTATTTTAGGTTTCAAATCAAGTTTGTGTTATAATGTTTAGAACCATATTAAACCTCAGATCGAATAAATCAATTCAAATAATAGAATTCGGATTGTTTTTTTTTTTCAGTTCTAGATACACCAACTAAGCTAACTTTGTAATCATATTATTTTGGAGTGTGATATTTATAATGGTGATATAGAAATAAAACCACTTAATTACAGAAAGACAACGAAATGATACCATATTAATTCACAAGGATCAGCTATTTGATTTGTTGGAATGAAACATCACTATATATATTTCATAAATTGATAAATATATTTAGATAGTTGCATTTTTTAAAAGAAAAAAATCAGATTAATTTAGAAGTAGACAAAAAATTGGAAGCAACCAATTAATTTCAATAACATGGAAAGGTCGGTCACCGGCATGACAAATTATTAACTAATTAATTGCCGACTTCATTTTTTCTTTATTTTAATCAAAATTACATAGTAAATATTATTTTAATCCCCCGGTTATAAAATTGATCTGATCATTATTTTTCTTATCAAACGTTATTTTAACCACCTGATGTAAGTGAAGCCGTTTTATTTATTTGTTTTGTTTTTAAAAGGTCCCATACTGCTGCTGCTAATTCTTATAAGTTGTTTATTGATTTAATTCAAATATTTAATTTTTCATATTTTCATAGATTCATTTATTTTGATGATAGAATTTGTAATTTACCATATAATGATTAGAAAATTATAAACAATGTCTAAAGTTTGAATAATAATATTATGAATAAAGTAAATTAAATTAAAAATTATTTTAATAATAAAATTTTATATTATTTAAATTCAAATTAACCCTTCAGTAAAATAAATATAGAAAATTATAAAAATAAGGATGAAAACCATATATATATATATATATATATATATAACAGTAAAATGTTGGAAAATGAATGGATTGGACATCATAAACTTTGTTATCTCAGCTGTCTTAATCATTAGCTTTACCGACCCAAGATGTTGGACGTCTCAAATTCGTCCCATATGCTTTTGCCACTGTTATTTTTCAAATTCAAGGAAAAACAAAAAATATTATTACTCAATATTATATATATATATATATATTGGGTTTAAATTTAATAAATAGACTATATAAAATAAATTTTACATAAGCATGTTTATTATATTATAAATCAAAATTAAACCTAAAATCTTAAAAAAATTAAACCTTAAACTTTAAATTCTAAACCTTACAACCCAAACCCTTGAACTCTAAAACCTAAACTAAACCCTAAAATTAAAAGGCTTGTATAAACTAAAATTTACATATATATATATATGAATATGAATATTTTAAAAATATATAATTTTATCATCATCTTAGCACAAAATTCTTAATTTTTTATAGAAAAAATTCTTAACTTTTTATTTATCCATACATACTCATTATGATATAGCAATTTCCTAATTTGAAGTGGTTCTACCTTTGTTTGAATTATTTATCGATATTAAATAAAATCTTGAATTAGGCACCCAGCTGGTTAAAATGTGGTGGATATTGATTTGAAATTTCAAGCAAGGGTGGCCACTAGGAAATAAAGATAGATATTTGAATTTTCAAGCAAGGATGGCCACTAGGAATAGGATTAGCTCCTAATTAGTCAAAAGAATTTTGTTTTATTTTATTTATGCTTAATAGGTAAACTGACCTTTAAATTATATACAAAATTTACGTCTGACTATTAATTTTTTTTTTTATGAAAAAGTGACTTTTAGATTTTCGTTTCGTTGTTATTTTCGATCCTCTATCCGATGTTGTTAAAAATGATGTGATCCTTCCAACTAATTTTTGAGTGATACGTGAGGGTTAAATTAAAAATAAATTATAGTTTAAGAGCTAAATTGAGAAATAAAATTTTACTCTTTTTTTTCTCTCACGTTTTTTTCTCGTTGTCGTCTTCATCGTATTTCAATTGATTTGAATGTACAAACTGGGTTAAGAAGTCAAGGCACGCGGAATAAGGTGACCAGAGCATTTTGAAACTCATCAAACTCTAAGTTATTGATATATATATTTCTAAAATTTTCCTAATTTAGCTCTTAAATTATAATTTATTCCCAATTTGATCCTCCACTTGTCAGTCAATAATCATTTAGGATGATAATATCATTTTTTATCGGTGTCAAATGAAACTTTAAGAGCTAAAATAGGAATTCATGTATAATTCAAAGATCAATTTGCATTTGGTTTTAGAGATTAATTAGATGCTTATGTCACTTTTCAAAATTAAAGAGTCCAAGTTTAAATTTAAAATTTTTAACAAGTAGATATATACAAAA
This sequence comes from Hibiscus mutabilis, assembly GCA_019671005.1. Classification (NCBI taxonomy): domain Eukaryota; kingdom Viridiplantae; phylum Streptophyta; class Magnoliopsida; order Malvales; family Malvaceae; genus Hibiscus; species Hibiscus mutabilis. The sequence goes on from CM033713.1 coordinate 27,684,846, forward strand.
AATGATGTATTTTCTCCATTTTCCCTTATGAAATTTGCATCAAATTATATATTTTCTACTTAGAAACACACTATCTTCATCATGAAATAGACATGCACTAATTTATATATGTGTCTATATAGAGAGCTCTCACTTTTTATTTTCATACATTCAACTTTTATTTTATTTAAGTTTTTTTCCTCTAAAACTTTAATCATTGTTCACTACTTTTAGAGTAAGGCCACTACTCAAAATATATCCGAAACCCAAACAGCGTGTAACACAAATTAAAAGAAACCTACATAACATGTCTGTTCTTTTCCTCCCTTTTTGTTCATATTTTCAAAAAATCTTTTTTAAAAAAATAAGTTTAGTAGTTTATATAAATATTTTATATATAGAAACAAAGAATGATATCACATATAAATATAAGAGTAATTATATCGTTCACTAGCAGTGGAAATAAAAAGTTTCACAAGCATCTTAGTTTTAGAGTTTATGGATTTAGTTTAGGGTTAAAGATTTAGAGGTTTAGGTTTATAGATTTAGAATTTAAGGGTCATGGTTAGAATTTAATGTTTATGGTTAGAATTTAGGGTTTATAAGTTAAAACCTAAACCCTAACCTTTACACCTTAAATTCTAACCATAAACCCTAAATTTAGATTAAACGGGTGCTTGATACAAAGATTTTAATATTATTCTTTACCATTTTTTCTTTTATAATTACTTTATAATCGAAGTATATTTTATTAAAAACTAGAAATTAAATGCTTTATATTTGTAATTGAAATATATTTTATAAACATATTTCTACATATGTAATTAAAGTATATTTTATTAAAAACAAAAAACTAAAATAGTTTTATAAAAATAAAAAATTAAAATTATTAATTAGATTAAAAACTTAATTCAATGATTATATATAAGTAGTTACAAAAATAAAAAAATATTGAGTTTAGTTTTAAAAAATATAAAAATATTGTATCAAACACAATTTAACCTGATATAAGCTTTGTTAACAATGAAAAGAATTATTAGTTTGGTTCAACGTTATTATGGAATTGTTCCTAGAACAATTTTGCATAAGTGTAGTGTTTAGGTTACAGAGATCCTGGTTGTGATATGCTTGAAACTCATTCTATATTTTTCTCAATTTGCTTAACTGTGAAGTCAGTAATTTTATTAACAGTTAACGGCCGGTGACTTTATTGAAATCATTATTTAATTGATAAAATTTTATGTTCAGTGATCAAAATAAAAGTGATTGCATAGTTTAGGGACCTAGAAAGAAATCTACCCAAAAATGATTAACTTATTACATTTACTATTTTCTAACAGTAACGCCCACTGCATCCAAGGACAAGTACCAAATCCACTAAAAAACTTTATTCCTAGTTGTCATCAACTCTTTTTGAACAATATTTTATAACTAATTAAGGTAACTCATATTTTGTTGCTTAAAATAAAAGATGGTTGTTGACCAGCAAAATAAATTATCTTTTTCTAGTCTTCTATATTAGATGTAATGTTTATATTATGTAATCTAAAAATACTAAATGAAAATAAATTTATTTGTTGAATTAAAATATTCCACCATCAGTAAACCAAATACACACTCTTAATAAAAATAAAAATAAACATAAAGTATTGGTTAATTAGTACTCCATATATCTCATGGCAACTAAATTAAATAAAATATAGCATATAAAAATAAATGTTTTGTTAAGTAAATTATGGATTATGGGGGAGAACAGCATCCCTAATTGGCTAATTTGGGTTACACCAACTTTCCACCTAATAATCCAATGACGATTGTTCTTTTCTTATTTCTAATTAGGGTTAGCAGCCCTAATATTCAATTATTTTTCCTACTAGATAATCTAGTGTTGGATTTATCAAGGAGAAAGTTAATAATTATATTTTGTAAATACGGCATGATATGTTTTGGCAAGTATAACGCAACACGTTTAATAATATATATCGAATTCATATTTAGGATTTTCACACATTTAAAATTTAATGAACAAAAATCCTCTTTTCCTTTTTGTGCCTCTTTCTATGTTCTAACAAAAAAAATTAAATTCAAAACTTAACTCTAAATTCTAAATTATAAACCCTAAACTCTAAAAATACACAATACCCTTAATTTTTTAAACCATAAACCTTAATCTTAAACACTAAACCTATTTTTTAAAGTGAGACATAAATAAGGGCATCGGAAAAGGGTAGATAATTTAAATTAATATTTAACATATTTACATGAGTAATATAAAAAACACGAAATCTACTGATAACCAGTTAGTCTATTGGGATGAGACACTAGTTTTACACTAATTCATGGCTATTAAATGGGTAAAATGGATGAATGAGATTAGCTCATTTTTTTCAAGTGATAATCTTTACATATCTTACATCTAACCTCATTCATCCATTTCACTCATCCAATGGTTATGGATTAGTGTAAAACTAGTTGAGTTTTACACAGTGTAACTGTATCTCATCCCTATATGGGTTAGGATCCACTTACACTACGTAAAACTTAACTAGTTTTATAGGTCCGCCCCGTAATATAAAGTTTTACGTTCGTACATAGACTTGAAATAATTATTTTTATGTGTGTTTAGTGTTTAGGGTTTATAAGTTATAGTTTAAGGTTTAAGATTATTGTTTTAGTATTTGTGATTAAATTTTAAAGTTTAAGAATATATTTTAAAATTTAGAGTTTATAATTTAAGGATTAAGATTTAAAGTCCTTCAAAAAAATGTGGCAATTTTAAAAGCTCGTTTGTGAAAGAAAAAATCAAATAACTACGCATAATATATATATATATACATATATCAAAGTTTATATTTATTAACATTTGGTGTGTTCTTTTTCAATATTTTCACAACAATCAACTAATAATTTTGTTTATTTTTTTTGTCAAAAATTTTGTTTATTTAAATTACTGATTTACACTTAACATAAAAATAATAATAACAGGATGACTAAATTATTCAATTTAGAATACATAAATTAAATGATCAAATTGAGTATAATACATAATTAAAAAAATTGACCTTTAAACTACTAAATGTTGATGGATATTCTTAAAGGTACTCATCTTTTTAGCTGACCTATTAAGAGCTGAGTGTAACGTATTCTTACCTGTATCCTATTTTTTTCCTCGAATTCTGAGAAAGCTGGCTGGCTGAGCTTTGGATCCGGCCTCCTTTATTGTTTTCAATGCACTTTTAAATTATTTTTTTGAGAATTAATGTACTTTTTAATTATTTCTTACGAATATGATTTAAAACAATATTATAAATAATGACTATGAAAATATTTTAAACTAACAAAATAGTATGTATCTTAATCAATGGGAAAATTAGTTAACGATGAGCCTTTCTATCTTCAGTAAAATGAAATCTAGAGAAGTGTTTCCTGGAAGATATTTATAGATGAAAAGAAAGTCCACTAATTTCAATTTTAAACTGATTTAATTAAACAACGGGGGATTAAACATGCTAAACTTTTCAAGGAGAAAAATAAGACTCAATATTTTCATTTATTATAATGTTTTATAACCAATCATTCATATATATATATATATATATATGGATGAAATCCAGTTATATTGTGTAAAACTTAACTAGTTTTACACTAATTTATGACTATTGGATAAATAAAATGGATAAATGATATTATAAGTAAAATATGTAGAGATTATCACTTGAAAAAAAAATAATGAGTTAATCTCATCTATTCATTTTAACCATTTAGTGGTCATGAATTAGCGTAAAACTAGTTGAGTTTTATATAGTGTAAGTGGATTCTAACCCATATAGGGATGAGATCCAGTTACACTGTATAAAACTCAACTAATTTACTAACCCATGATCATTAAATGAGTAAAATAAATAAATGAGATTAAAATAGAATACGTGGAGATTATTACTTGAAAAATAAAAGTAAAGAGTCAATCTCGTCCATTCATTTTTTTCAGAAATGAGTGTAGATTCATCAAAAAGCCGGTTTTAGATTGTCAGCCTTTTAAAAACTGCGACGGAACTTCTCCTTCGTCTTCAGCTTGTTCCTTCCTTTTGCTGCGACTTTGGCTTTCGTCGTCGATTTACTCTCTCTCTCTCTCTCTCTCTCTCTCTCCCTTTTTGTTTCCTTTAAAAGGTACTCTCTGCCTTATCTTTCAGCATTTATTGTACGTATATATTGAGTATACTGTGTAGATATATTGATTTTTGATAATGATGCATCAATGTTTGGGTTTCAGTTGACTTGATTTATGCACGGTAGAAAAAAAGCTGGTGAATATTTTATTGATTGCTAGATTTTATTGATTTTGTTCTTTGCTATGTGATAGATTTTGAAAGAACATTGGCAACTGGATTTGGAAAGATTTATACTCGGTTTAAATGAGTGGAGAAGAAAAATGAGCTAAAAGATCAGGTAGTGATTTGATGATTTTATGCTACAAAATTTGTTTTTTCCCATTGGATTTATTTACTAGTTAGTGAATCGAGAATTTATAAGCTTCGTTTTTGTGGAAATCAAGTTAATTTGAATTTCACGTTGTAATTGTGTGTTTATATGATTTTAAAATTTAATTTTCATGAAGAATGTGATGTGATATAGAGTTTAGCAGACGGAATCAAGCACTCGGTTTCGGTTTCTTTTGTTTTTCCAATGTGAAGTCATCATTAAGTAGGTTTCGTCTGCTTTAGAAAGTCTTTTTACAATGTTGAAATAAAGTTTATCTGCTACTAATGAATGAGCTGGATTCATGATTCTATTTGTAGATCAAAGGAAAGACAGTTTTCAAAGGTGTTATTATCGGATCTTATTGTAAGAATTCTTCTTTATTGTTGAAGCACCTTGGAATTGGCTTCACCTGTTGTTGTAAGAAACTGTAACCTTTTGAGGCATTATGCATGTCTGGCCTTGTGGTCACCGCCAGTCACGTGGAAGAAGCACTCTCTTGCGCAGAAAGAACAAAATCTCTCGATGCCATCATTGACAAAGACAACGGTTCTATTCTAACTAATGGTGATGCTGTCCATAGTTCTGAAACTGCTGGATTTCGAGTTGGAGAACTCTTGCTACCGAATGGGGACTCATATTCTGGGTCATTGCACGGAAACATGCCAGAGGGTCAAGGAAAGTATGTTTGGCAAGGCGGTTGTGTGTATGAGGGAGCATGGAGACGTGGGATGAGGCATGGGAATGGCAAAATACAATGGCCTTCTGGAACTGTCTATGATGGTGAATTCTCAGGTGGATATATGCATGGTCCTGGGGCATATATTGGCTCTAATAAATTGACTTATAAGGGGAGATGGAAGTTGAATGTCAAACATGGTTTAGGATATCAAGTTTATCCCAATGGAGATGTGTTTGAAGGCTCTTGGATGCAGGGAACACCAGAAGGCCCTGGAAAATATACTTGGGCCAATGGAAATGTTTATCTAGGGAATATGAAAGGTGGGAAAATGTCTGGCAAAGGAACCCTCACATGGACAAATGGAGACTCCTTTGAAGGAAGCTGGTTGAATGGAATGATGCATGGATTCGGAGTGTATACCTGGAGTGATGGTGGTTGCTATGTAGGAACTTGGACACGGGGTTTAAAGGATGGAAAAGGATCATTTTATCCCAATGGCAGCCGGCTTCCTGCCTCACAAGAAGTTTACCTCAATGCTCTCAGAGAAAGAGGACTGTTACCAGACTTGAGAAAGCAGAACCATTCTCATATCCACCATGCTGCTTCTGTAGGCATGGGAAATGTCAAAGTTGGTGGCAACCGGGTATCTAATCGTAATTCTGATAAGCTATCAGAAGGAAACTTACTAAATCTGCAGCAGTCTCGCAACAGAAATGTTTCCTTGGAAAGACGTTGGAGTCTAGAGGTATCCATTGAAAAAGTGATTGGCCATGATTCATCATTAGAGTTATCTGATTCTTTTATGGAAGGGGGAGCAAAAGGGAGTGAAACAAGTGCACCGATCCTAGAACGTGAATACATGCAAGGTGTTCTAATCAGTGAGCTTGTGTTGAATAATAGTTTTTCACCATCATCCCGAAGAGCGAAACGGAGACAAAAAAGGTTAGCTAAAGATATTAAGAGGCCTGGTGAAACAATCATTAAAGGCCACAGGAGTTATGATTTAATGCTCAGTTTGCAGCTTGGAATCAGGTCTGTCCTTTATATCTAACTCTTATGCTTATTTACCTTTCTCCTTATATCAGAAAATATGGCTCTTAGTTTTCTGATTGGTTTCCCCTTCTATATTTCATTACTTCTTTTGCTTAGCTTTTTATGGATTATTCTTACTGGAGTTGGGACAGTTATTGTGATCTAATTTCCTTATAGATATCGACAGAAAAATGGAAGAGACGTGTGAAGTGTTGACTAAATCAGTATAAACGATGTATCTATATAGCCTTCTCTCTTTGGGATGATAGATTAAATATTTATGTTTGTTTGTGAATCTGTTATAGGTACTAGTTAAAAATTGTAATTTAATTTTTATTGCACCTCTATAAGGAATTCATAGAAAGATACACTGCATTTATCACGATGAAGAATCTATGTCTGCCCCGCTAAATTTGCAGTTACATTGTCCAGATACACTGTGGGGAAAATTACACCTGTACAAAGACGAGAGGTTAGAGCATCAGACTTTGGCCCCCGTGCAAGCTTTTGGATGAATTTTCCAAAGGCAGGATCACAGTTGACACCTACCCATCAATCTGATGATTTTAAGTGGAAAGATTACTGCCCAATGGTTTTCAGGTTAGTATACCACCATTTTGTGACCTTAGGGAGAATTTCTGTATGCAATATAATACATTCACTGGCTATTTCTTAGACCTTCCCAGTTTTGAAGAAGTCCTCTGGTTCAGTTTGAAGGTTTGGTCTATGAGCTATTTAGGATTCCATATCCTTTTTGAAAAAAAAAAATTCTAGTTGCTTATTTCTTCTGAAGTGAAGGCGTCTTAAATGTCAGTTTCATTTATTTTTTGTAAAGAAAATATTTTAGTAGACCTTGCATTTAGTTCCAAGTAGTCAGTATATTAATGCTAGTTTATCTTTTGTGAATATTGTACCATGTTTTTGTTTCCCATGTTGAAATAAGTAAAACTTATTGTAGGAACTTACGGGAGATGTTCAAGATTGATGCTGCTGACTACATGATGTCCATTTGTGGAAATGATGCTCTCAGGGAACTTTCTTCTCCTGGGAAAAGTGGTAGTATCTTCTTTCTGTCTCAAGATGATCGTTTCATGATTAAGACGCTCCGGAAATCTGAAGTAAAGGTTTGCAATCTCCACATTTACATTATTCATATTTTGTGGGAAACTAATTCGAGTAAATATGATAATGCCCCTGGTTGCTTAAACTTGTTAGTTCTGTCAATATGCAATTCTTTTACCTTTTGAGTTCTCTAATTTAAAATCAATACCAGATTACAAAGTGTTTTCAATGTCGGTCTGTCCCCGTTTTTATTTCTTCTTCTGTTCCTCGTTTCCCCCTGATGAGTGCAGGTTTTCTTGACTAAATTCTTGCATATAGGTTCTTCTAAGAATGCTTCCCAACTATCACCATCACGTGAGGTCATATGAAAATACACTCATAACAAAGTTTTTTGGGCTTCACAGAATTAAACCATCAAGTGGTCAAAAGGTAATAACAATAGTAGAGTTCTCCACTTCTTTCGTATGCCAGAGGGTTTTTTTAACCTCAATCCATACACTTCATTAAGATGGTTTCACTGAATTCACCTGAATAAAATTATTGTTAGGACTTTTATTAAGGACTATTTTTTCCATTTCTTAGTTCATGTTAACTAACAAAAGGTTCATTCAGAACTATAATGCCTTTTGAGCTAACAACCATGAACCATGTTCTCTTGCAGTTTCGCTTTGTAGTCATGGGAAATATGTTTTGCACTGAGTTAAGGATTCACAGAAGATTTGACTTGAAAGGATCATCACTAGGGCGTTCTGCCGACAATGTAGAAATTGATGAGAGCACAACACTCAAAGATTTAGATCTCAATTACTGCTTTTATTTGGAACCTTCTTGGCGAGAAGCTTTATTAAGGTAGTTGATGAGTTTGTAACTTTTACGCCATCGTATTATCTTACCTTTTCAAGTTGACATATTATCAGCTTATCACCATCTTTATTTTTGTTAACTACTTCACAATGATCAGTCCAAGATTTGTTTTACCTCACAATACTGTTAAGACATAACTAAACAGCTTTAACGGTACAAAATTGTTTCTTATATAATTGGTTTACCTTATTGCATTTATATTATATTTTTGCAGGCAAATAGAAATTGATAGTAAATTTTTGGAAGAACAATACATTATGGATTATAGCCTTTTGCTTGGTGTACATTATCGAGCACCCCAGCATTTGAGGTCTGTCATGTCCTACAACAGAGTGGACGGCCTAGGGAGTGTTGCAGAGGAAGGTGTGCATTTTGAACATTTGATCTTCTATTCGCAGTTTCTTCTGCTCCTTTATATTTTGTTTAGCATACCATTTTTCTTTCGCAGATTATACGAGTTAAGTGTCTTTCAAGAATTCACATCTGTTGACATACATAAGATAGCCAAATCTGAATAAGACATTGAACCATATATATCATGCATGGTACATAGCCTATACCCAAATAAACGGATCTATTCTGTAGTTATCTGATTCTGATCCAACTTGCGTGCATTTCCTACTTTTTCATCATCCTGAAGGACAGTGGATGGATTTCAAATTTTCTTGGTGTTTATATTTCAGAGGAGGATGAAATTTCCAACTACCCTCAAGGCCTTGTATTGGTTCCTCGTGGAACCGACGACAATAGCGTTGTTTCGGGTTCTCATATACGAGGTCGACGTTTGCGAGCATCAGCTGCAGGTGATGAGGAAGTAGATCTCCTCCTCCCGGGTACAGCAAGGTATGATGCCCTATTCAATTGCAATATCCTAAAATTTGTTGCATGCTACTATAGTTATGAAAAGTTCCTTTCTTGTTCCGCCTTCTATTAAAAAGAAGAAAACTACAGCCATAATTTCTGAAGTCTAAATTAAGAGAGAAAAGGGGATGATAGTGACTTCGTACACATGCACCAATTGGCTATACATTGTGATTCTAATGCAGCGTGAAAGCTTTAATTCTTTTTCTCTTGGGAGATAACTTTTTAATGTTTTATTTATTATGGAACAGACTCCAGATCCAGCTTGGTGTGAACATGCCAGCGAGGGCAGAGCAGACTCCTGGCAAACAAGAAAACAGGTTCCATGAAGCATATGATGTTGTTCTATATCTGGGAATCATCGACATCTTGCAAGAATATAACATGACTAAGAAGATCGAACATGCCTATAAATCTCTTCAGTTTGATTCTCTATCCATATCTGCCGTCGACCCTACATTTTACTCGCAACGGTTCCTGGACTTCATTAAGAAGGAATTTCCTCCGAATTCCATGAAAACTTGACACAAAGTGTTGGGTCCATAGTGCCCCAATGTCGTGAGAAATGAAGTGGTTAAGAGGTGGGGCACCATTCCAACACCCTCTGCGGCAACGTTGCCAAAATACTTTGTTCGAGATCTGTTCTTAGGAGCCGATTTTTAATCATGATGTTTATAGTGAGTATAGTTCCCTGTCATTTGTTCCTGGAACACATATTCGATGCTTGTTATATCGTTTCTCACTTCTCCAAATAGTGGAAAACAAAAGCGAGATACCCCGTAAACTTTTATCTGCTCTAATCCTTCTACTTTAAAGTTCAGAGCCATTTGTCAGCCATTTATTTAGTTGATGTTACTATCTTCATATACCTGATGGATCTATGACAAACAAAACAAACTTGTTTTGATGCGAAAAAAATAAATAAAAACAATTGAATTTAGCAGTTTTCCCGTGTCACGATCTCATTTCATATATGCTAAAACCATTTGTTAAAAGAAATCCTAGCACTAATGCATCAAACAATAATTATTTGACTAATTTATCGAGATTTGTCATTTAAAAATAACAATAAAAAGATTATACCGTTTTACTGTTTCTTTCCAATGATAGGGTAGGCATTGAAAAGCTATAAACTTATACAAGCTCCCCTTTTCTGCTAAGATACTAATAATATTAAATTTCATGAAAAATAGGTATTTCATTCTAGCCTCGAAAACTTTCACTCTCAACTGCTCACGGTAGAGGGGCAACAAAAATGTAGCCACCGCTCAACCCTTTTTCTAACACTGGCTAAGCAAATTTCAAGAAACATCAGGTTTACTTGGTAGCTTCATTGGGAGGTTTGGGCATTGGCGGCGGCTTCAAAAGCTCTCCAAGCCTCTGTTCCAGGGTCAGTTAGCTCCCGTGGGATCTGCACGATTTCGAGTTAGGAACACATCTTGGAAAGGAAAATATTAGATTTAGAAAACTTAGTCGAGGCTAACCTTTCCATAAGTGTTTGTCTTTGTGGGAGACGCTCCTTTCGCCAGTAACAACTGTATCACTTCTGCATGCTCACCTCTTGCTGCATGATGAAGAGGCTGACAAAAAAAGGAATAGAGAGTAGCCATAAACAAGATTATGTTGTTTGTAAAAAGCATTCGGGTTCGTATATGAACAAACAATCTGGTCAATTTGGGTTTCAAAAAATTTCAGGTCATTTTGGTTCGACTCAAATTTGAATGTTATTTTGGGTTTGGATCTTTCGTTTTTGAGGGTTGAGTTTTCAGGTCATCATTATGGGTTTCTTGTTCAGCCTACTTTGAATTCAGGTCATTTTGGTTTTGGATCATTTCGAGCTCAAACCAAGTCGGGTCTAGGTTGGATAGTTTTGGTTGACTTTTTTGGTCAAAACAGGTCGATTTTCGGTCTTGTCAAGCAAGTGGTAGAAGAGTGCTAAATCGATTCCCATTTCATTTAGTAAATAAAAACTTTGATCAATGAGCAACTGAATGAGCCAAACAAATCAGAATCAATTGAAATGAATCGAATTAGCTTTAGAACCTAATCAACATCGGGCAAATAAATTGAACATATAGGCATTACAATTCAAGATGGTTCAAGTGCCATTAGTATCGTGGTACTCACAGTATCACCTTCGGCATCAACTGAATCTAGTATCCTTTTCAGGCATCCACTATCAGTGGCTCTGTCAAGTAGAAGTTGTACTATCTCAATAAATCCTGAATGCCTCAATCGGGAAAGTAAAAAAAAAAAGTCAGTACCTAGTCAGAGATGGAAGATTCTAAATAAAAGTGTACATCCTACCCCCGGCACAGGCATCATGCAAAGGAACCGCCCCATCTTCATCCATGGCCTCCAAATTAGCCCCCCTTTCCAAAAGTAGCTACAAAGGATCAAATCATCAATAATAAGGCTTTTGGTCTAGAAAAAAAGCACATAAAAATAGCAGTGAAAACAAAATCGGACAACTGACTTGAACACAAGGCAGATAACCGTAAAGGCATGTAAGATGGAGAGCTGTATCACCATCTTCTACAGGTTCATCGATGCTGCCATTCATGTTGTCTATACAATCAAGTGAACAATAAAACGCATTATTAGGAGATATAGTACACAAAGAAAACATTTAAATGTTATGTTACTTGGATTCGGGTGCAAGTGCTGGACATGGGCATGTATCCAAGACATGTATGGTCAGATTCTTTTAAAAATTTTCACGCATTTAGAGGATCTATGGAGGTTATATCCACATATTCATGTATCAGACACAAGTATTTGAACAAAAATGAATAGTCAGAGCAAAATAGCTTTAATGTCCAAGCGAGTCCAACTAAAATGATGAAAGAAACAGCATATTAGGTGTGCCATTTTACCAAAGGGCATTATTCAAGATCAGAAATTTTTTCAACTTCAGCTCCTTTCCACTTTTCAGTTTTCATATATAGATTACAAGCTCTCATTCATAGACGAAAAACTTTTCATTTTTTAAGTAATATGCAAAGCTCTCATTTCTAAATCCCTATAACATTTAGGGACTTGAAAACCAAAGATACTTCCATATATGCAAAGCTTTCATTTCTAAGTCACTATGGATATTAGGGGTGTTCATGGTTAAGCATTATGAGATGAACGTAATGAGATGACTTTAGACATTATAATCTAATTATACCAAGAACAAAACTTACAGATTATTGTAGTATGTTGGTTAACCATGTACATCCCTAAAGGATATATCAATCACCAACTTCAATATAACATTCACAAACTTGAATCAACATCACATATGCTTCTTTACTTCATCTATCTCCTTTATAGACTCCCATCATGTTCTTCAAATTTCTTGACAAAGATTACCCAAAAATCCCTAATTTCATTCATGAGTAATAATTATTCACACACCAGCATTGACCCAGTGACCACAGTTAGTAACAAAAATAAGAGAACTTCTAAAAACTCATCTTTTTATTTTTCAAAGAATGATAAAACCCCAAAGGGGGAAAAGAAAAGTAAAAGTAAAGGTTTGTAACATGAAATTTTAACAGATGAAGGTCAAACAAACAGGAATAAAAGAGTACAAATTGTCAAATGGGGAAAATGAAACCTAGGGCGAGACGAAGAGCGTTGAGGTCGCCGAGCTGGGCAGCTGCGGCGAGTTCGCGGAGGTGCGGAGGGGTATCGGCTTCAAGGTCCATCTCTAGACCGTTTTCTTCAAAAAGGGCGTTATCATCGTCTTCATCTTCATCAAGCATGTGCCTTCCTGGAACCGCCATCGTTTTCTTCTCTTTCTTTCGACTTCTCTGTTGTTCTTGGCTTGGACGGCGAATCAACTTAGGTCTACTAAAAAAACACTCTGTTACTCAACTTTATCTTGAATTTAAATTTTGTTACAATTAAGTCATTATGGGTTAAAATTAGAACAATCGTCTAATATGATTTGATATAATAATAGTTTCAATCTTTAAAATTTATACATTTCTTCAATTTAGTTTTAATTTAAAATAATTTAATAAACTTAATCTTTTCTATTTAAAAAATTCATTAGTGAAGTGATTTAAGTCTAGTGTGAATATTCGATCAAGTTGAAAAAAAAAGTTCGAGTTAGTCAAGTTCATGAGTATCATTTTATGATCAAAACTTTATTTATTTTTTTTAAGTCGAGTCTAGTTGTTCGAGTTTCTCTTCAAATTTAATTGTATTTATATCACAAAGTTCAAAAATAGTTATTGAACTTTTAAAATGTTTGTTTTGGTCACCTAACTTTTAATGTTACAAAATGAGTATTAAACTTATGATTTTGTTACAAAATGGTCATTGTGTGATTAATTGCCGTTAAGAGGGTGACGGCGGGTAAGAAAGTTTGTATAATAACACATTTAGTCGTCCATATTTACACATTTAATAGAATGGGTAAAAAATCAATAAATTTAGCCTTCTTTTTCTAATTAAAATTAGGATCAAATTGATAGAATATGTAAATATCGAGGGCTAAATTTATTATTTTTTTGAATTAGGACTAAATTGAGTAAATTTATAAATATGAAGGAGTAAATATGCTATTATAATTTTTTTAATTGTCAAGTCTCCCTTTTAATGCTAATTAACGACGTAATGACCATTTTTTAACAAAGTCATAAGTTTAATGCCTAGTTTGTTACATTTGAAAGTTGGGTGACCAAAATGAATATTTTAAGATAGTTCAATAGCCACTTTTGAACTTCGCCCTTTTTTATAATATTATGATACAAATTGGTTCTAATTTAAATGACGATATGCATACATACTTCTTCATATTTTTCATATGTGCAAGTGTAATGTTATTTAATAAATCAAATATTCTCTAAAATTATAAAATATATTTATAATGTTATTTTTAAAGAATGAATTTTAAGACAAAATATTGATGGAGTATAAGTGATTCACATAATTGATAGGAAAAAATTTACAAGAAAATACAGTTGAAGAACCCCAGTTGAATAAAATGCAAAGTTAAGAGACAAAATTTGGAAAATAAATAAATTTATTTTTAAAAATATGAATCGAAGTTACATAGATATTCTATAGTGATAGTGAAGCATGTGGTTTAAATTTGGTCAAAAATGAACTTAAAACGAATAAAGGAATTGAATAAATAAGGAAATAATACAAAGTTGAAGTATTAAACTACAAAAAGATGGATTTAAGTTACATAGGCATTTTACAGTGGTTGATGAGAATATGGTTAAAGTTTGTTAAAAAATAGACTTAAAACGAATGAGTGATGGAAGAAATAAGGAGATCAAGTACTAAATTGTAAAACAATATATTTTTTGTTTTTCAAATTGGCAAAATCTGTACTCAACTCAAACTAAAAAACTGAATCATTAATTCAAGTTGACTTGAATAACTTGTAATAAAAAATGGATTTTTCGACTCGAGTTTTGCTCACCCTTAATTGAGTTATTAGCAAGTAACATTAGAGTCATAATGGATTTGCTCCATTAGTCTGTCAGTTGTCTAGTAGTGAAGTGATTGTGTCTGTCGTGCTATTCTATATGTTAGTTATCGAGCTGATGAAAAATAACAAGGAATGAGATAAGTTGTCAGAGGATATGTCAAGAGGGTATAATGTTTGAATTTTTAAATATGAACGATTAAATTTATTGAATTATTTCAAATTAAGACCAAATTAATAGAATATATAAGTTTTAGAGACTAAAACTATTATTATATTAGATCATGTGTTGAGCTAATATTTTGATACAACAAATTAAATGAAAAATGTTTTGGACTTGATCAAATATTTTAAAAATAATTCAAAGCCCACAAAACTTGAAAAATATGTTTAAAATGTTTTGAACAAAAACCTATATTGAATATATCTTCAAAAAGTTAAAACCTAGCCAACTTTTCAATATTTTAATAAAGGTTTCAGTACCCCTTTAAGAGATCTCGAAACCATACGGACATAAAGGCTTTGAAATCAAAACATGAGTCATGATTTCGATACCATTGCAATGGTTTCGAAACTATACCCAAAGGTTTCGATACTTTTGCATATGTAACGACTAGTTTTATGAAAACTGTCTGGAAGGTCTCAAAACCATTAGCAAGGTTTTAAAACTACCGTGCATGTGAGCATTAAATGCTCTGTTCTAAAGGTCCCAATGGCACCAAAACATCCCAACGACCATAAACGATTAGAATCTCATTTCACTCTATAAAAAGCAAGCCAATTGCACTTGAAGAAAAAAAAGAATATCCAAGCCTAAAGACCAAGAGAAAAGATCTTCAATACTTTATTCTTTCATTTTCTCTTGTACACTTTGTAGATAGCTTCATTGTAAATTTTTAGTGTTCATTTTTCGAGAGCCTAATTGTGTAAACACATTTGCCTTGTGAGGCCTTTTCCTTATTTGTTAAATTTGTATTTCTCCTAGGGAGACTGTAACTCAAAGTTTTTAGGTGTGAACTTTAAGGGAAATTATTCACAAGATTCTTGGGTATAAATTTTGGTGAATCTTACAAGGTTACTCTTTGTCCTTAAAAGAAAGAAAAATTAGTGAATTTATGAAAAATTCTTAGTGTGAATAGCTAAAGTAGTGGAGGTAGATTTAATTTAAAAGTTGAACCACTATAAATCGTTGCACAAAGTTTTATCTTTCAGTTGCTTCCAGCACAATATCTTGTTTAACAATTCAACATCTTTTTAGCAATTTTTAGTTGATCGATTCGAGCCCAACATCAAAACTTTAATAGAGTGACTAAATCGTAAGTGTTAGAAAAAAAGGTTGGCTCGACTGTAACTAAACACATATTGGAGTGGCCTGGATTGTATTTGATGAACTTATATTTTGGTGTAACAAATAATAATAAAAATATTTTTATCTTTACTCAAATATCTAAAACTTAATTCAAAATCTAAACAAATTCAAAAAATTCTTTTTTTTTCATTTAGCCGAACCTTTTCAAATCAAGTATGATCATTTGAAACAAGTTTTTGCATCATATTTTACAATAATAAACCACAACGAATTGATCAATTGCCAAACCTTCCACCAAAAAAGAATAATCGATGGAAGTCTTTGTAACAAAGAGACATTTATGGTTTTAATTTGTAGCCGTTTTGTCCTCATCAACCTACAAAAACATTAATATACAATCTAGTTTGTACATGTAAATGTAGGCCTCTTGATAGCCATGAATATTAAAGACTTTAGGATTAGGAATAGGCTATTCTTGTTTAATCTGAGAACTGTTAAGACCACCGTACACGTGGCAATGCCAGATGAAATGATCCCTTTATTTCTCTCCATCAAGTCTCCCTTATTCTCTCATTAAATCCAATGGTCTTGAACCAAAGTGGATCACATTGCTTGGCTTCTCAGCAACCACCAAATCTGCCCATTTAGACTACCTCTATAATACTCATTGTTCACTTCTCTCTTTCTTTCTCAAGAGAAAACTGCTGTTTTAATGGCAGATGGAACAACACAAAAGGGAAAAACTAGGTTAAGTGTTTCACGTCATCTTTTGATCTTACCAGACAAAGAATAGAGGCACTTTGTTTAATGAATTATACCTAAATTAAGTGTCCAATTTGTTCCCTTCACATGGAGATGGATTACTAATTTAGCTATGATTTTAATAAATGGAAGGGCAGTGGGCAATTTGGCTGGGTTGGGGATGACAGATATTACATTTAACTAAACCCCAATTTAAACTTTAGCTTCCTTGTGAACCAAACAAGAGAATCTTAATCCAACACCGTCGGCTGTGTTATAGGGAGAAAAATCCCATGCCATTTTTCAGTGTTTTTTCTATGTTCAATACTAAAAAATCAAGTTCTAAGCCTTAATCTTAAATTTTAAATCATAAATTCTAAAAAATGCATCACCCTTAAATCTTAATCATAAATCCTAACCTTAAATCTTAATCATAAATCCTAAACCTAATTTTTTAGTATAAAGTATAAATAAGGACACCGAAAAAGAGATGAAGATTTCTTTTCGTCTTACATGTGCCGAATTTCTTTCTTCTTTGCTCTCCTAATTACGCTTCTCTCTATTGTTATTATAACAATTATCTTCCTTTCTATTTCATCAGCCATCACATGCTTCTCCAACTCATAAAGGAATATAACAGGTCGTACAACCTAACCAAAAATTGGATTAAAAAAATGACAAATATATTGGAAAAATGAGACCATGAACACACAAAACCTAACATACTAGATGAGAGAAATTTTATTTTCAACTTCATTAACATGGAAAAAGGTTAAATTTAAAAGAATGATATACAAGATGGATTTCGTGGGATAGAAAAAGTTAAAAGTGGCAATCAACCAAAGAAGATGCCGAAAAAACAACTAGTTTTTCCTTGGAAGCAAATGAAAGCACTTTAGGTTCCTTGTGATGATCCTCTTCCGGGGCCGGAAGATTAAGATCCAATTGCAGAACACTTGTTGGTTTATTGGGATTTTCTCTTGTCCCGACAGTGTTCAAGGTTGTCGTCGTTGGAACATTGCTTAATGTCGACCTATGCCTTCTCATATGACCTCCAAGAGCTTGTCCCGTGGAGAACTCAGCCCCACATATGGAACACTCGTGAACCCTAGATTTGTTGCATGAAACAGAAGTCTTACTCGTTATTTGAAGTGAAAGGGTCGTATTCATGTCGTTCGGTTCATCGTAATAATCATCATCTTTCCCGAACGTCAGCTCTTTGTTATTGTTATTATTATCTTCATGATCATGATCGGTAACCTTGGGCTTTTTGTGGCTTGCTCTATGCCCACCAAGCGCCTGGAATGAAGGGAAGCACCGGTTACACGTCTTGCATTGGTAAACAAACATCCCCGGCAACGCCGTCTTGCTTGTTGCCGCTGCCGAAGAAGGCGGTTCCGATGGTGGTTTCCTTTCTTGACCTTGAGACAAAAGAAGTAAACAATTCGCCATATCTTCTTCATCTTCTTGCTGTCGTTCAGTACTGCTTTCTGCTAACTCAACAGATGTAGTTGGAGAAAGAACAGCCCCGCCCCTCCGGTAGATGTCGTGGTGGTTGAAGCCAGCGGCAAAGTCAGAGGAGGCGACGGTTGCCTTGGACGTCTGCTACGTTTCCCTTTGATGAATTGCAATTGATCTTTACAAACAACAACATCCTCCTCCCCCTCCATCATCATCATCTCTCTAATTCAATCTATGAAAAGGGTTTCTATGAAGAATATTTTTTTTGGAACACTGAGACTGGAATTTGCTTTGCAGTTATGAGTTTCCAGCCATTGAAGTCATTGAGTGTGTATATAAATAATATGTAAGAGATGAGTGAGATTCGGTTGGCTTTGAAGCAAAGCCGTTATCTTTTGGCGACGATTCCTTCTATAAGAGGGAGGATTGGATTGCAAGCCTGGAACTACACACTTCTCTCTTTTTTATTTTCTTACTTGGAGTCTCTGTTAGCCTTTCTTAATACTTTTTGTAATGACTGAAAAATGAAAATAAAATTATTATATAGACCCAACTTACCATGTTATTTATGGTTCATCCATTAAAATTTATCAACTAATATTTTTTCATCCATATCATTGTTTTTCAAAGACAAATCTTTACCTTTTTTGCCATGTAAATACGTGGTGGAGGTTACTTAGAAGTTAATTATGATTTTTATCAAAAACAATTATGAGTGGATTATTGATATGAAGGAAAAAAGAATTAGTTGACTGATTTTTTATAGATGGTACTATAGATGACATAGTGAATCAGGTCCATATAATAATTTATTGAAAAAAAAGAAATTTGACATTGGACAGTGAAATAAAAAAATCAAATTAATTTTTTTTCTATGTCAAAGTAATTTTTAATATCATATTTTAGTTATAAAATTCTGATTTTTTAATGAAAGATAATTTAAAGGTTTAACCGTGAAATAATTGTCAAAATCATAACTTTTTCTAGTTAAGTACCTGAAGTATATTTTGGTCCTAATAAGTGTTTAACGTTTCATTTCGTAATCCAAATAAAGTTTTTGTCACAAGGCTTTAAAATAATTTCATCATCCAATTATAACATGACATGTAGCATTTATTTATTTTATGAATTTCTTTTAAAATATGATTTTTTGTAAAAATTTTAAAGTTTTAATTTCTTCCAATCAAACTCTCAAATCACATTCCCTACATGTCGGTGGTTCATCGTTCACCTCCCAAACATCGTGTACCTCACCGTTTGATGTCTCCCGCCCTCTACCCGTCGGTCAGAATCTCAATCGGCCTCTTTCTTCTTCATTGTTGGATGCTCGTTGGCGGTGCAATCGACGGTTTTCGATGACAGGATGATGAGATTTTCAGTCGCGGGGTCCGACGAAAATAAAGGTAGCCGATGGTAGTTGAACCGGTGGTTGGAGGGGAGAAATCTAGAGATTTAGGTATCTAGGGTTAGAGTTTGGGGGATTTTTTAAGAGAAATTAAAGGTTTTTGATTTTTTTTATAAAATTAAAGTTTCTTTGATTTTTTAAAAATAATAATTCAAGAAAATAAAAAAATAGACCACATGTTGTTTTTTATTGGATAACGAAAAAATTTGAACGTTTGTCATGCAAAAAACTTATTTGGGTTACGAAATGAAACGTTAGACACTTATTTTGGCAAAAAAATAATTTAAACACCTAGCTCAAAAAAGAACATAATTTGGGCACTTATTTGACGGCTAAGCCCAATTCAAAAGAAAATAAGGCTCAATATCCATATTGATACATGACTTAGATTTTTTTCTCAAATTAATACTTAAATCTTTTTTGTTTTGAACTGGTACCTAAACTTAAAAATAATTCTTATGTTATTACTTAAACTTAAAGTTTTTTAAATGATATTTGGTGTTGATGAAATATTTCAACAATCAATCAAATTGTAACATGCGGCAATTAATAATATCATTATTTTAACCGATCAATACCACATCAATAATCTAATTGATTTTTATCCTAGGAGACAAGGGTTCAAATCGCTATGTCTACATGTTGTATGCGCATTGTCAGATGGTTAAGAATATCTATGAACATATATTACCTTGTAATCACCTTTAGACTATTAAAAAAATAATCTAATTGATTACTTGTTGAAATATTAAATTAACACATATACTAATATAGGATTTTTTTTCTATATTTAGATATATATTTAAAATAAAAGAAAATGTTAAGACCAATTTTTATAATAAATAAGAAAAATATACCAAAGAGTCAAAGACTCGGCCTGCCTTTCTCCTTGCGCTCATAGGCACATATATCGTTACTCCATATTCACATATGCTCCTAGTAGGCCTGTTGTATTCGCAGTAAAAACAGTTTTCTTTAACCGGTTATAAATTAACATTAATTTTTCTATAATTATATCATAATGTTTAAGAAAATATTATTAAATATTTTGGTGGTTTATAAAAAAAATTGACATCTGTTTTTAATTTTATACTTTTATACATATTTTGGTAAACAATATAAATTAAGGTAAACGATATAAAAAATTTAGCTGATTAGCTAAGCTGCTCATATTTCTTTCTTCGTATTTTCTTATATCATAGGTTCTAGACCCGCTAGTAACAATATTATTCTTTCTACTAGAGTCTTCCTTCTCCTCCCCTCTAGGTATGATTAGGATTAGATTTAATATTTGTCAAAAAATAAAAATTGAAAATTTTAATTTATACATATTTTGAGAGTGTCTGATAACATATTTTTGTCTTACACTGACTTTATGCTTAATTATTTTAACATTATATATTTCTTAAAATATCTTGTAAAAGTAAAGTATTTTGTGTTTTAAATTGTAAGTTGTTCTTGTAATCCAGATATACCTTTGTAAATCTGTCATAACTTTTGGATCGGGTTAGATGTGCAGTGTTAGTGTCACTGTTCGCATTGATCCTACTATTATTGCCACGTGAATATTTTTTTAATTTTTAATTTTTAATTTTTAATTTTTTACTTTTTCAACGTGCATGATCAAGTATGTGTTGCAAGTGTACTACTGCCCTCGAGAATAAAGCATGTAGGGCCAGGAAAATCAGTGAAACTAGAATTCTTTACTCATTCTCATTATTTCCATTTAGTATTATTATATTGGAGAAATTATATCATATGTCATTTCTGTTACGTTATTTATAGATTCAACTAATTAAATACATTCATTTCATTAATTTTTTTATTTAATCTTTTTACTAAGTAAATCTTTACTAATATTTACTGTAAATTAAATTTAAAAATAGTTTTTACCAAGTGAACACTTGGTAAAAAGACGAGATGAAAAAATTAATGAAATAAATGCATTGATTGGTTGGTCCCATGGATGACGTGGCATGAATGACCCATGATATAATTTCTCGTTGTATTGGGTTTTTAGCTTTTTAATGGAAAAAGTAAGTAAAGAATCCATTTTTCATTTTAGTCCTTGTGGGGAGAAATTTTTTTGTTCAATTGAACAATATCGAGAAGTTAACGAAATGAGCTTCATTGGATCTATGCATTCCTTATTTGGTCAAATTTGTTTTTATATTTTACACATGTGGTAAGTTGGGAAGTTTCCACTTCACATTTTTTTGTTTTTCATTTTAGTAATAGCATTTTATTTGTTTAATTGGGTTTTTTTATAATTGGAATAAAACCAAAAAAACGCCCCTAACGTTTGACTGAATATCACTTTGGCCTCCCTTTTTTGAAGCAATTTAGCCTTCAACGTTTTATGTTGGGTCAAAATAGCTCATCTGTGAATGAAAACTGCTAGTCAACTGACGACAAACAACTTGAAATCGCTTGATAGAATGAAATGTCAGAAGAAAACTATTTTTTATTTTATACAATTTTATAAAATTATTTTTTGATTGATGTGCACTATCATGGAGGTTTGTCATATCATTTCAAGTCATTTACTGTTGGTTGACTAACAGTTTTCACCTGTAGATGGGTCATTTTGACCAAAAATGAAACGTTGAGAGCTAAGTTGCTTCAGAAAAATAGGGGCCAAAATAACAATTTAGTCAAACGTTATGGGTATTTTTTGGCATGATGCCTTTTAAAGTTTATGGGTAAAGAAATCGTTTTATCTTGACAATGTGGAATTATGGGAAGAACATCATATACAGCAAGAAAAAAGACATTATTTCAATTTTTTAAACCACCATGCCATCTTCTGTTGCCAACTTCAGGGAAATAGATCATTTTGTAACTTTTAATAATCCAAGCGACTATTTTGTAACTTTTTAATGTTGAGTGACCCAATAAGAAACTTGCTATAAACCGGATGGTTATTTGAGTAGTTTATCCTCATTTTTAAGTAAAAATGGATTTTTTTAGGCTTAAAAGGTCAATTTGGAACTCAACGAATAATAAAAAACTAATTAACCCTTATGAAATTTTTTTATCCAATTTAGTCCTCAAAACTTAAATTGTACCTAATTCAGCCTTTCCGTTACGTTGACCATCAATGCCCTCTAAAGGTCAAATATAGAAGGACACGTGGCACACTTGAGCGTGCCACATCATCAAAATTGATTTTTTAAAAAAATATATAAAAAATCTACAAAATTATAAAAATTTTATAAAAAATCATAAAAATTGTAAAACTAAAAATGTAAAAATATTAAATTAAATTAAATTTCTTATTTTCCTTTATTATTTTATAAAAATATAAAATAATAATTTTCTAAAAAAACTCCCAAAGTTTCATTTCTTTCAAAAAAGCCCCATAAATCCCTAAATCAAGCATTAAAACCGATTCAATCGCCGGCCACTCCCTGTCGCAGGAAACCCCGTCCCATCTTCGTCATTCTTGCATCCATTCTCACCATTCGACACCCCTTGCATCGCCCAACTCGTTCTCCCTCAATATTTCTTCTCACCAGCACCGTCGTCTGCCACAATACCAACAACTTCTATCGTCGGTTAAATTGATTTGAGGATTTGGGAATGTAAGGTTAGGGATTTGAAAATTTTGGGCATTTTGAATTTCTTTGAAATTTTGGGTTTTATAATTAAAAATATTTTAAAAAATTATACAATTTTTAAATATTTTTCATTATAAATGTTTATATATTTTTAATAATTATTACAATTATTTTTATATTTTTTGATTTTAAGTAAAAATATATTTTTTTTATTTTTTACATATTTAAATATTTTTTAGATTTTTCTTGAATTTTTTAAATAATGTTTTAAATTTTTTTTATAATTTTAAATATTTTTCATATTTTTTAATATTTTATAATTTTAAATATTTTTTAATTTTTAAATGATTAATTACGATTTTGATGATGTGGCACATTTAGAGTGTGCCATGTGTCACCATCATAATAATAACTTTTGAGTTAACAGTCAACTTAATGGAAGGGTTAAATTGATCGCTTTTAAAATTTTGAGGGCCTGATTGATTATAATTTAAATTTTGAGGGCTTAATTAAGTGAAATTTTTTCATAAGAGCTTAATTGGTTTTTTGATTTTTTGTTGAGGGCCAATTTAACCTTTAAACTTTTTTATCTAGTGATGTTATATTTTATTTTGTACTTATTAAAATGGTTTTATTTTATTATTCTCAATAATTATAAATTAGCAGGTAAACTCTTTACAACTTGGTTAATTAAAGCATTTCAATTTCAAATGAGATATTGCCAGATTATAAATGATTATTCGAACTTTCAAAAACAAAATATTATATTTAATTAGCACAAAACATATAAGAAATTTTACACTCATTATACTGTGTTAAGCCACTTAATCAGGGAATGCCATGCGAAGTTGACCCACCTAAGCTGTGATTCTCTGATACATAACCCTAAAATCACGCCGTTCATATGATCCAATAATTTTATGAATTTCATAATCCTTCACTCAATCATTATGAAAAAGAAAGAAAGATAATAACCCTTGGGTGAATGATAATGATTTATTAAAATCTATATATGAATATATGATATTTTAAACATGATTATAACATTAAAAAAATGTACAAACAAGACTATGATACAATAGTCCAATGTGAAATGGATAGATTTGGAAGGGTGAGAGAGATTCTTTGCTTAAGGAAATACATCTTTGAAAATTGGGGGAAGTAATGGACTGTGAGAGACGCATAAAAATTGTGGTCGATTACTTCATTGATTTAGGCCTTGTTTTTTGTTGCGTCTAGCAACTCAAACACACTTTGTTAAGTAAACTCAATGGTAAATAATATAACTTTTAGGTGAAAATTCAGCTTACAAACTTGATTTTAGCCCTTCAAACGGGCGTTTATAGAAGCTGATTTTTTTTTAGCTTTTTTAAACGCTCGTTTGACCCCCAAAACTAGTTTTCAACTTTAATAATAAACAAAGCCTTAATATGATATCTTCGGTTCTTTAGATTATAATGGTAATTTATAAAAAATTAGAGAAAGTAAATTTTGTTCTTTACTCTATTTTATCTTCTACTTGGTAACCACATATTTAATTTAAATCTATGCTAATTAATAATGTTTCAAGCGGTGACCACAAAAGACCATGAATAAATTTGTATTTGAAATGGCAAATTTCCTTGCATTTGAAACAAGTTATTTTGTCAACAACCTCTAGAGTGACACCTTTTTCTCTCTTAAGATGTGAGTTTTAGATTTAGTAAGAATAAATTTTTTCTTCACCTCTCGTAAGGTAGGAATTATTCAAAAAAAAACTTATCTTGCCAAGGATAGATTTGTATATGTCTTTCTCTGTAAAGCTGGATGCAGTAATACTATGGCATAATGCCAAAAAATGCTCATAATATTTTAACTGGATAGTCATTTTGACCCATTTTTTTGAAGCAATTCAACCATTAACGTTTCATTTTGAGTTAAAATGACCTCTCTGTCGATGAAAACTGTTAGTCAACTGACGATAAACAACTTGAAATGACTTGACAGAATGACACGTCAGAAGAAAAAAATATTTTATATTTTATACAATTTTTTAAAATTGTTTTTTGGCTCATTTGTCATTCTATAAAATCAGCATATTTGTCTATATGACACTGCTATCTCAATGTACACTGCATTGTAGGTTTGTCACGTTATTTCAAGCTATTTATCGTTAGTGGACTAACAATTTTCATCCTCAAAGAGGCCATTTTGATCCAAAAGAAAACGTTGAGTGTTAAATTGCTTCAAAAAAGAATAGAGACTAAAATGAATATTCAGTTAAACGTTAAGGGCATTTTTTGACATTATGCCTAATATTATAGAAAAATGTATGATGCTTGACTTGAATGCATTGATAGAAGGATCTGGACGACCAAAGTAAAAGATCAAATTTGTGCTTTGAAATTGATCTGCTCTATGTCTAATATCCATTATCTTTATTATTTTTTTTCTCAATCAAGATAATAAAAATTAAAACCACCATAAATTGTTTCCCTATTCTATGATTTAAATAGATTTGTTTTGAGATTTTAACTAATGTGATTCTTAATTGTCTGTTTTCTATTCTTCATTTCAGATTAGCTGGTACTTTGTGACATTATCATATTCCTACAGACTCCATAGTAACATCTTTAATTGTCTGTATCCTCCTCCTCATCTTCATCCATGGCAAATAGTCCGAATTTCCCTCACGCCAGAAGTTATAACTTCACTTACCCTAGCTTTGGCTTCTTTCATCTCAGTGTTGGCATTGTCAAGTCCATGCAATATATTTGCCCGTTTTGAGAGTTTAGTGGTCTAATGAAGAACTTAAAAATTAATCCCCTAATAATAAGTATTGAAAAATTGGATAAATTAAAAAATTAGACATCTAGCTTTCTGCTGCCTACACAATTGTCAACTTATTAGAATTTTTTTTAACTATTCTTAATTATGAGTACTGGGCATGTGTTCTTTCTGCCCAGGCTCAGGCTTGGCAATATAGACAGTAACAAACCCCTCCCCACCCCACCCCATTTTTTTTAATCTTTGTCCTCTTATTTAATTTTTTTTTTAAAAAAATTGGTTTATTTATAAATTTGTCCTCTCCAACTTTCAAACATTTATGCTTTGCCCCCAACCCTAAATCTGTCTCCGTCCTTAAATATAGAGGAGTCCTTTCTTACCAGAGATACCAAGGTCAAGATGTCCTTTGGCAAAAGTAGCTTCACCTTGAATGATGCATGTTATTTTGAAAATGTCTACCCAATTCTTCAGCTTGCTGCCTCTCAACCTCCAGATTTAATTGCACAATTAACTTGACGATGCTTTTCAGCATGCTTAAGAAAGTACTTTAGCATCAGGTTTAGCAATAATTTTTCGGTCACCTTCGATTTTACATCTTGCTTGATCGATTCAAACCAAATCATAAACTTTTTATCTCATTATCTTCCATAGTCTTAATAGTACAGGCTATTGAAGAGTCTGATGCCAGCAGGGCCGTTCCGTAACAATTTTCTGTTATGAATCTGATAAGCAGGCCGTTTCATTTATCTTCATTCTCAAGTCCCATGTGCTCTAACTGACTGGGCTCAGTTGTAACAGTTAGTTAGGCATCCATTGGGTTATAAAAACCATATGAATGGAACTGGCCCAGATTCATCTTTTTGGCCCACATTGAATTTTTTTATCAAATTAAACATCTCTTTCAGACTCTTCCTCCCCTTTGTTCATCTTCCTCAGTCATCTCATCTAAATCTCTTGCTTGTATATTGGAGATTTCTCAATATGGTATCATTCATCAGTTGATCCGGCTTGTTTCTCCTCTCTTTCGCTTCTCTGTTGTTATTTCTACGTTCTTCCTTTCTCTTGCAATGGCTCCTGTTGATGTGAGATCTAAATTGCAAACCGAAGAACTTGAATCGGTGCAATTTTCGACTGGCCAAATCTTTGCCAAAAAACAAGTCAGCGTTCTTCTTTGTGATAGCAACTATCTTCTCTTGAAACAACATGTTACGTTGATGGTTTGAGGGCACGAGCTTGAGCATTATCTCGATGATTCTATGCCGATTTTGCCTCAGGCGATTGTTGATTCGTCTAGATCCACTGTTCTCAATCCGGCTTATCGTCGATTCAGGAAAGAGGATAATTCTTTGGCATCGTAGCTTCTCTCCACGATTAGCCCTAACATCCTACCTCAGTTAGTTGGTTCCAAGTCTTCTGCGGCTATTTGGAAGGCGGTTGTAGAGCTCTACTCAAAGTTATCCGCTACCAAAATAATGCATTTGCATTGTCAACTTCGCTCCTTGAAGAAATAGATGTTGTCGATAAGGGATTATACTATACAAGTGAAGGAGATTTGTGATCTCTTGGCAACCTGTGGCAGTCGAGTATCTGAAGTGGAAAAGGTTGCTACGGTTCTAAATGGCCTTCTAGTAGAATATGAACCGTTCATTGTTGTGATAACGATGAGTCGAGAGCCTTATACTCTTGATTCTGTTGTATCTATGATTTAGATGCTGAAACCAGGCTTCTTGATCCGATGCGGCTTTCAATTGGTATTAATACGACTCATTTTGCCTCTGGTGGCAATCAATCTCCACCATAGTCTTGTGTTGATTCTCTTGCTCCACCTCCACGGACACCTGGTGATCACTTGAACTGTAGGTGTCGTGGCAGACCAAGGGCTCTGTAACCCCCTTAATTCGGTCTAGCCGAAACTAAGCTAAAAGGGGTCACATTAGCTTTGCCAAAGCAAACCCGAACTATTAACTTAAACCGGATCCATTTTTTTCATTTTTATCTTATCTAAATGCATCAATTTAAATCCTAAGGTGAACATGCATCAGCGGATACGTTACACTACGATCAGATTTCAAAACAGAGTTTAATTGCTCAAACATGCACTTCGGGGACCAAAATATAATTTTCATAAATTACAAGGACTTAGATATCATCCATGTTACCAAACCTTAATTAATCTAGTTTCATGCACACATAGCAAATTCCAGCTCAAAATAAACATCCAAGCTCATTTAATTACATACATAACATTCAAGGACCAAATTGCACAGTTTCATACTTCAACATGCAAAACACAAGAAAACTACATTACGAACCGATATGAGCTAGCCCGTACAAATAAAGTATAACAAACTTAACGGCTACTTGTACCAATACACATTATCTCGTATCGATATGGTGTACAAGATAGCATGTACCGATACGGCTATACCCATGTATCAATTCTTTAAGAAAATATTTCAAAATCTAAATTCCAGTAGCTAGAAGGTGTACCGGTACGGGAGCCCATGTACCGACACCAGTTTAAAATTTCTTCTAGGGGTCTAAGCCTTCTTAAACCCCGCGTACCGGAACCAATGGACCTGTATTGGTACTCAAAGGCCTGTAATGACCCATAGGTCCAACATATGACACTTTGGCTCACTTTAATCAATACCAAACCTTACCTAAACATCATAACTCATCAAAGGCATGCTTAACACAATTATTCAAGCAATTTAAGCTACTCAACCAGGCATGATTACATTCTTCACAACATTTATAGGCATGCTCCCTAATCAACATTCAAAATATAAACCAAGCACTCATCAAGCATTCAAAGACTCATACAAGTCAAAAACAACATTTAAAACTTGAACAAACAGTGACGACCCTCCCAAAAAACAATTGGCCACATTTCCTTTATTACTACAAGTCTAAATCGAAACCATACTTTCGTAAACTCAACTATCAATCCTATGGCCGACCAATTATATCCGATAACATTTATAAACCAAATCACTTGTCAATATAATTCATTCCATTAACATCAACTCACTATTTTCATATGCATCAACAAAAACTATTTATCCAATGTATCAACCATGCATTAACTAATGTTCAAAAACATTATCAAAACATGAATTGCTTCCAAATGCATCATCATCATCATTTTATAACTTTTTTCCAGCATTAAACCATGCTCAAATCGTGCATATAACAGTGGGAAATCAAATCATCAAAACAAGTGCATTAAAACCAATTTGCCAAACTGAAATTGAGAGAGAATTCATCATTTACTTACTTTCGAGCTTAGACCAGTGTGTCAAGCTTAATCTAAACTACCAAACATGTGGCGCTACCACAAGTCGCCCAAACACATGTTCTCATCAAGCAATCATCATACATGGCACACAAGGCTCAACCATACCCGAGATCTCATCAGATTATCTAGGCAAAATCACTCATATCAAACAACAACTCTGAAGTGAGGTCGGGTCATACAGCATCGGAACATACACTCCGGGTGAGGCCGGGTCATATAGCATCGGAACATACATACTCTGGGTGAGGCTGGGTCACATAGCATCAGAACATACATCCAGCATCTATACTCTGGGTGAGGCTGGGTCACATAGCATCGGAACATACATCCATACTCAGAATCCTCACTCGGGTATCTTCGAATGAGGCCCATATCACATAGCATCGGTAACCTCCATTCGGCATCTCTAACCATGGTGTTGCAGCACTCATTCTGTGGGTATTCAGATCCCATCAATCAAGAAGACTCAACCAATCAAATGCCTACCAGACATGCAAGCAACGCGGTCCCAAGGATCCTCTTGTTGTTATTAATCATCATCACATCATTTATTTTACATTACTGAGTTGTTAATACATTATGGGGAGGTGTATAATTAATCTCATTTGTTGTATCCATTAATCCATGTTATCTCATTTATCAAGGCATAACTTAATTATTAATATTCTCACCAATTTCTATCCTTAATTTGTATTTATAGATTATTTAGCGTATTGGGTATCGGTACTCGAACACAAGTATCGATATAGTATCCTCGGGTACCGGTACTTACATGCGTATCGATACAGATATTATTTACTAGAAATTCTAGATTTCCACAAGTACCGGTATGGGTCAACTCGTATTGATACGACCCCCAAACGCGTACTAGTATGGCCAAAGCTCGTATCGATACCCTACTCATAAGTTCGCACAATTTCCTTGAATTACGATATAACCACGCTTTATTCAATCCCTGAAGCTTATAAAAGTCATTTGGGTTTGTTTACTAACGCATTCATTCAATTAATATTAATTACCCGCTTCATAATCATTTAATATCAGTTTCTGACCTTATGATCAATTATTTGAATATTACCAATTATTAGTCCATTTAGTATAATCTCCATCGAACATGCAAATTCATATCTCAAGCACTCAAGCAATACAACATGTAAATTAACCAATCAGATAAGTATACAAATATTCAAACATCCCTACACGGTCTCTAAAGCTCATAGGTGTCTCGAGATATCCCCAAACTCCTCATGCATCTCATACATACCAAGTCTCATAATATTGGTCTCAACACATGCTTATCTATCATCAACCTATTTTGCAAACACTAACAAGCATGACAAATACACTTATGATGCTCATGAAGTATTTCGGAGTTCGAGGTGCACTAACCTTAAGCCAAAGCGATAAATCCTCGTCTAAGCTCCTCTAAACATCTCTTTAATTCCAATATTTGAGTCCACCAAATCCTCGGATAAAACAAATACGTCTATATAAGCCATTTCGTACTATTAAACTACTTTAGGAGATATAACGCGTAAAAATAGCTTACCGAGTTTGAATTTGGCGAAATGGACTTACGTCAACAGACTTAAAACATAGAGAAACCCCCGGGTAAGGTTTTCCAGAAAAAGTCAGCGGCTCTGTCAATGGTCAACTCAGCTTGTGGCTCGGCTTGGTGGACCAGCTCGATTTCTGGCTTGGGTCAGCTTAGCAGGCCAGCTTGGCTTGGCCCAACTGGTTGGATTCAGCTTGGTTATAACAGCCCAGCTCGACCAAACGTTGACCACGCGTAGGCGACGACGTGTGCAGCGGCTTTTGGTGGCTTGACGGGGGCGGTGAAACTCCTTCCCGACGCTGGTGAACACGAGACAGCCTTAGTTTTGCGTTTTGAGCATTCTAACCCCTTCAACTAGAAAATTCAAAACTTTTTTCTCTCACTCCCTCCGAAGGCGGCTCCAATGTCGACGCCGCTAGTACCAGCGAACTCGTCTTGACGAGATAAACACAATGACAGTGAAAATGTCGACAATGGATAATTGGATCTCCATAGCTCAGAATTTAAAACTCCTCCCTTAACTTTTCTCTCATTTCCTCTTCTTTCCCTCCCACCATCCACTTTTTTCACATTTTCCTTTTTTTCTATCCTCATCATATCTTTCTCCTCTTTTTCCACCAACTACACCTATTTAAAATTTAAAATCTTCTCCTCCAAAATAAAGAGTCCAAGCCTAAAAGCTTTTAACTTAGTCTTCCAAGATAAAGGCCCATAACTCAGGACTGAGACACAATTTACTAACCCAAAAATTGGGTCGTTACATAACGTGTTGTGAATAAAATAACAAAGAACAATAATAAGAAAAAAGAACAAAGAGATGAGAGAAAGAGAGATATTTGTATTTATTCTGAATATTAAAGTGTGTACAATGCCTTCATCAAATTATCTATTTATAGGCATAAGAACTACATAATACATGAAACTCTAATTAATGAATATAATATTTCTACTGATAAAGTAAATTAAATCTCCTATATAAAATTCTTATTATGATGAAAATTCACATAGATAAATATTCATAATAGTTTATATATTTTAATTCTTTTTCAAAATAATTTAATTTTATTAAAAACACCTTTTATCTCTCACCTTATCTTAAAAACAACTATTTTTTAAAATACAAAAGCTATTTATCTTATCCTCGCTCTTCTAAAATAATAAAAACTATAGGTCTTTAAAGAAAAAACTATACCTATCTTATTTACCATTTTCTTTATGTTTTACTGTTTGTTTATCTTAAATATCTCATTATTTATGTAAAAAATCACTAATATTATTTGGTTATTTATATTAAGGATGAGTAAAATTTGACTTAAATTTTTTTTAAGTAAAGTTTGAGTTATAAAATAAAATTTTGAGTAACTTAAAATTTTTAGTATTAGCGGATCGGTTTTCAAGTCCATCAACTCTGACATATATATATATATATATATATATATATATAACACATATGTAAAAATATGTATATTGTATATGGTTGTAGAGAAATATTTAAATTGGAACCAATTACTACCGTAACATTATATATGTTTACAACTAAATTTAAACAGAATCTTGACTAGTAAAATAGGACTCGTCAACTTGACTAGACTAACTCGAAATTTTTTACTCGACTTTGACCGAAATTGAACACAGGGTGAACTTTGGTGTTCAAACTGTGGAGCTTAAGGACTAGTGGTATAATTTCACCATTTTAGCGAATATATAAATAAACATTTTAGCGGACATGTAAACAAACATGTTCGCGAACGCTAAACAAACGAACACGAACAGCTTCAAAAATAAACAAATGAACACGAAGATGATATTAAAAATTTAAACAAATACGAACCGAACTTGAACACCTTCAAAAAATAAATAAACGAACACGAATAGAGCATTGTTCGTTCAAGCTCGGTTTATTTATCCCTAGTAAAAATTAATAAATGAAAGGTTATTTGACCTTTCTGATTTGGTTAAACACTGAAAAGGATAAAAATGTTTTTTAAATTATTTTTCAATTATGATATTTACATAAAAATATAATAGTAATATTTAATTAACTAAAAAAGTATTTAAAAATACATGAAACATGTGTTATTATTAAGCAAAACAAGTGTCTTTTGCAAAGAAAGGTACTTTGTGTTACCATCCATGGTATGCTTCTGAGTCATTTTTATTGTATTAAATAATGAAAACCGAAATATTAAATTTTAAAATGAAATAAATAAATTTAAATCCTAATAAATCAAGTTGTTCCGATATTAAATACATTTTGTCCTTTGTATTTATGTTATATATTTGATAAAAAAATGCTTTACAAAAATGTTTTTGCAAACCCAACATTCTTCAACCGTGAGATCATCCAACCAGTGGGTCCTCATTCCATGTGTCATAATCTTGCTTCTCTATTTTTAAAGGAAACAATTCAACGTTATGGAGGTCCGACACGTGGCAATTAATCATCTACCCGAAGGCTGTCCCTCCTCTTTGTTAATAACGGGAATGACCGTTACCTCAGGTTTAAGTATATTTCCCGAAAATTCCAAAACAATAATTTCACAGGCTGTCAACCAATCAACTTCCAAATAATGCACAATCAACCCCACAACTTTCAACCGGTAACGGACTAATCCCAGTCACCATGGATCACTCTTTCCAAATATAAGTAAGCCCCAAAGCTGAGAAGTGAAAACCATAACCAGAGCCAATACTTCACTCAAAACAATACTCTCCGCGGTAGCCGCTTGATTTTGATCGGACGGTAATCATGCCGATCAGGAACATAGCCGTTGGAAGGCCCCAGGAGGCTACTCATCCGGATGCTCTTAAGGCAGCTTTGGCTGAGTTCATATCAACCTTAATCTTCGTTTTTGCTGGATCCGGCTCAGGGATGGCCTTTAACAAGCTGACCAACGGCGGAGCAACAACTCCGGCCGGTCTAGTAGCAGCATCTATAGCTTCGGTGCTGTCTCCGTCGGCGCCAACATCTCCGGTGGCCACGTCAACCCTGCCGTAACCTTCGGTGCTTTCGTCGGCGGGAACATCACTCTTTTACGTGGAATCCTTTACTGGATCGCCCAACTCCTTGGATCAACCGTGGCTTGTCTATTACTTAAATTCGCCACCAGCGGACTGGTAACTTTTCTGGAACTCAATTCCCGCTATTTCGTAACGATTTCATTACATTTAATTTACGGGTAGCTAGTCCTCTAATTATGATGGGATTTTAAATTGGTTTAAAATGTTTTACTTATTTCAATAAACATTTTCTTCAACCTAATAATCAGTTTCAAATTATCCCAATAATAATAATAATAATAACAATAAGTTTCGTTGTGATATAAATTTGAAATTGATGCATCTAAAATTATATTTATGAATCATTGTGTGTGTAAGAAATAAATGACGACATATTCAAGTTAAAGGTTAAAACCAAAGTTGACAATTAGACTGATCAACCAACCAATTAGAACTATATTTAAACTTGAGGATTTAATCGTAACTTTAAGATCTTGTACATAGTTTAGGAAAGTGTAGTGCCATTAACCTTTATGTGTATCAATTTAGTAGTCAATTTTAGTAAAAATGTCAATTCGATCTAACTGTATGCAAAAATATAATTTGGTTGGTTCCAGTGTGTACCAGCTTTCGGACTGTCATCGGGAGTGGGAGTGTTAAACGCGTTCGTTTTGGAGATCGTCATGACTTCCGGATTGGTGTACGCCACGGCGGTTGATCCTAAAAAAGGAGACTTGGGAGTGATCGCGCCGCTGGCAATCGGTTTAATTGTGGGGGCCAATATATTGGCAGGTGGGGCCTTCGATGGAGCCTCCATGAACCCGGCCGTCTCATTTGGACCGGCCTTGGTTAGCTGGTCCTGGGAAAACCACTGGGTCTACTGGGGTGGAGCTCTTGTAGGTGGTGGCCTCGCCGGCCTCGTCTATGAGTTCTTCATTAACCACACCCACCAGCAGCTCCCCAGTTATTAATCAACACTTTGCCTGTTTTCTCTTTCTATTTTGTGTTTCATTTGTGGCCGTTGATCTAGATTTCTCATCTTCTTCATTCGCCGCACCCTTTTCATTTGAAAAAAAAATGGTATTTGAGTGATATAATATAATATAATATTTTATGACTGAAAATAAAAATAAAAACTAGAAAGTATATGATAATATTTGAATTTTATATTTATCAACTCGGATAAATCTGGAAGATTCTTGGATTGCATATCCAACATTTAAATATATTCGATCTTATACCCATCAAAATATTATACCAATAATAATATTAATTGAATTAAATTCAACCGACATTATTAGGTTCGAATAAAATTGAACAAAGGCATTAGTCCTAATTTCAGCAATCTTATCCAAAAGCCTCATAGCTTTTAATTTCAGTGCCTAATTTCAGCAATCTTATCCGCATAAAATTAATCGAGCTGGGTGGGTAATGTTTTAGGTGTTATAGGAGAAGCTAGACTCGTGGAGCGAGAGGGTCTTACAAAAAGTGACAGTTTTGTTATTATTGATATGTTTGGGGTATGCATTTGAGTGTAGCAAGAAAAATGAGGGAATAAAAATGAGTAGTTTAGCCAACCGGCCAAATGTGTTTGCTCTGTTGTAAGAATGATTCTGACTTTATTTTATAAAATTGTTACGTATACATGATGATATTCAGGGACGGACGTAATGTAATAAGGTGCGAACTACTAGTAGTTATATTTAAAATATAAGAGTATGAAATTAAAAAAATTTAAAATATGTAAAATTAGATTATCAATAAAAAATACATAAAAAGTATCTTGACTACAAAAAAATTTAAAATTTTAAAGAGAGTATAACTGTCTCAACACCATTCAGTCCATCTATGATGGTATCTATGCAAGAGAAGCTAGAAACTAATTATCTTGGGTTTTCACTCGCTCCACTACCAAACAGAGATGGAGCTTGATGGGGATACAACCCTTACAACGAAAATTTGGTCCAATAATCCCTTAAGAAACTATGTAACTGTAAATTAATCAATTAAAAATTATACGTTAATCCTCCAAGCATTTATAATTTATTATGATTTCCCTTTAATAGCAATCTTGATTTTGTCTCAGGATGATACCCTGAGAAATAATTTTTTCCGAGTACTATTTTGAAAATTTGTTTTTTAAGGATGCTATTTTGGGGATTAAGCCAATAAAGGATGGATTTGTTCTGACGGTTAGTAACCATGGACGGAGGTACAACATTAATGGGAGGAGTTGTTGCTCCCCGACAAGGAAATTCTTTTTTACCTTTGGTTCTTTAATTTTTTCTAAAAAGTTTAAAATGATTATAAAATTGCTTTTTACCTTCTAAATTATGTTTCACCCCCACCCCAAATTCTAACTCCGATCCTGAGTAAGACAATTTAAATTAATCGAATTGAGTGGATAAGATTTTAGGTGTTATAGGAGAGGCTAGACTCTTGGAGCGAGAGGGTCTTACAAAAAGTGACAGTTTTGTTATCATTGATATGTTTGGTGTAACACCCTTAAAGTATAATCGTAGATCGAATATATACTAAAGATGTTGCAGAGTTATTAAGAAAACTTGACTTGAATTTTTTTTATCAAAATTTTATCTTGTAGTTTAACCATTTTCGGTTTTGAATTGAAATCTACATCAGCCTATGACAGCTAGTTTCGACCCTGAATTATTTTATAAAATTTATAGAAATGATATTGAAATAAAAATATTATTCAGGGTGAAAACTAGGTACCCTGCCTAGACCCTCTCTTGATTTTAAAATTTTTACGCGATTAGGGTTAAACAATATTTAACTATGTCATAAATCATAATCATTTGTAGTAAACCATATTCTAAGTCCATACATTCGTAATCGTACATAAACACCTTATAAACTTAAGTTTACAAAACAATTATACTTTAAACTTACATACATACGAGTACATGCCCACTAGACATCAAAATTATAACTTGAAATGTACATACCGTAAACTACTATTATAACTTGATTTAACAAAATATTGCTCCTTCTCGCTACTTTACTTCGGAGAACCTACGTGTGAAATAAACACACGCTAAGTACGAACTTAGTGAGGCATAATTTCATTTAACAGACATAAAGTAAAATAATATTTATCATATGATATCATATCAAGTTCTCTACCTAAGATAGGATAGTACTATCAAAGTTTCCATAGTCACTAGATATTAATGTGCATGTCACAATTTCTAACTTAATCATGGTTCCAATACTCTATCATCATCAAGTAAATTATATGCATAGCATAGATCATATATATTATATTATCATATACATAACATAATTCACATTCGAGACATGGTTCATATACATAACATGATTCATATTCATGGTATGGTCTATTTATATAACATGATTCTCACACGTGACATATTTCATTTGCATGACAAGATTTTCATACGTGGCATGATTCATACACGTAATATCATTCATATACATGACATGATTTAATTACATAACTTATTTCATATACGTGCCATGATTCATTTATCATTGCACATAGTACACTATATGAGACCGAGGTACGCGAGTTATCTTTAAATGACACCGTAGTGTCAAACATAACATGAAGATGAGTACGTACTCGGGGACGCTCTTTGCTCCCCATAAACATAAAGCACCTTGACGGTGCACTCGGGCACAGTGGGCGTAGATCCCCAGGGTGCATGTGACACATTCATTTTGTCACAAAACATAAAATTATAACATAACGTAAATAATGCAGCTGCTAGGGACTCTATGGCATGCCAACTATACCATGGAGTCTCATACATAATACTTGGGCATTTTCTTTTATCATCAATCCATTATCATGATCAATCATATAAATAATCATTCATATCACATGTTTCATCATCATATATATATATATTCATGGCATCATAGATCAACATACATACATATCATGTAACACTACTTATAGTTAAGGTTGACTATTCGCTAGTCTTCCTATTTATAAATTAAACATGTAAATGCACTCACCTATTTTAGTGCAGTACAGCCTCACTAAGCTTTACTCACGATTCTTATTCTTCTTTTTGTCACTTGGGTCTTCTTCGTTTTCTTTTAAAACTGTATAAAATCAATTGACATATACACCACCATTCTTGTGTTCGACTTAAATCTAACACTGCTAATTAAATTCTTAAACATAACTATTCGAATATAAAAATTTCCTGAAATTTTTCCCAAATACTTTACAAATTGCCAAATTAGTCCCTAGATCTTTAATGACCAATTTGGACATTAAACAATTGTTCAAACCCACTTTTGAACAATTTCCATAATTAATTACTTATTTTTGGACTATTTCCTTTTTAGTCCTTCAACTTTATAAAAGTGACATTTTGGTCACTACATTGCTTTTGTACATTAAATTAATGTACAATTAAACCTTTCACTTAATTCTAACATCCTTATACATTTTCCTTTAACTTCCAAACGTTATTCACTTTAGTCCTTCGCTAATTCTTTATTTCGAATTTGGTCCCTCTTGATTCCTTTCTTGACATTTCAATCCTTCAACTTTCATAACATGCTTAAATCTTCAATTCTATCAATTTTCCATAAATTCAAGACTAATCCCTAATTTTTACTAAATTGCCGAATTGGTCCTTGAATTTCCAAAATTTTAATTTTGGTCCCTAATCACCAATTCAAGCTACTTTCACCATAATTAAATGATTCCAATGCTAAAATAAAATTTACAACAATTTCCCCTAATTTTACAAAATTTTTAAATAGTCCCTAAATTTACAACTTGGGAAATTATTCAACATATCATCAAAATAAGTCTCCTAACATCATAATTCAATCAATTCCATCCTTAATTTAGCTTCCTAACCAAAACCCCAAAATTTTAGGGTTAGGGTTTATAATCTCTAACATGGAATTTATCCAATTTCAACCTTAATTCCAAGTTTGAATCATCAATTCAACTATCTACAAGTCTAATTCCATCAACTTCAATTTCCACAATCAATCTTCATCCATAACATAACTCATACTTGACTTTTATCATGCAAAAATACTATCAAAATGAAGAGAATCAAGTGTAGAACAATTTACCTAAATAAACTTTGCTTGAAACTAGTCTTGAATTCTTCAAAAATTGGCTTGAAAATTTTGAAACTTCTTTCTTCTTCTTTGTTGCTTAGTTTCGAATTGCCCTTGGGAGATTAAGATGATTTTTTTATCATCTTTTAACCTACTTAATCCACATGTCATATTAAATGAATTTAAAATTCATTTAATTAGTGTAATTACCATCTTGCCCTTTTAATCTGATGGCCATGATTCAATCTCATAAAAATCAATGGCCATGATTTAATCCATGTATAAATATTCTTCCAAAATTTCCCTCAAAGTTTCAAAATATTTCAAAAATGTCATCCATGGCAAATATCCAATTTGCCCTCCAACTAGACTTTATTTACTAACAAGACTTGAAAATTGCCATTCCATCACCATCTAACTAAATCTAGTTAGAATCCAACCAAATGTAATAAAATACTCATAAAATAATATTTTATGAGTTTTCCATAATTTCTTGGAACCGTCTTTAAAATTTCAGTTTGATCTGATATACCGATAATTACCGGGAAATTCTATCGGATACATTTCCTCTTAGAAATCTTATCTCCACAATCCATTTCGAATATTATTGACTTAAAATGAATCCTTTTTACCAGTCAAAATATTGAATATGTGACATTCCCATTAGGTCACCCATCCCTATACTACTCTGGTTTGAGAACGTTTAACAAATTTTCATTCGATCTAATAATATAAGCCTCGTATGAAAAATCCGAGTAACATGGAAATGTCACTCTTGGGGTGAACTATTCATTTACGGGGTTAACTTAAATAACTTTTAGAAATTATACTTTGGTCCCTAAACTTTTCTAAAGTTTACACTTTGACCCCTAAACTTTCAAAAATTACAATTTGGTCACTAGTCCAAAAACTGCGATGTTACAAATTCCTTCCCACTTAAGAAAATTCATCCTCGAATTTTCAAAGTACGTTCCTTTCAAACAATTTTGGATACTGCTTTTTCATTTTCTTTTCGGATTCCCAAGTGGCTTCCTCAACTTTATGATTCCTCTAAATGACTTTAACCAGTGGAATTTTCTTGTTTCTTAATTCTTTAACTCCATATGCTAGGATTTTCACTTGTTCTTATTCATATGTCAGATCCGGTTGTAGCTCGATTTCCTCAGGAGTAATTACAATTTGGTCACTAGTCCAAAAATTGGGATATTACATTTGGGGCATGCATTTGAGTGCATTAAGAATGTTTGTTTGACAAATCATAATCTTAATTTTAATTCTATTTAAAGGGGAGATAAATGGGGAGAAAATGGGTATTCCTAGTGAGTGTAGAACTCATGACCTAAGAGAAATAGGAAAAAAAACAGCTTGGCCAACAGGCTAAATGTGCTTGCTCTGTTGTAAGAATGATTATGGCTTTGCTTTATAAAATTGTTACGTATACATGATGGTATTCAGGGACGGACATAATGTAATAAGGTGCGAACTACTACAAAATTTTAAAGTATAGAAAATTAGATTATAAATAAAAAATACATAAAAAATATCTTAGCTAAAGAGGAATTTAAAATTTTAAAAAAAGTATAACTGCCTCAACACCGTTCGGTCCGTCTATGATTATATCTATATGAGAGAAGCTAGAAACTAGTTATCTTGGGTTTTCACTCGCTCCACTACCAAATAGAGATGGAGCTTGATGGGGATACAATGGCCTTGGCCCCTTAAAACGAAAAATTGGTCCAATAATCCCTTAAGAAACTATGTAACTATAAATTAATCAATTAAAAATTATACTTTAATCCTCCAAACATTTATAATTTATTATGATTTCCCTTTAATAACAATCTTGATTTTGTCTCTGCTATCACATTAATAATAATAATACTAATACTAATAATATACCATTTGGATAAAATACACTGACTATATCTTGACTTAGATGATTGTCCATAGAAAAAGGGGCAAAAAAGGGTGATAATATATTACAATAAAGGTGGTATAATAATCTCATGTTTTTTTTCAAACATATGGGACCTGAGCCTGCCAAATAATAATCACAAGAGTCAAAAAAATGTTATGTTTCAGTGGGTCCTCATGTAGGATCATTTTTATAAATAAGTCATAAAGGTGGGCCTAGTTTGTTAAATAATTTCAAGATACACAATGTTATGTCCGGTCCATTTTCTTGTAAAGGGTGTAATTCACTCTTTAGAAAATTGTGAATTATTTGCTCTGTGGG
Source organism: Hibiscus mutabilis (assembly GCA_019671005.1). Taxonomy (NCBI): domain Eukaryota; kingdom Viridiplantae; phylum Streptophyta; class Magnoliopsida; order Malvales; family Malvaceae; genus Hibiscus; species Hibiscus mutabilis. The sequence goes on from CM033713.1 coordinate 27,725,646, forward strand.
GAAGAAAGATAATCAGTAAAATAAACTAAAGACCTAATTTTTAATTTCTATTTTTTAGATTTTACATCATTAGAATTTATTAAATTTTATTGGGTATAATGTTAAATTTAGTTTTCAGTTTTTATACAATTTTTTAAATTTATTTCTTATTTATTTTAGTTAAATTTAATCACAAATATTTTTTTAAAAAATTATAAATTTGACCCTCGATATTTAAAAAAATTCGAATTTTTTTTAAGTTAACCAAAACATAAAATTTAACAGGGTTGACATGATTGCAATCCGCATGCACTACATGCTAATTTTTTAGTTTACATTTTTATATATATTTTTAAATATTTTATAAATTTTAAATTATTGATTGATTAATTTTGAATTTTTATAAGTTTTAAATATTTTATCATTTTTATTGGATATTGTATAATATGCTATTTGTTTTAAATGTGATATGAATAAAATATTAAAATTTATATAATATCAATTATTATAATATTAAAATTTATATAAAATGATATGAATAAAATATTTTTACACAACCCTTCTATAAAATCTAACAACCTAACACCCTAAATTCTAAATCCTAAACTCTAACCATAAATCTTAAATTCTAAACCCTACAATCTAAACCCCTAAACTTTAAACCCTAAACTAAACCCCTAACCCCTAAATTTAAAAGGCACGTGTAAACTTTAATTTACACAGACTGTGTATCAAATTTTTTTTTCTTAAATATATAATACGAATAGCTAGCCGCTAGGTATGGAAATATTGTATAAATTCTAATCTATTGAACTATTTTTCCTTGTATTTGTCGTTTTAACTCGGCTGGTTCTGTACATGTTGATGAAAGTATATATTCAAAGACACTTTCGTTATATATGATTTGTTGGAATTCGGTGCTTTGCCAACTTTACATGCAAACATCGTCAAGTCGTTAAGTTCTTTTTCATTATTTTAAAATTTTGATGGAAGGGGTATTTTATAGGGGTGTTCAAAAATACTTGACTCCGTTAAATTGACCCGATAGCTCGAACCTTAAAAAGCCGGGTAATTTTCTAAAAAAATTAGTCGACGCGGGATTTTTTCCGGGTAGTTGGGCCAGGTTTGGGCCAAATTTTTTTGGTAACCGTGTACTGACTATATATTTTTAATATATTTATTTTTTAGTTTTAAATTATATTTTTATTTTAGGTTCCTTAATATTTTTACCTAAAATTAAATTTAAATCTCTAAATTATTTCTATGTTGTATTATGTACTTTTAAGTTTTAAAATTTTCAAATATATTTTTTGATTAAATAGAGAGATATTAAATTATCATACCGGGATTCAAAAGAAAAAAAAAGATTAATATTTTAATGTCTTTTTGGTTATAAACTTTATTATATATATATATATATCCAAATATTTAATCTTAAAACTAACTTTAAATCACTAATTTTTGTGTTTGGAGTATGTATTATGTACTTTTAAAGTTTAATTGTTTACTATGTGATTTTTCAAAACTTCTAAATAAAAAAATAAATAAAAATGTAAACCGAGTACCCATTACCCGATTTTCTAGATACCTAGCTAAAGCGGGCCGGTATATGTAGTACCCGAGAGAACCGGGAGCCCGGTTTTTCGGGTACTCGAAAACCGGGTTGTAACACTCTCAAATCGGATGTCACATTTGGGCCCCAAGTCCAAAACCATTGCCATAAAATTTTTTGTTTCTAAAGCTCAAATCATAACAAGTCCAATAAATCATAAGTCCATTCATTCAATGAATAGATAGAAATCCAAGTATTTCAAAATAGTATAAGTGGAGCTCCAAAATACAAATATTAAAATCATTCGACTTAGAAACTTAGTACAAAATAAGAGTTACAATTATACATAGGGTCTTACGAAATGCATAGCCCATTACATCTAATAATTGTACTCAACAACAACAGTCGATGTTGAAATCCTAGCCTTGATGGTGCTCCTCCAAGCCACACTGCAACCTACTTACATGCGGAAGGAAACAACAATTTCGAACGCTGAGCTAACCAAGCTCAGTGGAAACACAACCACTCAACCATGCTTCATGCAAATCATAAATAAAGCAATGCAACATGAAATGATATCATGGCAAGATAACAATGGCGCTACCATTATCGCTTAAACACATGACAAACATGGATATATGATCTCGCATATGGCACGCACATATATGTCATTAAATCCACAAAGCATCACACATATAATTCAAACAATATTAAGTGAGGCCCGTGTCCACACAACATCAGGATCCTACACTTTTAGTGAGGCCCTCGTCCACATAGTATCAGGATCCTACACTTATAGGGATGAGGCTCGCGTCCATATAGCATCGGGATCCTTTATCCGTGCTCGAAATTTTCAATCAAGCACCTTCGAATGAGGCACGCGTCCACACAATATCGGAACCTTCTATTCGGGAGTCTTCAAGGTGTTGCAACATATACTATTAGGTATTCGGATCCCACCACACAAAGATTGACTCAACTATCTATGCATCCTTCCGCACACAGCAAAGACCCTAGTTACCACATCATTAATTGATCCACCAATGATCCTTATGGGTTACTACCTTCAGTATTTCACCCAATAATTACCAAGTTATTAGTCATTTATTCCACTTATGGTGTTTAAACACCAGCTTCTCAATTTTAGTATTCATTTTATACCTTAGGAGACCCCTCGGGCCCTTTAACTCGAATTATAGAACCCTGAACTCAAAGTCTAATTTCTTGGGCATATTACCCAGCGAGTAACGATACGCCTACATGGGTATCAATACGCCCGTCTAGGTATCGATACTCTTTCTCGAGTATCGATACCCGCTTTAGGTTCGAAAGATTTGGTCGCAGTCTCACACCGATACACTCTTTTCGTATACCAAAACCCTATACCGATACACATACCTTGTGTACCGAAACCACATTCATACCGAAATGCCCTTTGGCGTATTGATACGCTATTTTGCTACTGGAATTGGCAATAAAAGAGTGGTATCAGTATGCCCTTGGCCCGTACTGATACCCCTTTTGTAAAATATCTGGAAGAATCAACTTTCAAGAGAGCGTACCAATACTGGCCTAGTCCATACCAGTATACGTGTCCAAAACTTTATTTTTGGAGTTCAGATTTCTCTAGTTCAACCCTTTAACCTCAACCATTGAGTCCCAACTTACTCTTACATATTATGGGGAGTTGTTTATGTGGATTCCTATCAAATTTTAGCCTTAACATCATCAATTTCAACATTCACCATTAAAGGGCAACCAAGGTCTATCCAAACCGAAAACACCACAACATGCATCAAGATTTATTTTTATGATTTCCATGAAACATTGAGAGTTAGTAGTGCACTAACCTTAATTTGTTTGCTGAAATAAAGCTCCCAAGACCACCTCTTCAAACCTTCTTCTTCCCTAGCTCTATGGAGGATTCTCCAACTTTTTTCACTACAAAAAGGGGTTGCAAAACACTTATAAGATTGCTGATGATTTCTGGAAAACTTCAAAACAATTCAATCCAAGATTGAGCTCTTAAAACTCCATTCCCGTACTCAAACTTAAACCCTCACTTAAACCCATTTTTCTACCATTCTTGGTGATTTTTACCTCTTTTTATAGATATTTCAAAGACACACAACCTTCCCTCAAGTCTAGAATTGAGATTCCCACTCAAAATCTACAAGATTTGACCTTTAACTTATTTGTGGGAGGAAGATGGATGAATGAGTGATGGGAAAAAGTTGGCATGGACAAGGTGATATAACCTCTTACACATGGCTGCCAAGAATTAAAACCTTGCTCCCCATTTCCCCCGACCAAAGCCAATTTACTTAACTACCCCTTGGGCTTAACTTTTTACTCAAAAACCACCACCCAAACACAAGCCCAAAACTTTCCTCAAGCCCAACAAGGCTCGAACTACCCCAACAACAAGGCTCACGCGCGGAGCCCGCTTTTCTAATTAACTCGACCCTCAAATTTTGAAATATGGGTCGTTACAACTCTCTCCTCCTTAAATAAAATTTCATCCTCAAAATTTACCTAATAGAAACAAATGCGGATATAGTAGTTTCATTTTGTCTTTGACTTCCCACGTAGCCTCCTCGACTCCGTGGTTCCTCTAAAACATCTTCACGAGGGGTATACACTTGTTGCGTAGCTCCTTGACCCCTTTACCAAGCACTATTTTGGCTCATCTTCATATGTCAAATCTGGGTTGATCTCAAACTCCTCAAGCGAGATGATGTGCGAAAGATCGAACCGGTAATGCCTCAACATGGACACATGAAAAACATCGTGGATACGTGCCAACTCTGAAGGCAAAGTTAACCAGTAGGCCACTGGTCTAACTCTCTTAAGAACCTCATACGGTCCAATATACCTTGGAATCAATACGCCTCGAGTATTGATACGCCCCTTTGAGGTGTAGGGATCAATCTTTTTGTCCAATGACCATTCTAATGCATACGAATGGGTCCTTGCTGGGTGAATTGCTTAAGGTAGTAACCCATAGGCAAAGCTTAGAAAAATCGATTAATAAATTTGTGTAATTATTCTTTTTGTCTCTGATAATTTTGAAAATGAGCAAAGTGAAAACTCTTACAAAAATCATAATATTCTTCAATTTTTTTATAAAAATCCATAAACTTAATAAAAATAAATAAAATATTCAAAAAATATTGAAAAAACTAATATAAAAATTAAAATGTATTAAAAATTATAAGTTGATAAATTTAAATATAAAAATTAAAAATATTTTTTTATAAAGTATTAAAAAAATTAAACACTTTCATCGAAAAAGTATTTGACTTCGTCAGTTTGAGTATTACCCTTCGTTAAACATATTTTCAATGGAATCAACATTATATTAGAGTAACAATAAAACACAAATTTTCTTCTCTTTTCTATATAAAATTGATACTCATTAATATTTTATGTAGAAAAATGAATGAGAATTTTGGTTTTATTACTATTCTATACGAGGATGGTTCCATTGAAAATATGTTCAAGGAATATTAGTGTAATGACCCAAATTTTTGAGCCAACAATGGGCGTTGACCCGGGTCTTGGACCGACGTCGGGCTATAATGGGCCTCTATGCGTTTTGGGCTTGCTTGATGGTTTTGGGCTTGGCTTATGTTGGGCTTAAGGAAGGGTATTATGGTAAAATCATAAGTGGGGGACAATAGGGCTGATGCCTCTTTAATTTTTTGCATGGTGTAAGAGGGTTGAGGTCACCTTCATCTCATCTCAATTCTCTCCCCCCCCAAAACACCCACCCAAACACAAAGAAAAGATGGAAACTTGTTGTAGTGGAGTGTGAATCTTGGATTGGTCATCAAGGAAGAGTTTATCAGCATCAAATGATCTCCGTTTTAAGCTAAGCATCATTGGATTTGGTGGAGGTTGAGTTGGAAGCTTGGACCAAGAAGAGAGGTGGTAAGAGCTTGGTGGGAGCTTCATTTCGAGTTTTGCTTGCTTAAGGTCAGTACATTTTTTACTCCTACGTTTCATGAGCCTTATAAGATGATTGTCTTGCTTGGTTTTTTGTTTATGGGTTGCTTAGTTAGGGTTCTTGAGCTTTAAACCCCTCTAATGGTAAATCATGTTTTGGATGTTGAAAATGCGTAAAATCGGTAGAAAACCACCCATAATACTCTAAATAACTTGTAGAAATATTTTAGGACTTAACCATGGAGGTTAGGGGTGGGGTTGGTGAGATCTCGAGCTCCAGGTTTTGAAATCTGGGATCGAGTACCGGTACGGGGTGGCTGCATACCGGTACACCTTTGTAAATCGAGAGACAATGTGTGAGGAGAGTACCGGTACGCCCTCTCATGTATCGGTACCCCTCACTTATAAGAATTCCAGAGACGCCATCGTGTACCGGTACGCAAAGGGTGTATCGGTACACACTGTTACATTGCCTGGAAGGCTTTGCGTACCGGTATGGTACGTAGCGTATCGGTACGTCCTTAGGATGAATTCCTTTGAATCTAGTGGGGGTATCGGTACTCATTAGGAAGTACCGGTACGTGATATTGATTACCTAGGAGTGGCTTAGCATATCGGTATGCGTATGTGGGAGTACTGGTACGGGCTTGGATCGGTACGGGGTAATCCTAATACCGATGCTGAGTACCGATAAAGGGTAATAGTGTATCGGTACGGCTTATGGTCTAACTCTTTTGAACCTAGTTAGGGTATCATTACTTATAGCCCGTATTGATACCAAGATGACAGTATCGATACTCACCTTAGAGTATCGATACTCGCAGGGCAATCTGTCCAAGAAAGTTGAGTTCGCGTTCGGGGGTTATATAATTCGTGTTAAAAGGTCTGGTAGGTCCCTAAAGGTATAGAACAAACTCTAAAACTGAGAAATCGATGTTAGCAACCTGTATGAGGATTAATGGATAATGACTTGGTAATAGTTGGAAGAGTTGCTTGGAATGGTAATCCATAGGGATCCGTTGTGGATCAAATATTGCTATGGGTAGCTTGGGGTCCTTGCTGTGTACTGTAGGGACGCCCATGTAGACTGGTTGTCGCGAGTAATGAGATAATCTAATGAGAAAGGCGTAAACGAATCCTAAAGACACATATTAAATAGTGTAACAAATGAGTCATGCCTTGGGGCATTGGTAATGGTTGGCATGATATCTTTTATCTCTCGGTGAGATATGTTGAAGCTCTGAGGAGCATGTGTTGTCGTATGAGTCTTGGTTAGGAATCTGGATGTCCTAGAGTCAGTGCTAGGGCACTTAAATAAGGGGATGAGTACTCTAGGCTATGTGATCGAGTATATCCGACGTGTCTATGGGCTATGTGATCTAGATGCGGTCCAAAACCTATCCTTGGGCTATGTGATAAGGGTATGGAAATACAACTCGATGGGCTATGTGATCTTGAGTAACTCGATGGGCTATGTGATCTCGAGTAATCCTATTCGGCTATGTGATCGCAGGATAAGACTGCTTGTGGCTATTGTGATCCAAGTATGTCTAGGACGTATCTATGACTATAGTGATCCGGATATGATCTTTACCCGACGGGTATGTGATCATAAGTAACCCGATGGCTGTGTGAGCACGGGATAAATAGTAGGGCTACGTTGGCCATTAGGGAATGTATGTTATTTACGTTGTTGTATGGATAATAGATGTTGGTTATTTTACCCTTGGGGCTATGTGATCAGGGTAGGCTTGTTACTCGATGGGCTTTGTGTTCTCGGGTATAAGCTAGATAACCTTTAAGCTATGTGATCAGGGTATGGATGTAACTCAGTGGTCGGTGAGACCCCGCGTATGGTAAGCCTGGGGTGGCTTGGTAGACTTCTTACATAATATTGGTATCTTGAGACAGTGGTAAGCTCTAGCTAGGATAGGCTAGAAGATGATCATTAGATGTGGAGAAGCCTTTCTGTGCACTCTTAAATATATTATTATGCATGCTTGTTTTATGATATTCATGAATTGCGGTAGAGTAGAAATGTACCACTGAGCTTTGTTAGCTCAACGTGCAAAAATATGGTTTCTTCCGTGCGTAGGTTGACAGGTTGTGTTTGGAGGAGCACATCGAAGAGGATTTTCCAGCATCGAGCCATTCTCATAGTACAGTACTTGATGTTTAGTTTGGACTGGTTGTATTCATAGAACCTTACCACAGTCGAGTCTGTATTTTATTCTGATTTACTATATTTGGTCAAACGGAGTATTTTAATTGGAACTTATGTTTTATAAACCCCTTTTAATATCATTATCTACGTATATTTTATGGTAAGGATTATTTTGAGAATTTCTAACGTGTGGTTTTAAACAAGAAATTTTGATGGGTTGGTTTTGGGTGACCCGAAAGTGATGCTCCGGATCCGGGATGGAACCGTGGTGTTACAATTAGCAAGCTTAGCATAATCAAAAACAGTCAAAGACTTTTTTGATGATTTATAAATATTTTTTTTATTTTTTATATTTAAAACTTTTGATATTTTTAATTTATGTTTTTACTTAATATTTTAATTCATTATATTGTTTTTATTTTAAATATTTTTAAAAATTTAATAAATTTTAATTTTTAAGTTAAAGATTAAGTTATTGAACTTTCAATTAAAATCGGTTATGCCCATGAACTCGGCAAAAATATCAATTATGCACTTGAATTCAATTAAAATAATCAATTCAGCCCTTTACTACATCATCATCCCATTCGTAACAACCCAAATTTTGGGTTAGTGAATAAGGCCTCAGATTCGGGTTTGGACCCTTAAGATTAAGGATTTAAATTTAAAGAATTCATTTTTTAGAAGCTTAATTAAATGGAAATGTGGAGTAAGGTGAAAAGATTTAAGTTATGGATCAAAAGTAAAAACAAGGGAGAAGACAAAGGAGTTAGTTGGCAAATTGCCCATTTGCTTTTGGAAGATAATAAGTTTGAAATAAAATGGTTGATAGGTGGGAGAAGTGTGAAAAAGGATATTATTGGAGAGATGGAAATGAGTAAAAGAGAGAAAAATGTAAGGAGAGGTTTTGAACCTCGATTGGCAGCTGTTAGAGCCGCAGTGGGTTACACTGCCACCGTCATCGCCTTCAGCCCGTTGAGATGCATCGGTCAATGGTCGTCGTGTTACCGCCACCGCCGTCACTCGCCAAGGTGAGAAGAAAAATGATTCGGGAAAGCTTGTTCACCAAAAACCGCCATCCAACGCCACGAGCCGAGGGCACCGTTGGATTCTCTGGTCAGAGAAGAATGAATCTGGAGTTAGTCGACCATTTTCTGTCATCGGAGGCCATTGCACGAGCCACACGCGTTGCCACCTACGCGTGGGCGTGCTACAACTGCTAAGGGTGGGTGTATGCAGGCTTGCATGTGTCGCTCCGTACTAGATCCAACTCTTTGGGTGCTCTACAGCCTTCGTGCACCTGCACGCACTGGATCTCGCTCTTATGGTACACCATAGCTCCTGTGCACCTACACCACACCATATTACTAAGGCTGTTGACCAGCCATTGACCATCGTTGACCAACCGTTTACTTTTTTCGAGGGACCCTAACCGGTGGTTTCTCGACATCTAAGTCTATTGGCGCAGTCTATTTTGCTAAATTCATACCTGGTAAGCTGTTTTTAGCGTTTGCCCTTGTGTTTTGTATAGGGGATACATAAAATTAATGTGTTTTTGTATTTGTTTTAATACGAGGATTATTCAGGCTCGAATACCGAACAAAGCTAAGCGTTTATGAAGTTTGAGCGATGATTTTTGATAATTGCTTGAGGTTAGTACACCTCATACTCTTAATGCTTCTTGAGCATCACAAATGTGATTGCTTTGTGTGTTAGTGTCTGCAAAATAGGTTGACGATAAATAAGTATGTTTATAGACCGGTATCATGAGACTTGATACATGTGTAATGCGTGATGATATTGTGAATATGGTGAGACTCATGGAAACTTTAAATACCATGTAGGGTCATTTGAGATGTTCGTGTAATTATTTGATTGATTGATAAAATTGTTATGCATTGTGTGTTTGTTCGAATGGATTGACATGAATTGATGAGAATTATGCTTAAGGGATAATACCGATAATTACTCCATTAAATGCTTATAGAGCATGTAATTAATATTAATTGATTGAATGCATTAGTAAACAAACCCTAATAACTTTTATAAGCTTTAGGGATCAAATAAAGTGTTGTAAGTTCGTAATTCAAGGGATTGGTTCAAAATCGTAAATATGTTATCGGTATGAGCTATGGTCGTACCAAAAAGCGATTGAGGGTCATATCGGTGCGAGTCAACCCATATCTGTACTTATAAAATCTAGGATTTTCAGCAAGCAACATCAGTATCGGTACCCGTATGAGTACCAATACCTATGGGTACTATATCGATACTCGTGTTCAAGTATCGGTACCTACTAAACTAAATAACCTACAATGCTAGTTAAATATGGGAATTGAGGTGGAAGATTTATGGTTTTATTAATGTATTAATTAATGTAAAAATGTGGATTAATAGAGATAATAAATGATATTAATTTTATACTCTTCCATAATGTATTAACAACTCGGTAATATAAAATTTATGATATGTTGATGATTAAAAAAAATAGAGAGATCTTTGGGGTCGCATTCCTCGTATGCAGGTAGTCATTTGATTGATTTTATAATTTTATTGATAGGATTTAGATACCAAAAATCGTACTGTAGTACTTGTTCTCTTTTTCTTATGCACTCGATGTCTAGGTGGTCCTGGGTGGCAATCGTTACTCTATGGCTAGGTATTTTTGAGTAGGCAATATTCACTAACTGGTGTCTTAGTGGTCCCAAGTACGTGATTGGGTGGGTGACATGGTATGGTATTCAATTTTTGTGTGGTCTTGAATAACATGTGAGATACTCGATGTTTTTATGGTCTTGAGTATAAATGTGGCTTGCCCGATGTCTTAGTGGTTTTAGGATAAACATGTTTGACTACCACTGCTTGTGGTTAAACTTTGTGTGCTTTTGCCTGGATAGTCTGGTGAGATCTTGGGTATGGTTGGACCTTGTTTGCCATGTATGATGAATTGTATGATAAAATCACGTGTTTAGGTGACTAGTAGTAGCACCAAGTGTTTATGTATCTCTCTTTATTGATTGTACTAGCTTGCATACTTATGTTTATGATTAGCATAAAGTATAGTAGAGTATATGTGTACCACTGAGCTTTGTAAGCTCAGCACTTGGAATCTTTATTTTCGTGCGTAGGTTGATCATTAGATCGTGGGATCGAAGAGCACTATCAGTACCAGATTCCAGCATGTGGTGATTTTTAGAGTACAATACTTGTGTTTAGTGGGTTGTGTATTTATAAGACCTTACGTGATAGAGTATGTAATCCTTATTTCTGAAATTATATTAATCAAATCGAATATTCAAATGTTTTAAATTAAATTGGAGCTCCTTTGTAATATTTTGATTATTTATCTGTATTTTCAACTATTGGCTTTAAATATTTTTGAGAAATACTTTGTTAGACTGAACTCAGTTTGAGGAATTTTATGGTAGCAAGTTTGGGGTTAAAGCCCAAATATGACATCCATATTTAGGGTGTTACATTTAGTGGTATTAGAGCTTAGGTTTAACCGGTTCTTGGAAACCCTAAGGTGGTATAGGTGTTTCAGTAAGGTGTCTACTGAATACAATATCTTAAATTAAGTTCGTACTCTTTAAGACCGGAATCCTGATGGTGTGTTCAATGTTACGACGCTAAAATGGTTTTGATCGTGGCCGAGAAGGCCGAGTTAAGGGTTGAGTCACTCATGGGATCGATTCTGAGGGCAAAGTCGCCCCGGATTGTTAAGTTATGAGTTATCTGAATGATGTCGGAGTCTAGGATGTGTCCTTATCCTGACACCTGAATGGTGTATTCATTGTGTGTTGTAGTCATTCCTAAGCTTTCGGATATGTTATGAGAGTTTGAGGCAAAGAATCTTCATCGTTATACATGAAGAACTTTTGTGATGCAGGTATGAATAACATGCTCTCGAAATCAATCAGTGGATGCATGTTGGTTGAATGACCCTTTGTTCGCTAAAAGGAGTCTCGTTGATACTTGAAAAGTATTATCGCCCTTCTCAAGGGCATTTCTCAAAGATAACAAATTCATGACCCACTAGTTCGTTAGAGTGTGATCGAAGTTAGACGTTCTACAAGTTTGATAGAGCTACCTTCTTGAGAGTTAATGCAACTTGGAAATTAATTTGGTTAATCAAGCGTGATGTTACCCTAAAATATAGAGGGTTGTGCTTGAGGCTTCGAGACCTTGAGGAAATCCAACCTTTGGTAATGAGAATGTTGAACCGTTACCCTTCTACCGTGATTTTTGTGGTTATTTAGAAAAATGGCACAACGAGGTTGTAGGACATGTTTGACCGTTTGGCAGATTCTAATGTGTGTAGTTCAATGCTCAAGAGCTTTCAGACTAATGGAGTAACTATTTGTTCTTTTTAGAGGAGTCGACGAGACATCCTCCCTATCAAGAACGTGAGTAGACATTAAGATAAGGTCAAGTTTGGTGTCGGTGCCCATTGTTTTCTTCGAAGAACACCGACCTATTTAAGAAAGTCATAGGATCAATTACGAAGGCGCAACTCAAATGAGGTTTCTTTTGTCTAAGTGTTTTGCCCATGTGAGAATCGGGATTGTGCGCTACTAAGAGGTTGATTCATTGAGGTGATGCTTAAATCGTTGATGGCTTATTAAGTGATGGTAAAAGAGCGTTATGTGTCTCCTAAGGTGGATAGCTCATTTAACCGATTGCGAAGTACTCGTACGTTTTTTTGGTTTGGTTCAAGAATAAGATGGTTGCAGTTAAAGTGTTAGAGGCTTGTAGTTTCGAAATGAATTTTGGAATAAAGATTTCTCTCTTTAGGGTGTGTCATGGTGATGTTTGAGATGTTTCAGCGATGATAGGGTAAGGGCCACCATATTGTCTCTTGAATATAAGTTTGATGCTTTACGTGACACGTGTGAATGTATAAGAAATATGAAAATATGAGCATTGACAAGATAATTACCTTAATGACCTTATGTGTGGGAAAGACTAGTCACCGTGTGATCAGTTAAAGAGACAAAGTATTGGAGACTTCGTAAATATTTTTGATAAGTATCACAATTTCTCTAGAATAAACCGAGAAACATTGGTGGAGATTCGAGTTGCGTGAGACCGTTTTATTGTGACAGTGGTACTAACTCGATTATAGTTAAATACGATTTCAAGATCTTCGAGAATGTTTTGTTGTATTGCCAAGGCTGTATTTTTGTGCTAGAAGAGGGAAGGTTGTGTTCACCCCAATAGTGCGAAATTTTGGGTACTTCATCGTTAAAGAATTTTAGATTTGGACAACGAAGTTAGAAGTAATTGAAAACTGTTAATCGTGTGATTGATCATCACCTAAGTAGAGTGAAATTAATAAATAATGAATTGTACGAAGTTAGTTCGGGTTAGAGTGTCATGCTACCCATGTGGGGTGATCAAGGATCGCAAGTGATGGTCATGTAAGGAAGTATTGATACTAGCTCCATGTAGTACCGGTACACGTATATTTTATTTGTTAAGTTTCGAGTTAAGGATTGATTTACCTTAGAAATCATAAGAAAAAACATATGATTACTTTTCAATGGGTACAATGTTATGATTATAGTTAAGTTTGATGGCTTTTGATGACCTCAGGATCTTTTTGAGTGTCCTTTTGGGAATGATGTATCGATATAGAATATTTCTCTAATGTAGTACAGTGGTCAGTACATGGTGAATTCTGAGAACGATAGTTTGTACCAAACTTTAGCTGCGCGTTTTAGGAGACAGTGTAGAGTCATGGCTTGAAATAGTGGCAAGTGTTTGACTTGCCGTCTGTTGGGAGTCATACACTGAGTTCCTCAGATTTGTTGTGATGTTTTGATGTTCCTTAGTGGAAATTAAATAGATGACCATGGATCTTGTAAAGGATAGTGAGTGCACAGTTTCGATAGAATTTCATTGAGTAATGATATATTCTTTGGTAACTATTGTTCATTTGTTATTTCGGCAAAAACGAGATCCAGGTAAAAAGTCTACTTGGATTGGTTGTGGGTTGGGTTATACGACATTGCGGTGTATACATTCTACCTTTTGATGCGAGATTCGAGGTTCGTGATGGAACCTTATCCCTTGGTGGGATTTTATATGATGATGGATCCTAGTAACGATACAGACGACATATTTTCTAGACACGTTATAGTTTGGATTATAAGACTCTTATGTGAATCGAGTTGTTGTGATCTATATTAGTTACCGATATGAGTTATCATATCGAGTTTAAGGTAAGTGCTTGAGAACAGTTGAGACGACGTTCATTTTTAGAAGTCTTGCACTGGAAAACAATGATATTGATAAGGGATACCATCAGAGTTAGAGCCTCCTTTAGGGAGTCGCCATGAGAGAAATCATTTCGTTTGGTTGCAACGGTTGTTTAACCTCTTGTTCTTTTAGATCATACAAAGTTGTGGGAGGATTTTGTTGTGCATCAACCTTTTGGGTTCTACAACATAAGTTAAGTTTCATTGATAGCGTATTCGTGTGACAGTTTTGTCAAGGTATCGTTGGGTTTATTACATGCCTTCAATAATGCACTGATATGGGATAAGTTCCTACCAGAGAAAAAATCAGTTGATATTATGTTTGTACTGTTAGAAGTCGAGGGTTATATTTGATAATTGTTGTGAGAAATCAGAGTAGCACAATGGAAATTATTTGAGATATTGGAAGGGTTATTTAAGTTTTAACATCCTCTTTTGATTTATGGGTACAAATTTCGATGATGAAATTTTCTTTTAAGGGTGAAGCTGTGTCAAACCAAAATACCCAATAAGCATTAGCTCTCCCTGAAAAGGAGGTGATTCAGCCACACCTTCCAGTACGGCTACCTTGTTACGACTTCACTCCAGTCACTAGCCCTGCCTTCGGCATCTATCTCTTTGCGGTTAAGGTAACGACTTCGGGCATGGCCAGCTCCCATAGTGTGATAGGCGGTGTGTACAAGGCCCGAGAATGAATTCACCGCCGTATGGCTGACTGGTGATTACTAGCGATTCTAATTTCATGCATGTGAGTTACAGCCTGCGATCCGAACTGAGGACGGGTTAGTGAATCGGGCCTCGAATTTGGGTTTAGACCCTTAAGATTAAGGATTTAAATTTAAAGAATTTATTTTTTAGAAGCTTAATTAAATGGAATTGGGGAGTAATGTGAACAAGATTTAAGTTATGAATCAAAAGTAAAAAGAAGGGTAAGACAAATGAGTTAGTTGGCAAATTGCCCATTTGTTTTTAGAAGACAATAAGTTTGAAATAAAGTGGCTAGTAGGTGGGGGAAGTGTGGAAAATGATATTATTAGAAAGAGAAATAATTAAAAGAGAAAAAAGTGTGAGGGTGGCTTTGAACCTCAATTGGACGTCGTCGGAGTCATCATGGATTACACCGTCGCCACTATCGCCTTTAGCTCGATAAGACGCATCGTCGATGGTCACCGTGTTACCGCCACTGTTACCGCCATCACTCATAGGGGTAAGAAGAAAAAAGATTTGATGAAGCTTGTTCACCAAGAACCGTCATCCACCACCGCAAGCCGGGGGCACCATTGGATTCCCTGGTCAGAGAAAAATGTATCTAGAGTTTGCCGACCATTTTTTGTCATAGGAGGCCACCGTACGCACTGCCGTCTGCGCGTGGGCATGCTACAGCTACTGAGGGAGGGTGTATGTAGGCTTGCATATACCACGCCGTACTGGATTCATCTCTTTGGGTGCACAACAACCTTCATGCACCTACGCACATTGGACCTCGCTCCTAGGGGTACTCTATAGCTCTCGTACATCTGCGTCGTACCAGATCTCCCAGACTATTAACCAACTGTTGATCAACATTGACTTTTTTCGGGAGACTTTACTAGGGTTTTCTTAACGTTCTGAGTCTATTGGCGCAGTCCGTTTTGCCAAATTTGAACATGGTAAGATGTTTGTACACGTTTGACCTTGTGTTTTAAATAGGGGATGCATAAAATTAATGTGTTTTCATATTTATTTTTATAAGAGGATTATTTGGGCTCGAATGTCAGACTAATAGGAGCGTTTAAGAAGTTTGAGCGAGGATTCGTCGATAATTGCTTGAGGTTAGTACACCTCAAACACTGAATGCTTCATGAGCATCATAAATGTGATTGTTTTACGTGTTAGTGCATGCAAATTAGGTAGACGATAAATAAGAATGTTTATATACCGGTATCATGAGACTTGATATATATATATATGTGTGTGTGTGTATGTATGATGCGTTATGATATTGTGAATATGATGAGACTCATGGAGACTTTAAAGATCATGTAGGGTCAATTGAAATGCTCGTGCAATTATTTGATTGATTAATAAAATTGTGAAACCTTGTGCGTTTGTTCGAATGGTTTGACATGAACTGATGAGAATTATGCTTAAGGGAAAATACCGATAAATACTCAATTAAATGCTTATGAAGTAAGTAATTAATATTAATTGATTGAATACGTTAGTAAACAAACCCTAATGACTTTCATAAGCTTTAGGGATCGAATAAAGCGTTGTAAAATTATAATTCAAGAAAATGGTTTGAAATCGTGAATAAGGTATCGGGACGAGCTTCGGCCGTATCAGTACGCGATTGGGGTCGTATCGGTACAGGTCGACCCGTACCGGTACTTGTGGAAATCTAGGATTTCCAGCAAGCAATATCAGTATACGCGTACGAGTATTGGTACCTAAGGGTACCGTATCGATACTCGTGTTCAAGTACCAGTACCCACTAAACTAAATAACCTACAATGCTAGTTAAAGATGAGAATCGAGGTGGAAGATTTATGGTTTGATTAATGTATCAAGTAATGTGAAAATGTGGATTAATAGCGATAATAAATTAGATTAATTTTATACTCTTCTATAATGTATTAACAACTTGGTAATGTAAAATTTATGATGTGTTGATGATTGGAAACAATAGAGAGGTCCTTGGGGTCGCATTGCCTGTATGTTGGGTAGGCATTTGATTGATTTCAAGATTTGATTGATGGGATTCAGATACCCAAAATTCGTACTGTAATACTTGTTCCCTTCTTCGCGTGCACTCAATATCTAGGTGGTCATGAGTGGCACTCGCTACTCGATGGCTAGGTGTTTCCGAGTAGGCGATATTCACTACCTGATCTCTTAGTGGTCCCAGGTATGTGATATACACCGCCTGATGTTTGTGCGGTCCCGGGTGGGTGGCATGGTATGGTATCCGATATTTGTGTGGTCTCGAATACCGTATGAAATACTTGATGTCTTTGTGGTCCCGAGTATATATGTGGCTTGCCCGATGTCTAAGTGATTTTGAGCTGAACAGGTTTGACTACCACTGTTTGTGGTTCAAACTTTGTATGTTTTTGTCAGTTATTCTGGTAAGATCTTGGGTATGGTTAGGCCTTGTGTGCCATGTATGATGTATTGCATGATGAAAGCATGTATTTAGGCGACTAGTAGTAGCGCCAAGTGTTTTTTGTATCTCTCTTTGTTGCTCGTATTAGCTTGCATACTTATGTTTATGATTATCATGAAGTATAGTAGAGTATATGTGTACTATTGAGCTTTGTAAGCTCAGCGCTCGAAATCGTTGGTTCCCTGCGTAGGTTGATCGTTGGATCGAGGAGCATTATCATTACAGGATTCCAACATATGGTGATTTTTAGAGTACGATACTTGTGTTTAGTAGGCTGTGTATTCATAAGACCTTACGTGATGAAGTCTGTATTCCTTATTTTCTAAAATTGTATTAATTAAAT
Source organism: Hibiscus mutabilis (assembly GCA_019671005.1). Taxonomy (NCBI): domain Eukaryota; kingdom Viridiplantae; phylum Streptophyta; class Magnoliopsida; order Malvales; family Malvaceae; genus Hibiscus; species Hibiscus mutabilis. Next base: position 27,743,037 of record CM033713.1, read on the forward strand.
CGAATGTTCAAAAGTTTTAAATTAAATTGAAGCTCATTTGTAACATTTTGATTATTTATATATATTTGCAATCATTGGCTTTAAATGTTTTCAAGAAATACTTTGCCGGGTTAAACCCAGTTTGAAGAATTTTATGGTAACAAGTTTGGGTTTAAGGCCTAAATGTGACATTTGGGTTTAGGGTGTTACACCATGTGTATTGCCATGTTATCATCGTTGACTGTCACATCATCATTGTTGACTGCCACGTCAGCATCGTGGATCACCACATCAGCATCGTTAACTACCACGTCAACACTGTAACAGTCAACTTCGGTCAAAGGGTCAATTTGATGCAATTTATGAACTATATGACCTAATTGGGTGTGTTTTTCGACAATGGGCTGGATTGATTTTTTGGGTCGCACTTGGAGGAAAAAAATACTCCTTTAGCCTAAATTTTTATATGGCATCTTCAAATAATAATAATAATCAATAAAAAGCTAAACGTTCTCAACTACCTATTGTCGTACAAAAATCCTGATGGTCGCCCATCAAAAAGTATCCCACAGACCATGGTTCCACTAACGGTAGAACATTTGGCTTCTTCTATACCGTTGGACGATCAGAGATCAAACAATAAAGGTAGGAACACAGCTGATGATGGATCGTAGTCGGGTGTAACGGCTATGGAAGTTGAGGGTGGTAATAACTCAGTGGAAGGAATAGTGGAGGGACAACAACATTCTACTGGTGCACAGGTTACTAGCGAGACTGGTACGAATAAGGCTGATAATACACACATCTTGGGTAAAGTTACGTACGCTAGTATGGTAGCTAACCCTAGTGTGGCTGATGCGAATAAAAATATATTATTATTTCGGGTCGGGTCAGGTCGGATATTTTTTTACCTTAAAATTAAAACAAGCTCAAACCGAACCAAAAATTTTCTTCAAAAAACCCGAACTTATAAGGTCGGATTGGGTTAAAACTCGTTGAGTCTGGGTCAAATGACTATCCCTAATCGAATCGGTTGCTTTTTTGGGTCGGGTCAATATTGAATCGGTCAATTTTTTATTTGAGTCAATATATGAAAGTTTTTTAAAGGATAAAAGATTATATTAAACCGTTAAATTATTGCTAAAGGTGGTTGTTAATTAACAATATAATACAAAAGGAGAATAAAACATACATATTTGAGCAAATAAATTTAGGTTGTTTTCAGTTTGAGTTATTTTCGATTCAGGTTGTTTTTGGTTCAATTTACTTTCGGTTCTGTTTGATTTTTAATTTGGGTCAAATTGGGTAAGGGTTGCTTTCGGTTAAGCTAAAATTCGAGTTGTTTTGGTTTGGGTTGTTTTTCGGTTCGAGTTAATTTCGGTTCTGATTGATTTTTAGTTGGGTCAAATTGGGTATGAGTTGCTTTCAGTTCAGCTAAAATTCGAGTTGTTTTGGTTCGATTCGATTTGTTTCGGGTTCAGATCAAATTTGGGCCATTATATTCGACATGTCGGATCTTGGGTCGGGTAAACCATTACAAGTCACGGGTCAAGTTTGTCATGTCTATTAAATTATAAAAATTAATATTTTAACTAAAATATTACTAAGCATATTTGAAAGATATATACATTAGTTTCTTATTTATTGAATTATTTTAATACATTTTGCTTATTTATTAAATTTACATAATATTTAAAGTATATGTATTAAACTCGTCTATTTGAAAGGAAAAATAAATTACTTTTCATTTTAAGATCAATCTGTTTAAAGAAAACCGTCGCACGACCATTACTTGATGTGTGATCTAATTTTTAATCTCTTTAATTTTTATTTTTTTGAAAAATGTTATTTAGAAAACTAATTTCGCACAAAACTCCCCAAAATACCTAATTTTCTCAAACCCCAAAGCCCTAAAATATTTTGCTCCTTTCTTCATCTATTATCGTCAAATGCCACCCTAATATTACAGCAATGAGATTTCCTCTCGTCGCAAGAGTCGTAAGATCCAATTCACGACACTTAACATTTGTTCGTTTCGTTTGTCGTTTGTAACACTGTATGTTGTTCGTTGTGACTTATTTGTTGATTTCTGACGACATAAAAATGGGTAATCATTAGTGGAGGGTCAAGTAATGAAAGGAGTGGAGAGTGGCAGTTGATTCAGAGATAGCTTCAAATGGATTTAAAGATTCTAAAAGTCTAATTTTTTTTAAGAATCGAGGGAATTTTTAAAAAATTAAAAGCTTTGGGTTTTTTTTTAAATAAATATAATTAAAAATTGAATCACGTGTTATACATTCCTGGTTGATAAAATTTTTGAACGATCATTAATGAATCGACCTTAAAATGATAACAAGGTGAAACGTTAAACATCTACTTTGACAAAAAAAAATTAAATATCTAAATAAAATATTATAATATAAACATTTATTTTATAATTAAGTCTAATTAAATTAATGAAACGTTTTCAAAGTATTACTATAAAATGTAGTTGGAAAGCATAGATAAATGCACGTTAGACCTATTTCCTATATTGGTCTTAGCCTTTGACTTTTGGATAAACGAGTTATACATTTTTAATGCAGTCTTCATTTGGAGTTATGCCGGTATATCTATTATGTATGGCATTGAGCCCCCCAATTAATCCAATAAAAACCAAAAGAAAAATAAATTGAATTAAATCTGTTTGTTAAAATATGGTCATATTTATTTTAAGGAAAATCAGTGGTGACAAACGCCGCTTCTTTGCCTACCAAATTGCAAGGCAACTATTAGTTCCAACAGTTTGATTCATCTTCGAGAGGGGTGAGTATACGGTATAATAATTTAATTTATAATTAAAAAATAATATAATTAAAATATTAAAAAATATAAAACTTAAAATATTATTTATATAACTGAAATATTATAATCAAATTCCGAAAATTATCTTGAAAAGTATGTAGTTAACATTTTGAGTTAAAATTTAAAATTTTATATAAAAAAATATAACATTTCGATAGAGATGATTTTGCTTTAACTTTGTATGGTCCCCATGTCCATGAAAAGAAGAGCATAGAAGAAGCGATGCCTTGGAAATTGAACCAACCCTGATTCACCGCTGATACCCATTGCACGCCCCTACACTCCCCATGCTTTACTATTAAATAAATCGAAAAATAATTATAAGGGTGTATTTGGTTTACGGAAAAAAAATTATCAACGATAATAAATTTTTCTTAACTTGCATTCTCATGTTTAGTTTATGAGAATTTACACTAAAATGTATTATTTTTTTTAATAGTGGCTTCTTTTCCCCCAAATATTGAGAATACTATTCGCATCATTTTATTAGGTATTACACAATTTCTTCGCCTTTAGACAATATTGACATTAAAATAATGAATTATGTTCATGTTGATCTTTTATTGCATTTTTAATTAGGTGACTAATTATTTATGGTAGAAATTTATTAAATATTTTTATTTAATATTAGTTTAATATATAAATGGTGTTGCATATATTTAAATAATGTTGTAATATTTAATATATTATTATTAATATTGTATTTATGATGTTTCTAGGGATATAGAATGAGATTGCATGTTGCTTGGGAGTGAATACATTAAGAGTTGATTTTATTAATTTTATTATTTGATTCATAAGATATTTTTTATCTTGAAAAAAATTAGTAGGTTAATTTATTTTATTAATTAAAAATCTAAACATATTAAACAAATAGTATTTTACGGTTTAAAAATATTAAAAAAGAATAATGGTATATAAATATAAAACATTTTTAAAAAATGATTTAATATATTAATTATATTATAGATATAAAGTTTTGCAAATTTTAGATGTAACAAAAATAGTTCTATAAATTTTTATGTAAAAATTTTAAATTTAATAATTAAAAGTTTAACTTGTTAAAAAAATATATCATAGGGACAAGTTGGTAAATTTTACTTCCAATTAATCTTATATTCCTCTAATCAAACACTGCAATCTTATATTCCTACCAAATAAACCAAACAAAGTAATGTAACATTACTGGTAATGTTACATTTCGGTAATCCTATTTCCATATGTAATCATACATTCTGTGAACTAAACGCCCCTTAAATGAGATAGTATTCCAGCAGTGAAATATTTTTTCACAAATGGGTACAATTTAGGGTTTAAAAGGTTATTTTAGGGTTTAAATTTTAATATTTAAAATTTAGGGTTTAAATTTTAATATTTAAAATTTAAGTTTTATCGTTAAAATTAAAATTTTAAAATTTAGAAGATGAAGTTTAGATTTTTAGGGTTTTACTATTAGATATTTAAATTTTAGTTTTTTTTTTAAAACTAACTATGTTTGTGAAAAAACTTTTTAAGGGGATAATAACCCTAAATATATTAGCCTTTATATTTGAACCTCGGAGTTGAATATTTGTTCCAGATTGCACCAACCCTAATAATCCATTCCATAACAAAGGAAGACTCACTTTTACTTTCACCCCATCTTTTATATTGGAGTAAAGCAAGGTTGAGCAGAAAAAAGGTAAACTACATAAATGGTCACTGAATTTTTAGAACGGATTCATTTTGGTCATCATACTTTTAAAACATTCGAGAAGGTTACCTAACTTTTAGTTCGATTTCAATACGGTCCCTCCCGTTACCTTCCATTAAAAGTTGATGTTAGTTTTCATTTTTTCTTAATAAAAAATGGGTAAACTACACTAATCATCACTCAACTTTCTTCTCGCATCTATTTTGGTCACTAAAGTTTAACAAATTTCAATTTAATAACTTAACTTTCGAATTGTTCATATTTTGGCCACTCTCAAATGACATGATCATACAAATACAAAAAATCGATTAATCCTTAAAAAATTCGAGTAATGATTTTTTTTACTTTGCTTATTAAATTTGCCATATTATCATATTTGATATTTTAATAAGCAAAGTAGAAAAATTATTACTCGAATCAAATATTCTAATTAACCGGTCAATCGATATCCGATTTAATTGGTACAATATAAGATCGAGAATTGAATAATCTGAATTTAGCAATTAACCCAAATAAATTTTAAGGATTAATCAAACCCGATTTTGGTACAAATTTTTAAAATAAACTATTTCAATTCGGTTATGCATCACAATTTTTAAGCAAAATTGATTATCGATCCGATCTATTATATCCAATATTTCTAAATTTTATGCATTACAATATCTTATAGTCTAGTGATTTTGATACCCTTCTAATTTTTTTAAAAATGTTTTGGCTCTGGGTAGGATTAATAGCTGTGAACTTTTAATTTTTGACTTTCTAGTTATTCTTACACTTTTATCACAACCGAACAATTATTAAATTTACCATATTATCATGTTTGATATTTTAATAAACAAATTAAAAAGTTCATTTCCAGAATCAAATATTTTGATTAAATGGTTAATCGATTATCTAATTTAACTGGTACAATATAATATCGAGAATTGAATAATCTGATTTTACTAATTAACCAAAATAATTTTTAAGGATTAATCGAATTACTCTATATGTATAAACATGTCATTTGAGAGGCGAAAATATGAACAATTCAAAAGTTAAGTTATTAAATTGAAAATTTTTAAACTCTAGTGACCAAAATAGGAGTGAGAAGAAAGTTGAGTGATGATTGGTGCAGTTTACTCATTTTTTATTAAGGAAAAACAAAAACTAACATCAGCTTCAAACGGAAGGTAATGTAACGACCCGAATTTCAGGATCCGAGGATTGGGTTTAATCTAGGCATGGGCCTCGTATTTGAGCTTCGTAATTGGGCTTATGGCCTATGAGAGCCTTTTGGGCTAGCATGTGTGAGTTGGGCTCATGTGGTTGTTGGGTTAAGAAGAGATGCGTTGTTGGGGGTTGGGAGTGTTGAACGGGATTGGAGTTTAGGAGCTCTAATATTGGGTTTAGAATATGTTTTTGGCCTCTTTTATCCCCCAGCAACGTTGTAATTCGTTTTGTAATCTTCCCATGTAGTGAAAGAGGTTGGGAGTTCATCAAAGGTCCAACAAGGTAAGAAGGCTTGAAGCTTTAGAGGGAGGCTTCGTTTTATCAGCTAAGCTAAGGTTAGTACACTACTAACTCCTATCATTCCTGGAAATCATAAAAATAGGCTTTGTGCATGATTTGAGTGTTTATGGTTTGATATGCTTTGGTTGACTCTTTAATGGCAAAATGTGGGTTTGACGTTTATAAGACTTAAATTGGTAGAAATCCACTCAATAACTTCACCATAACTTGTAGGAGTAATTTGGGGCTTAACCATATAGGTTAAGTAGGATTTCTAGGTGAAATCCGCACCCAGGGTTTGAAATTCTGGCTCACGTACCGGTACTGCAACCCGCGTATCGGTACGCCTTTGTAATAAAGAGAGACATATTGTGAGGGACGTACCGCTATGTATTCTCGAGTATTGGTACCCCTAGCTCAATTGAAATTCTAGTAGCGCTTTGGCGTGCCGGTACTCTATGGGCGTATAGGTACCTACTGTTACATTGCCTGAGGAAGGCTTTCGCGCACCGGTACGCTATGGTGTGAGTACCGGTACGGGTTGGGATCGGTACGGGATGGATACGTATCGATAATGAGTATCGATACGGAGGGTTAACGTATAGGTACGGCTTGTCGTGCAAATTTTTTGAACCTAATTTGAGTATAGGTACTCGTAGAGGAGTATTGATACCTAGAGAGGTGTACCAATACCCATATAGGAGTATCGGTACTCGCTGGGTAATCTGCCCAAGAAAGTTAAGTTTGTGCTCGGGGTTTCATAATTCGAGGTAAAGGGCCTTGGGGTCTTTTAAAGTATAAAATGAATATTAAAACTAAGAAATAGAGATTTAAACCCCGTATGTAAAATAAACGGCTAATGACATGGATAAATCTTGGGTAAACTGTGTGAGGTAGTAACCCATAGGGATCCTAGGTGGATCGATCAATGTTGTGTGGTAGCTAAGGCCCTTGCTTTATGCTGATGGGTTACTTATTTGTTGAGTCATCCCTTGTTGTTGGGATTTGGATACTTTTAAAGTGTGTTGCAACACCTTGAAGACTCCCGAATGTAGGATCTCGATGCTTTGTGGACGTGGGCCTCATTCGAAGATGCTTGATAAGAGATTCTAAGCATAGATGTAGAATCCTGATGCTTTGTGGGCGCGAGCCTCATCCCCGCAAGTATAGGATCCTGATGCTTTGTGGACGCGAGCCTCACTTAATATTAATGGTATTTATCTGTGTAATTTTATGGGAACTTGTAAGGTAATTGTATGTGCTGTGTGCTGTGTGCTTGATCAGACATTCATGATGCCGTGTGTTTAGGCGATTATGGTAGCGTCGTCGTTATCTTGCTATGATATCATTCATGTTGTATTGCTTTATTTATGATTTACGTGAAGCATGGTTGAGTGGCGGTGTATCCATTGAGCTTTGTTAGCTCGGAGTTCAAAATCGTTGTTTCTGTTCGCAGGTAAGTAGGTTGCCGTGAGGCTTAAAGGAGCACCATCAAGGCTTGGATTTCAGCATCGACTATAGTTGTTGAGTACAATTACTAGATGTAATGGGCTATGTATTTCGTAGGACCCTATATGTAATTTGTAACTCTTATTTTGTATTAAGTGGTCAAAGTCGAATGTTTTAATATTTGTAATTGGAGCTCCATGAACACTGTTTTAAATATCCGAATTTAACTATGTTTTCAATGTATGGACTTACGTTTTTATTGGACTTAACATGTTTTGGGCTTGAAAAGGAAAATTTTATTTGTACGGATTTTGGGCTTAGGGCCCAAATATGACATCCGGGTCAAGGGTGTTATAGGTAACGAGAGGGACCATATTGAAAGCGAACTAAAAGTTCGATGACTATATTGAAATTGAACTAAAAGTTGGGTGACCTTATCAAATACTTTAAAAATATGGTGACCAAAATGAATCCGTCCTAAAAGTCTGGTGACCATTTATGTAGTTTACCCCTCCCAAAAAAAGCATCTTTCTTGTTTAGAACTATTTTACTTAAGGCATCGAAAGTAAATGGACTAAACTTAAGCCCATGGATGGACCTAGAAGGAGGCTGGAGGGGGCGGTCACTCCTCCTAAAAATTTGAAATTTTTATTTAATTTAGAATCTTTTTAGCAATTTTTTATGTATTTTCTATCGAAAATCTGTTTTCGCCCCCCTAAAATTTTATAAGTTCAACCCTCATAGAATTATATAGATTCGCCCCCTAACATAAAGTTCTCCGTCCGTCCTTTTAAACACCTTTGTTATCCTTTAAATTACAAGAGACAAACTAGTAAAAAGAAGGGGTGAAACAACTTTTTAGTCTCTGGACTTGACATATTTTTCATCTCAATCTTTAAATTTTTATTTTGTTCACATTATTCATGAACTTGACAACTCTTTTCATTTTAGTCATTTTGACTATGTGGCACTTTGAGATTGTGCCATGACACCCCCTTCAATGTGCCGCATCATCAAAATGACTAAAAACGTCTCAAAAATCAAAGTTGTATGATCAATATAGAATGAGAAAATTTTAGAACTAAATTGAGAGAAATGCGATTTTACCGGTAAAAAGAAAGTAAAACATTTCTTAAGACGCAAAATATTTTTTTAATCATCTTAATCTTTTACGGAAAATATAATTAAAAAATCATTATAATGAATATCTTTTTCCACTGTTTAATGTAATCAAGTTTGAGAAAAATATTTTATTTTCATTTTGCTTAGCGTTTGAAAAGGCACCAAATCTTCAACAATATCTAAAGTATGTGGTTAAAATTTTCAGTTGACACCCTCTTCTTCCTTTAAGTTGTGAGTTCAAGATTTAGTAGGAGCAAAATTCCTCTCCCCTCCCCTAAGTAGAAATTATTCAAAAAAAACACCAAATGATTGGATTTGTGTATAATTGCTCGTAATTACATAAGTGTGATACGTTTGATTAATTATTGTAATTGGTGGACCTCACTAAAGTAGATGTAATTAGAGCATTTCAATTACACTTTTCAATTTTCTAAGAAAGGATGAGAGTTAAAATCTATTTGAATTGAGTGTAATTAGAAAACGCAATTACATTGTTCAATCCTTAAGAAAATAACGAGAATTGAAGTAATAACGAGCGTAATTAACTGTAATGACTTACAAACTTTTGTCCATTTTTTTAATTAATGTGTCCTATTAAATTGTGTGTAATTATATATTATCAACAGAAAAGGTATAGCAAATTGCAATTTATTGTAATTATAAGAGGATGTAGTTATTAGGATAATAATTAAATTTTCTTCAAGTTGCAATGTAGTGTTCAAATAATAATATACTAATTATTCAAACCTAAATACACATATGTTTTGTTCCTTAATTTTTATTTTCCTTTTATTTTTGTACTTCAAATATAACCATGGTGAAACTGAAATATTTATTAATAAATCTCAATCATTTAACCATTTTTTATGTTTTTTTTTCTTTTAACGATATTGATTTAGTATATTATATTTCATTTTAAAATAAAATTACTCCATGCACTGTATCATCTTTTTTTCCTTCCGAAGCAAGTCTTTTTCATGTTTAGATTCTAGAATGCGTGGCAGTTAATTTCATTAGAATGTTTGATTTTGTACTCATTACTCAGTTTTGTCACATCGTTAATATTTTGCATTTTGAATCGTACCATACAAAAGTATCATACTTTACTCTATTTCACAAGCAAAATTTATTAACAAAAGAAAAAATTGATATAGTAAGGAATAGAAATCTAAAATCTTCTTACATTTTTGATATTTTGTATTTATGCCCTCACACTAAAAGAATAAGGTTTAGGACATAGAGTTAAAGTTTAAGGTAGTACTTAGGGTTAGAGTCTTAAAATCAGGGTATGGTGTATTCTTTAGCATTTATGCTTTAAGATTTAAAACTTAAGTTTAAATTTTATTTTTTAATGGCGGGATATAGAAAGAAATAAAAAAATATTAGATAATTTTTCTCCTTTAGTAAATACCAGTTTATATATATATATATAACATTACGTGAATATCAGTTTATTCGACTGCATGCCCAATATATTATTATTATTATTATATCACAGTGAAAAATAAAACATACTTCAAAAGTAGAGTTGTCGTACAATTGTATATTCTTGTTTTTTTATTTTAATATAATATTGACTTATTGTGTGCGTGGTTATTATTATTATTATTATTATATAGTGAAAAACAAAACATACTTTAAAAGTAGAGTTGTCATACAATTGCATATTCTTGTTTTTTTCAATATAATTATTGATTTATCGTGTGCGTGGTAGGTTGAATTTTGAATAAAAATGAGTATAATATCACTTAAAATCTATGAAGTACAACATTATTTGTTTTTTCATTAGTTTTGCCATTAGTTCATAACTAATATTTTGATTTTTACTTGTAAGCATTTAACTTAATTTATTTTGGAAAATTAGAACAAAGATAAACCTAAGTTTTTTCTCCATATTTTTGTGTCGCCTTCATCTTCCCTTTTAATTTTTGTTTATGCGGCGGCAACACCAATTTTAATGTTGGTTGCCGACCGCTGATGTTTATTATTTCTTTTGTTTTTTCATGCTATGTTCTTTTTTTTAATATTTTCAATTTTGAATAAGAATATATGCCATTGTGATACGCTTTTCTCTACTCTTGCGGCACGCTTTTTCTATGCTTTTGTGACATGTTCCTTATGGCTTTTGGTATGTCTTTCGCATACCTTTTCGGTCATTTTGGTGCTCGCACAAATACCCTTACAACTCCTTCATCGGTGTTCAAGTATAGTTAGATCCCCTCTTTGGTAAAAGATTGTTTGCTGATATAATCAGAATTGTGTAGCGAAGCAGCCTGCTATATAGTTTGGTTCGCTCACCACTCCTTTATCAATTCGTAAAACGTCTCGTTCGACAAAGACAAGGGGTTTTTATGAAGGTCACTAGATTCTTTTGATGTTGGACGTTATTCTCAATGGAAAGTTTCGATTTTATTCATATTTTGGGTTTAAATTATTTGTCTTATGTAAGAGTTTTTTGTGACTATTGCCTCCATTTTTCTCTCTATGTTTGGGTGCATTTTATTCTGATTTTTTCCATTGATTTTATTAATGAAATCCAGTTACCGTTGTTCAAAAATATTTAATTTATTTTGGAGTTTTTTTTTGGTCTTGTGCGGTTGCTCTAGGGGTAGTTCTGGACATGTGCAATAGGTGCGACCGTACAAGGCTCCCAAAAAACTTCCTAGAATGAGTTCTCTAATATATATAATTTTCCAAAAAGAATCTTAACCCAACGCATTAATTGTGGTTGGGAGTGGTTCAATTCCATTAATTTTGCTTTGACGGTTAGATTAAAAAGTAGGATATGCCAATTTTATTTGAATTGAAATCCACTAGTTTTATTAAACGATGATATATCAAAAATTACAATTAAAGTTTACATCATAGTAAACTGAAACACCTAATCCAGACATACTTCTATAATCATTGAAATAAGAAGCTAGCGTCTAGAGATCATAAAAAGACCATACAAGGAAGAGGTAAAAACCCAACCTAAAGACTCAAAACAGAATATAGATACAAACATCACCAAAGATCGACGATGAAAGGTAAAACCACCAACAAACAATATAAAAATGCATATTACAATAAGACACATTGATAACACATTCATTATCACAACTCAATCGCGAACAAGAAACAATGATTGTGAGTGCGTATCTAAATCCACTAAGATCAGTGCTGTCGTCGGTAAGCAAAGAACAATAAAAACAAAGGAGGGAGAAAACCATGAACAACAAGTCTTGCGGCTAGTTTTTTTTTTCAGTGGTTGCTATAGTAGGATATGACAATTAAAAGCTAACATTAAAAGATGTGGAATATGATTGCTCAAGTCATATGAGAATGTTTTTGACATTTTGTTTCATTCAGATAAATTACATTTATTGGATGGCATTAATATGAAATCTCATTGTAATAATTTTGAAAATGCTCTTAGAAAGGTGAGTTACTTGATGCTGATGGAAGTGAGCTATTTGTTGAGCTAAAAGTACTTAGATAATTTTACCCAAGGAAAAAACTTGAGCAATGGATTTATTAAAATTTTTAAAATGTTTTAATCACTTCTCAAATGCGATAATTGCATATAGAGTATTATTATTATTATTATTATTATTATTATTATTATTATTATTATTATTATTATTGCTTCCGCATAACAAAACTTTTCAAAATTGAAGTTTGTTAAGTCATACTTACGAACAATTATGTCGCAAGAAAGGCTAAATGAACTTGCTTTGATGGTAATTGAGAGTGAACTTTTAGATGAAGTTGATATTGAAAGTGTTATAGATGATTTTGCTTCAAAATATGCAATAAGAACAAAACTTTTTAAGTGAAAATCTTAGATTTTTAGATGATTGTAAGTAATTTTTATGTTGCTAAAGAGAAATCTAACATTTTTTGTAGTAAGGAAACTTTATTTGAAAAAAACGTTATACATCTTTCATATTATAAATTAAGGATATATTTAGGGGTTGTTGATAGAATTTAGGGGTTGTTGATAAAATTTAGGAGTTGTAAAAAAACGATATACCTCTTTCATATTAAAAAATGTTATACCTCTTTATTTGAATTTAGGGGTTGTTGATAGAATTGTAGGTTTATGGTTAAAATTTAAGGTTTATAGGTTAAAACTTAAATCTCTTACCATATTACTTTAAAACCTAAACCCTAAATTTTAACGCTAAACCTTAAATTCTAACTATGAACCCCAAATTCTAAACCTTTACACTAAAACCCCTAAACTCTAAACCTAGACTAAAACCCTAAACCCTGAAATTGAGAGACTTGTAGAAACAAAAAGTTTACACCGCCTGTATATGTGATAATAATCCATTATAAATTAAGGGTCCTTTTTAGTAAATTACACAGGACCCCTTAAATCTTTGAAGCACATTTGAGTCACTCCTATTCCACATGTTCAAAACCACCCGTATTTAAGTTATGTTGTTCCAAATTTAATATTTGTACAATGGTTTCAACATTTTTAAAAGGCATAAAGCCAAAAAAATGCTCCCAACATTTGACTAAATAGTCACTTTGACCCCTATTCTTTTTTGGAGCAATTCAACCATCAATGTTTCATTTTAAGTAAAAAATGGTTAATTTGATTATGAAAACTGTCAGTTAACTGACGGTAAATGACTTGAAATGACGGGACAAACATATATGGCAGTACACACTAACATGGTAGTATCATATAGACAAATGTGTTGACTTAAAAAAAGTTACATTAGTCAAAAATAATTTCATAAAATTATCTAAAATATAAAATATAAAATAAGTTTTTTACTGACATATCATTCTATCAAATCATTTTACATTGTTTACCGTCAGTTTTTTAACAATTTACATCAGCAGAAAAGCCATTTTGACCCAAGATAAAACGTTGAGAGTTGAATGCTCTAAAAAAATAGGGGCCAAAGTAACTTTTCAGTTAAACGTTGGACGTATTTTTTGACTTTCTTTTTAAAATGTGATAAGGATTTAATTATTTTCACTTTAAAATATACCATATAAACTTTTTTTAACATTATTCTTTTCGTGTGTGTTCCGAAAGATCCCCTCTTGTTCTTGACTCTTTAGTCTCAAATCTGATTATGATGGAAGACCGAAAATGGGATCAGAGGAAGCTTGATAGCTTGTTCTCCGCTGAAGAAAGCAAAAAGATTTCTCAAATTTCTATTGGTGGACCTTTGGTCAAAGATGAGATTATTTGGCATGGTAATCAAAATCGAGAATATTCAGTCCGTTCGGGATACAGCTTTTTCCTTAATACGACTCGGGATATTCATCCCTCCTCAAGCTTTGATCCAATTGAGAAAAAAAGAATATGGTCTTCCATCTGGAAACTGAAAATTCCACCCAAGATAAAATTCTTCTTGTGGAAATCATGTCAAAATGGCCTCGCCACTAATGAAAACCTTCATTCAAAGTTTAAAACTTTGTCTCCTTGTTGCCCTCGATGCCAAGGAGAAGAGGAGAGTCTGGAACACATCTTCTTTTGTCCCTTCGTCCAAGCTGTCTGGAGGGCTTCAAACTTCAGTTATTGTTCACGAAGTGAGGGATTCGCAGGGTTTTGTAAATGGTGGGTTCCCCATTGGAGCTTAGTTCTCAGGTTCCTTTGTCTGAAAGCCTTAATCATATTGCTTTTCTATTGTGGCACTTACGAAAAGCAGGGAATAACATAATTTTTGCTGTTGTTCGACAGAGTCCTTTTGATGTCTGGTCCCTTTTGGATCTGTCCTTTGCTAAATTTTCTCAGGTTGTTTTAAAGGACTGTGCCCCCTCCGAGGCTTCTCCCCCTCCGACTCCTAGATGGAAACCTCCTGCAGCAGGATGGGTTAAGTTAAATTGTGCTATCTCTAAGGGAAAAAAACTCTAGCCTCATTGGGGCCGCTGTGGTTGTTCGTGACGAGTTCGGTTTGATTATTGGAGGTGACTCTACTGTTTTTGATCATGCCTCAATCGAGATTGCTCGAGCTATGATCCTCCGAAGAGGCGTGGAATGGGCGAATTGTTTCGATTTTCAAAATCTAGTTCTCGAATCTAACTTTGAAGGTTTGACTAAAAGACTCAAGTCTGGAATCCACTCATCTTGGAGTTCTTCTATTGAAAAGGATATTGTTGGTAGATGTTCATCATTTGCTAATATTGCCTTTTTCTTTGCCCATTTTAATTGTAATTTGGTTGCTGATTGGGTGGCTAGAAAGACCAGGTCCTTTTCTTGTCCTGATAAATGGTTTTCCTCTTTACCACCTGATCTGATTTCCCTATTGTATTCATGAATGGAATTTCGTTTTAGCTAAAAAAATAAATGTAAAATGAATTTTATTGCTCACTAAAGTATTCGTTTAACTCATATAATCTTACATGGGTTTAAATTTGATACACAGGCTTGTATAAAATTACACAAGTCTGCGTATTTCTACTATAAATCAAAGTTAAGCCTATACCTTAAAAAACTAAACTCCAAACCTTAAACCCTAAATTCTAAACCCTACAACCCAAACCCTTAAACTCTAAACCTTAAACTAAACCCCTAACCTTTAAAACTAAAATGTTTGTGCAAACTAAAGTTTACACATACTGTGTATTGAAATTTTTCTCATCTTACATTACATACGATAATATAAGATTTCAAAATAAGATTATTCATTTGGTTTGATACCATTACTTGATCGGTTAATGTCATTATTTCCCATTGTTTAGGAAATATAACAATGTAAATGTCACATTTTAGATAATTTATTCATAAAGTTTATTGTTTTGTTGATTTAGCCATTCTAAATTAGACTTATCTATGTGTTAGTTGGCATGTACGACCCGTACAAATATAATTTAAATAAATTAATGTATTGGTTGAAGTAGGTCTGGCATGAGATTAAATTTGTAATTTTTATTAAATCAAGCTTCAACCCGACTGATCCATGGACACCTCTATTCCAAATGAAATGTGAAACATAAAATTCACATAATGTCAAAAAATGCCTTAACGTTTGACTGAATTAACATTTTGGCCCCTATTCTTTTTGAAGTAATTTAGCCCTTAACGTTTTATTTTGGTCAAAATAGCCCCTATGCGGATGAAAACTGTTAGTCAATGAACGATAAATGGCTTGAAATGACGTGACAAACCTACATGGCAATGCACGCTGCGATAGCAGTGGCATATAGGTAAATATGATGACTTTACAGAATGACACATCTGTCAAAAAATAATTTTAAAAAATTATATAAAATATAAAATATTTTTTGACGTGTCATTCTGCTAAGTTATTTCAAATTGTTTATCGTCAGTTGACTAACAATTTTTATTCACAGAGAGGCTATTTTGACCCAAAATGAAATGTTGAAGGTTAAATTGTTTCAAGAAAAATAATAGAAGGCCAAAGTGACTATTCAATTAAACGTTGGGGACATTTTTTGACATTATGCCTTTTATGTATTTGTTAAGTGTTTTCACATCTATTTGTTCAATCTACTTAGAATAATTTGTCCGCGATAATGATAAAATTGTGAATGACTGATCAACTATGGCTTTAAATTGCGTCGAGTGTAGAAAGAAGTTGTGTTTTAATTAATTAATTAATTAATATAAAAAAAAAACTTCGATACACAGGCCATGTAAACTTTAGTTTACACGTGCCTTTTAGTTTTAGAGGTTAGGGTTTTATTTTAGGGTTTAAGTTGTAGGGTTTAGAATTTAAGGTTGGTGTTTAGAATGTAGTGTTTAAGGTTTAAAGTTTAGGGTTTAGTTTTTTAGGGTTAGTATTAGAAATTTAGGGATTGAGTTTTTATAGTATAAATACACAAGCTTGTGTAAAATTAATTTTACACAGCCCTGTGTATCAAAGTTTTACCCTTAATATAAAGTTTAAGTTTAAGTTTATTATAACAAAAGCATGCATCATCTTTTGACTGATATTTCTTATTTCAAAAGGTATAATGTCAGAAAATAGAATGTGTTATATTTTGATACACACCCCGAGTAAAATAATTTTACACAACCTTCTATAAAATCTAAATTCTAACACCCTAAATTCTAACTCCTAAACCCTAAACTCTAACCACAAACTTTAAATTCTAAACCCTACAACATAAATCCCTAAACTTCAAACCCTAAACTAAACCCTTAACCCTAAAATTTGAAAAGTACGTGTAAACTTTAATTTACACGGACTGTGTATCAAACTTTTTCTCAAATAGAATTAACTTGTGATTAGATAGTTATTTTGACATTTTTAAGCACTTTCACTTTTAACATTTTTTATGTCAAAATAGTTTATTTATGGATGAAAATAATTAGTCAACTAATAATAAAAGACTTAAAATAACGTGACAAACCTACATGGTAGTGTACGTTGATATAGCAGTGTCATATAGACAAATGTGTTGACTTAACAGAATGACACATTAGTCAAAAAATAACTTTATAAAATTATATTTCTTACTGAGTGTCATTCTATCAAGTCATATTAAGTTATTTATCGTTAGTTGAGTAGCAGTTTTTATCCACAGATAGGTCATTTTGACCCAAAATAAAACCTAGAGAATTAAAGTGATTAAAAAAGAATTAAAACTAAAATGACTATCCAATAAAACAATAGAGATATTTTTTTTGACATTGCGCGTATTTTAAACTAACATAAATTATATAGTAAAATACAAATTGAAGGACTAATGAAGTCAAAAAGAAAAAAAAAAACTAGAGACTAATGTAGAAAAATAGTTGAACTCAGGGATTAAATAAAACTTTATAAAAAAAAGAAAGAAGAAAAACAAACATTAGACATGAAACCTGGAAAAACAAGATTGGTAAGTGGGAATGGATAGAGGAATATTCATGCTTCTGCACCGAAGCTTGACTTTGAACCAATATGTCCAACGATCTGCTCCCTGTTCCCAGGGATAAACGGCTACTCCATTTTCACTTACTATTCTGAACCAACTAAACCCTGCAATTTCTATACAATGACAAAACCCCCCTCCATTATCCACCATTATCAATAAAGCTTCATGCACACCGGTTCCTCGAGTAAAGTGACCCAAAATCCCCCCCCCCCCCCATCTCTCTTTTAGTTTCTATCCATTAAATAATGAACCCCAAAAGTCTATTACTATAATGAGACTTAACCGTTAAATAGGTGTCAAACACCTTTATTTTTTTTTAGTTAGGTGCTCAAACTATTTTTTAAGCCAAATAGATGCATAACGTTTCATTCAGTGATCAATTTAAAGTTTTCCGTTAATTCTCACCGTTAAAGGACACGTGTCATTTCTTGAAAATTCCAAAATTATATTAAAAATATATAAAATTACTTAATTTTTAGAAAATCTCTAAGTTTTCCAGATTTCACAAAACTGCCCCAAATTTCAAAATCCCTAACTCCCCAAAACCTAAATTCCGATTTGGGTCAATTCCGCCGCCGATTGCCACGTCGCCGCCCACCACATCGGTCGCCAGACCATCACGACCATTTTCCCCACCACCCCGTTGTCGAAAATCGATCGACACCGTGCGAAACTTCAAAATTGTCGAATGGTTCCTTCGAACGATTCGCGACGAACGACGGCAGGATGAAACACGAACGGCGTGTGGGTTGTTAGGCGAGGGGAAGACGCTTCATTCCGTCGCTGGTAACGCGGCCAAAGTTGGCGAAAGTGGTCGAATTTGGGGGTTTAGGGATTTGAGGACTATTTTGGAAATATTTAAAAATTTTAGGATATATTTTTATTTTATTTTATTAATTTTATTTATTTTTAATATAATTTTAGAATTTTTAGGAGATGACACGTATCCTTTAAGGGTGAGAATTAACAAAGAACCTTTAATGGGCTACGAAATAAAACGTTAGGCACCTATTTGGCCCAAAAAATAGTTTGAGCACCTAACTAGAAAAAAGTATATAGTTAGGGCACCTATTTACCTATTAAGCCTTACAATGATTATAAATCAAAGTGCACATGTTAGCCGCAGTGCTGTTACTTCTTTTGTTTTTTAATCTTTGATTTCCAGAACTTAAACCAACCCAGAAACACAACTGTTGTTAGAAACAATGTTGTCCATCAACTGCATAGTCTTGTTGTTTCTCCTAACCTCATTTTCTCCCCTTCCTATATCCACATTCAACCTCACATTTCCCATCCCACATCCCAATCCCAATGAGGTTGCCCAAGATGTTCAAAGGTATAACAATTTTGTTAAAAAACGCTTTCATTTCTTACAATCTGTGCTTACTCTTGTCTTCTGTTGCAGGAGAGTGAATGCTTCGGTTTCAAGAAGGCAAACCCTGCAGGTATCCCAAAATGACGAGTCCGCCTGCCTTACAGGGAACCCCATAGATGATTGCTGGAAATGTGACCCCGACTGGCCCAACAACCGTCAGCGGCTAGCCGATTGCGCCATCGGGTTCGGGCAGTATGCGTTGGGAGGCAAAGGTGGTGAGTATTACATTGTGACGGATTCTTCCGACGATGATGCGGTGACTCCAAAGCCTGGGACTCTTAGATATGCAGTGATTCAAGAAGAGCCGTTGTGGATTGTTTTCCCGAGTAATATGCACATCAAGCTCAAGCAAGAGCTCATATTTAATAGCTACAAGACACTGGATGGACGTGGGGCTAATGTGCACATCACCGGCGGTGGCTGCATTACTTTGCAGTATATCAGCAACGTCATTATCCACAATATCCACATTCACCATTGTTATCAGTCAGGTAGGAAAAATCATAAATTTTCTGCATTTAATTTTTCAACACCTCCCAAGACTTCAATATATATTTTTCTTTTCTTTTTCTCCCCTGAATATCTGATGAGAAATAAGTAAGTTAACGTCAGAGTAGGTAGTAAAATTGATTACTCATTTGGCAGGTTAAAGTGCCGCTAAAAAATATATAATTTAAAATTTGTCCAATAACTTAAAATATTTGAGTTTTTATAATTTTTGATAAATTTTAAAACTTAAAAACTTTTTATAACAATTTAGGTAGGCGAGTTTTTCAACAAGTTTCAAAACTTGTAAAAAAAATTTAAAATGTTATCAAATAATCTACATTTCAAAACTTGTATGGTTATTATGTATTTTTATTTTTTAATATGATTTGAAAAAGTTTACATGGTAATTATATAACTCCATTTATAAATTACATTTTACCGTTAAAAATAATCATTTTATTTATTATAATATTCCAGCAAAATGCTTGGATATGGAATAACTTGTGAGTGCAGATTTTATGATTGATAATCCTACTTTTTGAAGCAAAATATCCTATAAAGGTTCATTAATCTTAGGATTCTTTTCTTTTCTTTTCTGACAGTAAGGGTCCCATCTTTTAGATTAACCCAAGTTTTCACCTTATTATGGCTTTGATACCTCTACTATGCCTAAATTTAAGGTTTAATTCCTATACCTTAATGTGCATAAACAGGTGAGGCGAATGTGAGGTCAAGTCCAACGCACTACGGGTGGAGAACAGAATCAGACGGTGATGGGATCTCCATCTTTGGATCAAAGGACATATGGATAGACCATTGCTCCTTATCACACTGCAAAGATGGTTTGATTGATGCAGTGATGGGATCAACGGGGATCACAATATCAAACAACTTCTTCTCCCACCACAACGAGGTGATGCTGTTGGGTCACAGTGATGACTATAAGCCTGACTCGGGGATGCAGGTCACCATTGCCTTTAACCACTTCGGTCAGAACCTGGTTCAGAGAATGCCCAGGTGCAGGCGAGGCTACATCCATGTGGTCAACAATGATTTCACCCAGTGGGAGATGTATGCCATTGGGGGTAGTGGAAAACCCACCATCAATAGCCAGGGGAATCGTTACACTGCTCCTACTAACCCTAATGCCAAAGAGGTAATAATAATAATAAGGGAAAACTACCTATTTGCTACCCACCTTTGTTCGTATTTCTGTTTTGGTACCCACTTATTTTTTTGGCAAATGGTACCTAATGTTATGTTTTGTTTCTATTCTGGAATTTTATCGTTAAAAGATTAACAACATGCCTACCAAGAGAGAAAATCACATGTGTCATGCTGATTAGGAGAGAGAAAATCACATGTGGCAGGTTTTCACTTCATTTTCCCTTTCTTAGTTAGCATGCCATGTGTGATTTTTTATGATTTTAGTTGACGTGGCATGCTAACTAGGAGAGGAAAAATAAAGTGACAACCTACCACATGTGATTTTCTCTCTCTTAGTCAGTATGAATTGTTTTTTTGTGATTTTAATTGACGTGACATGCTAACTAGAAGAGAGAAAATGACATCACAACCTATCATGTGTAATTTTCTCTGTCCTAGTTAGCATGTTATTAATTTTTTAACGGTGAGGTACCAAAATAGAAACAAAACGTAACGTTAGACATTATTTTACCTAAAGAAATAGGTAGAGTGCCAAAATAAAATTACTGGTAAAAGTAGAGTGCCAAATATGTAATTTCCCCTAATAATAAGAAAACAAACATTACACTATTTGCTTTTTGAGTTTTTGAAAATAAGGGTCTAAAAAATTATTCGCCGGAAATTAAGTCTAGTTTTTCAAGGTGGGGTTGTTTGAAAGTGAAAGTAATTGAGAAGGGTTTTTTTTTTCCTTTCAAAAAGCTGGAAACCATTGCTACAAATTTTACACAGATTTGGAATCTTTTCACTTTCCATGAGAGATAAGGTCTTCATGCACAGTTACTAGCAGCCTATTGGTTCATTAAACGAATCTTTTGAGGTAAAGGGTTGCATGTTGTTATGTTTTTCACTTTTTCTTGGTTAAATTATTTGGTGGTCCATAAATTATACAAGTTACCAATTTAGTCCTTGCATCAAAACTGGTGAGAGTGTAACATGTTTGTATGATAACGTGGGATGGTGCAGGTGACTAAGAGAGTGGATACATCTGATGGAGATTGGAAAGATTGGAATTGGAGGTCAGAGGGTGATGTAATGGTAAACGGAGCCTTCTTTGTTGCGTCGGGTGAAGGTGCCGAGTTCAGGTACGAGAAAGCCTACAGCGTTGAGCCTAAATCGGCTGTCATCATCGACCAGCTCACTATGCACTCTGGTGTTCTTGGAGTTGGTGGCAGGTATATTTTGCACTAGAATGAAAATGTACATGCTTCAGTCATCTAAACTTGTGAGAATTCTAACTTTGAATGATGATGACACAGGGACAACAATTTGGGAAAGTGGAGCAGCGGAGCCAACTGCAGTGGAACCGGTTTTGACTCTGGCTACGGAGGCGACGACTATTCAGATGATGACATGTCCGGAAGCAGCATGCCATTATTATCTACATTCTTCTCTCTTTTCCTTGCAATGTCAAGCTTTTTGTTCTTGTATTTTAAACTTCCATCACCCATGTCATTAACAAGTTAATGACTTGCTTTCGATTTCAATTGTACCAGCTTTCAAAGAAGAAAAACGACTGGTCTTTGATTATCTGAATTCAACAATTAACTTCCACCATTAATGGCTGCTCTTTTTTTTTCATTATCATCATTTCTACTGAACCTACACAACACAAGCCATTTATAACTAATCAAGAACCTTCATATAAAGTGATTTTAAGGCAAGTAATCGCGAAGATTGCATAAATATGATTGTTCTTGTCAATTTTGATGACGTGAGGGCAACATGGTTGCCGACGGTATGGCCAAATTACCCACAGGCCAGAATTTCAATGCCGCCATCTACGATGATATCCCGGCCAGGTTCAGCATCTCATTGATCGGGGCATCTCTGGTCTTCAATCTGTTATGTCTTAGTTTCTTGGCGTAGTCCGTCTTTTCTATTCAAAAGAAAATTAGAATTAATAGATTGAATCCAAATTTGATTTGATCATAAAAGGTAAACTACTCAAGTTGGTCCAACTCATACCTAAGTTGACTCAAACTTGAAATGATAAGAACTCAAAATGACCAAAACAAATTATCCAAACTTGAAGTGACCAAAACCCAAACTGATACTAACCTTTAATGACCTACTCGAAAAAACCAAGTCTCAAACTAAGCTGATAGAACCGAAAACAACCAAAGATGGAAATGATCTAGACCTAAAACAACGTTGAATTTAAAATAAAGCAATATAGATCAATGCTTTTGGAACTGAACCGGTTGGTTGGACCGGAAACCGACAACCCTTCCCGTCTGGAACCCATATTTAAACTGGTTAATATTAATTAAATACAAAATAAAAAAACATGCATAAAACAAAATGTAGCTCAATTGGTTGGGTGTCTAGCCTATTTGTGAATTTTCCAGACAGAAATGAACGTTATGATACATAAATTTTATAACATTCCCTATACAATGCTTAATTTAGTGTTTCTCTCTTCATTTTAAGCATAAGTATACAGGTGTTTGTATGAATTTGATTACTGATAGTGTCATCTTTCTAATATTTTAATATCCAGAAACCAGCAATCAGTTATCACATTCCATTAAAATGAGGAAATGATAAGGTAACAAATGCCTACTTTAATTGCTGTAATGTCTTGATTCTAACACTTTAATATACAGCAACCAAATTCCCAGTATTCACATTCCATCGAAATGACGACAAGGCATCAAATGCCACCTTAATTCGATGATCAAATTGAATAAAAAATTGAAAAGAAGAAAAAAGTATAGGGGGTTGAGAAAAGGAATACCATCAAAATGGAGCGAACAATAGTAACGGCATCAACCTGCTTCAATCCAACTCTGATTAATCAGTTAGACCGTGACCATGTGGTCTCCACCTTTCTCTGCCGCCACATCCGCTAGTTTTTTCCATACCATTTTTCGTTGCTCCTCCACCTCTCTAGCTCTGGTCCTTTCCTCTGCATACCGTCTCACACTCATCGAACAAATCAACATCCATTTCCATGAACATCTTCAGCACATTTTCAGTTAACCCATGGATGACCTCATTCCAAAGATTTTGGATATTCCATTCCAATGCCTCAAGGATGATTGGTAATATCACCTGCCGATTCTGGGCAATTAAGCCCACAATGTGCTCATTATTCCACAAGAAGAGGGCTCTTTCTGAAACCTGCACTATGAAATGATTTTAAGAACTATGAAGAAAGTTCATATGTTTACAACTAAGATCAAAAGCAAATTCTAAAGCAACCAATAACATTGTAGCAGCCCACTACATCCATCAATTCTAAATTGTGATTGGCACAATAAAAGTCTAACTAGTAAAAGTAAGATTAAATTACCTAATGGGTCGCTGTACCATAGGCTTAAGAACAAATTAGTCCTATAAAAGAAGGCAACTTATTCCATGTACATCTACTTTTGAAGCAAAGAGGTAAAATTTTAGGCAGTAATCTTGAACATTAAAAAATGCCGACTTGTGTCTAAAAGTAACTTGGGAAGAAATAAAGAGCAGAATCTTTTCCTTTTAAATGTGACAACTAAATTGCTCACATTTTTTCTCATGTCACTTTAAAACACAAGTAATTTTTTAACATCTGACCTTACTGCCATTTACAATTTTAACTATTTGCTTCAAAAATAAATGTACAAGGACTAAATTGCTCACTTTTATAGTAGAGGGACTAATTTGATTCTAAGCTTCTAGCACAAGGATCAACCACATGCTTTAACCTAAAAGTAAATACCGAAACAACTCGAATTTCCATTATATCATCTTTCACAAGGTAAGCCATCGCGTGTGAAACTTATTCAAATTATGTCAAATGGTATATAAGGCAAAATGTAGAATATTAAATGAAAAGAAGTAAAAAGAAGGGAAAAAATTATTCAAAAAGGTATTAATCATCAAACATAATATTTGTAATTAGGAGAGTCATGATTAGGGTAAAATGAGTAGATAATCTAAAGCCAAGAAGGTTTGTAAATCAATCTATGGAACCAAGCAATAAGTAGTTTGATATCTGGAAACCAGTAAACACACTTAAAATCAACATTTATTGAGAAGAAATTGTATTGCGATCTTAGTCAAATTATGTCATGAATTCATAACATGAGCAACCATGCAAGATCAACACAAGTAAAAGGAAACAACAGAACAACTTAAAGCAATTGTGGTTTGGATCATCATTTATCTACTCGTAAGCTCTAAGAATAAGTGATTGCCTTGCAATAAAATGTTATATACACACAAAGAAGACGACAAAAGAGAAATCGATGATGCAAGAGATTACATATAAAAAAAAGAAATTGACTTTTGTTTCTTGCTGACAGAAGACCTCATTCCAGCAAAGAAAAATGAACTACACCGTGGGGGGAACTGAAACTAGTAGGATACTAAGCTATTCCAAAGTCCTTTTCAACGAATGTAAGTATAATGTTCAAAACTAGGAAACATTCCAATAAATGCCAACACAATGTATGTATCATTTTGCAAGTATCTTCCTAAAGATCCTTTGAAAATGCTTCAGAATCAGTACTGCCTTCAGCATCCAGAATTGCGAAAAATCACAGAGAAGTACCAAAAGTTAGAAGTTACCTGATAATGGGCACTATGGAGGCAGCGTGCAATCTGTCTGAAAAGGGGAACTATACATCGTTGGAACTCTTCGGACTGCGTCGCTTCAAGTACTTCCTCAAGTTCTCCAAGGAAGAGAATTTCCTTTTGACAATTAGTCATTGGCCAATACTTCAACAACCCTCTAATGACCGTATCAGCCAGCCTATAATCCTTCTGAACAAACTGAACTATACAATAAGACAACTGCTCATGATACATCGAAACAGTTTTCAGCTTATGCAAAGGAATCAATGCTGTAACAAGGAACAACTTATGTTCCTCTTTCATGGGCGATGCGAAACCATGAATGATACTTCCTAGAACCTCCAAAAGCTCCCCAACACCCTTATGCCTATGCGTTTCATATATAAACCTATAGAAAATGTTGTTTATTGCCTTCCTAATGCAAGGCCGGTGCACCATGAATTTACCATAAATCCTATGAAGAATCGCTTTTAAATACTCTCTTTCCCTGGGATCCTCGGAATAAAACAAATCAAGCACCTTCAAAACAAACATATGGTCAATGTATCTCTTGGCAACCTTGGTGTCGGTATCCGATGAGACGATGTATCTCAAAACAAGCTCGTAAACAAGATGTAAATGCGGCCACGAGGGTTCCGAATAGGGATCCTCTTCTTCAGGTTCCAAAGCTTCCTGCCCCGTGTTCTCGTGGAACGCCGGCGGGAGGCACCGGAAAATGTTGACGCCGACCATTTTGACCATCTCTTCCTGACATCGCTCCGTGATTTTACCCGACCCGGGTTGAATGAAATCCACGAGTTCCAGCAAGGTTTGCCGTTTGATTTCTTTCTTTCGAACCAATTTCGAGCTCTTGGAAAAATCCAATTGGAAGCAACAAAGCTGCAGTTTCCGCAGGAACAGGTTTCGCCTATCAGCAACGGCAACGCCTTTGAATAACGGCAAGGGTTCGACGACGAACATCGGGGGAAGGGACGTACGGACGCCGGGATTTGGTCCTTTTGAATTGGGTTTTGTAACGGTAGCGTGGTTACCGGCTGGTGTACCCGACCCGGGGTTACCGGAACCGGGTAACCCATGCCCCTGAATATATGTATCCAATGACTCTGACTTGGAGTGCTTCCGTTGCCCTCCTTTAATCATTTTGAAACCCGGGAGACTTAATAAGGATTAGGGGTTCGACGGTTGTGATTTCCAGTTTTCAATCGATCGGCATCCGTGGAATAATGCCCCTCTAAGTAGAAATGGATATTTCCATCGGTTTAAAGTTGGACTTTTTCACCGTTGATTGATCGGAGAACTGGCGATTGACATCGGAAAAGACATCACCCGTATGCTGGTCAGTTGATCTAACGGTGGTGGAATTCCGACAATTAATCAACGACTAATTTAAGGTAAATGAAGTTTTTAGAAAAAGAGGAATAGTTGCAATAAAGAGCTTTTAATAAAAAAAATTTCTTCAATAAATAAAAGGGTAAAATAATTTTGTCAAAATGACCACTCAACTATTGATATGGTTCAATATAGCCACTAGCCGTTAAAACCTAATGGAGAGGCTGACGTGGCAGTTAAAAGAAAATTGTATAATTACGCATTTAGTTCTCGTTATTTACATATTTAATCAATTTGGTCCTAATTTTAATTTAATAAAATAAATTGATTATTTAATTAGGTGGTGACACATGTTACCACCTATTAGAGGGATTTATTTATTTTTATTTAATTTAATTAATTTATTTTCTCCCTTAATCAAATGGTGACACGTGTATTGTATATATGATATAAAATACAATATTTAATATATATGGTATACAGTTGTTAATGCATGGAAAAAGAAAGAAATGTGGTTTTAGGAAACTCGAAATGACATACTTATGATACACAAAAACATCTAACCCAATTAAATAAATCTAATAATTAAATTAAAGTTAATAATATTTTGTATATATTTTAAATTATAATAAAACTGAGAAATCGAGATTTAATCTTCATTTAGCAAATACAAATTCAGCGAATACAAATTCACGAATTATATTAAATTTTTAAACTATAATTTAAAATATATACAAAATATTGTTAACTTTAATTTAATTATTAGATTTATTTAATTGGGTTAGATGTTTTTGTGTATCATAAGTATGTCATGTTCGAGTTTCCTAAAACCACATTTCCTTCTTTTTCCAAGCATTAACAACTGTATACCATATATATATATATATTAAATATTGTATTTTATATCATAAAAATATGCTTGTTCTAGTGGCAAGCATACACTACCTTACAATACAAGGTTTAGTGTTCAAATCCCCTTGATGCCATTTTTCTCCTTCATTTTTTTGGGCATCAAAATGGTGTAAAACATATATAAAAAGTTGCCATTTTTCTCCTTCATTTTTTTGGGCATCAAAATGGTGTAAAACATATATAAAAAGTTGTGTTTTATATTATGAAAATGGCTTGGCTTAGTGGCAAGCATACAATACTCTCATTACTTTGGAGGTCCTTGGTTCGATTCTCCTGAACCTCCAATTCCATTTTCCCCCTCCAATTAGGTGACACGTGTAAATAAATCCCTTCTAATTAAATAATTTAATTTATTTTATTAAATTAAAATTAGGACCAAATTGATTAAATGTGTAAATAACATGGACTAAATGCATAATTATACAATTTTCTTTTAACTGCCATGTCAGCCTCTCAGTTATGTTTTAGCGGCTGGTGGCTATATTGGAACCATATCAATAGTTGAGTGGTCATTTTGACAAAATTAAAAGATCGGTGGTCATTTCGACACTAACCCTAAAGATCGGTGGTCTCCCGTATAGTTTATCCTAAATTAAATTGATTTTGTAGATTCCCATTAAAAAATTGAACACCGACATGGACCTGCCAAATTTGACTCGAGACTTGAACTGAAATATGAAATTGATTCGAATACGAAATTTAATTCGAAACTCAAAATAAATCGAATCCAACTGAAATCGATATGAATTTTAGTTGAATCGAAAATAGACTCGAACCGATTTCAACTTAACCAATGGACCTGAGCCGATTTCACCCGAACTGAAGGCAACCCGAAATAAAGGAAAGATATTAAAATAAATAAAGAAAGATAAGACGTGAACTGTCGTACAACTCACCAAAAGCCAAATATACAAGCTATATAAAGTCATAAATAGGGTGTAAAAACCTAATTCAGCCTGAAAACCAGATTAAAACCGATCAATATCCTATTAACCCGATTAGAAATCAATCGACCCGAAAATAATCGACCTGATAGTAACCGAACCGAAAATCAACCGACCCGACCTGATACCCGAACCGAAATCAAAATAGTCCCGAACTAAAACCGAACCGACTCAAATCGAACTTAAACCGAATGTAGTCAGACCCGAAATGACCTGAACTTAACCTAAACTGAACGACCCATTTGCCACCTCTACACTGACGATGATTTTAAATTATTTCAATGTCTTACATTAAAGATTGCATAATTATACCATACACTCGCGGTAAAAACTTATTGTTTCTACAAGCGTCCTAATTTTAGGGGTTAAAGATATAGTTTAGAGTTCATAATGTATGAGTTTAAGTTTATGTGCTTAGAATTTAGGGATTGTAGTTTGAATTTAAGGTTTATAGGTTAAAACCTAAATCCCTACATTACCTTAAAACTTAAACCCTAACCTTTAAACTGTAAATTCAAATCATAAACCATAAATTCAAACCACAATCCCCAAATTTTAAACCCCTAAACTCTAAATTAAATTCATAAACCCTAAAATTATAATACTTGTATGCTTCTACCGCCAATGCAGGGTATATTTTTCCTTAAACATTTGAGATTGAACGCATAGAGTTATTCATGGTGGAGTGAAAATCGAGCTTGGGTGTGATTAATGTAGAATATTAAGGGTAAAATTTTATACATTGTATATTTATTTTCAAGCTAAAATTTAAATTTACAATTTTAAAACCCTACAATCTAAACTCATAATCCATGAGCCCTAAACTAAAATTCTAAATTTTTAAACATTCTCGCTTGTGGAAACTTTGTTTCTCATGGCCAGTGTATAAGATAATAATCTAATATATATTTTATGTTTGTTCAAGTTTAACTTAATATAAATAGGGTAAACTACATTTCAGATCACTCAATTATTAGTTAAGTTACAGACGAAACACTTTTTTCTCTAAAAGTTATAATTGAGTCATTTAATTAAAATATGGTTACAATCAAGCCACTCGTCCGTTAAAAATGAAAATGAAGTTAATCATTGTATATTATAATAACAATTTTAGTCCCCAAAACTTATAGTTCTATCAATTTAGTCCTAATTTTAAATAATTTAATAATTTTAGCCTTTCATATTTAAAATTCTACCAATTTAGTCTATTTTCTTCTCCCAACAAATATTTCTTATAACTGATAATAATTATTATTATTATAAAAACAAGTTTTATATAATTTTTAAATAAAAATTAAAAATCGGTGGTTCTACTATTTCGTACTTAATATTTTATTGTACATGTGATTAGAGCCTTAAACTTACATAATATAACTGTAATTTTTTTTTATCGTGGTTTTGAATATACTAGATGTTATTACGATTAATTACAATGAATACCGATGGAGGAAAAAATCGACACCTTTAAATAGTTATGTAATATTGAAATTACTATGACTATATATTTTTGCATTATTTATATTTTGAATTTAAAATTCAAAATATAATACCGATATAATATAAAAGATTGTTTTATTTATATGTTAATACAAAATATAAAATCAATTTAGCATATTATAATTTAATAAAATCACTTGTACAATACATTTAATTGAAATTAGTATACTAGACACAGTGGCAATGAAATGGGAAAATTTTCCAACTTTGAAAGAAAGAAAAAATCATCGATCAAGTAAGATGTTTTTCCAATGTTCACATACATGTCATGGTGGCCATATTAAAGACAACCACAACTGTTTCAGATGCAGGCAATCCCTTTAATCTTTTTGGTGTAGATTTTTAGGGTGTCAAAATTGTCGAAAAATAATCTAAAATGTTAAAAAAAATGTCTAAAATTTTAAATTCTTGAACAAGTTTCGATTTGCTTTTTTTAGCTGTACCCTAGACCTATCGTCAGCAACCTATTCAAGAACAAATTTAAGTTGACAGCGTAATTTTTCAAGCTTTAAAATACATTCAAGCAAGTACTAAGTGGTACCCAAGTCAAAGAGAATGTTCTTTTCAACATCTTCTGCTTTTGTATATACAGAAATCAACATGGATTTAGACATTGATCCATAACAAGATATACATGATATCTACCTCTATCAGACAATATTCAAGTATACATTGCCTTGTACACACTTAATACCAACTTGTCCAGATGCGAAATAATTTACGATGACTGCAACTCGTGAAATATACTATACAGGGACCATGGCCATCCTAGAGGAACAATGATATCTACCTCTATCATCATATTCATTCCCAGCCCATCAACAGCTTCCAAACACCTACCTCGACCTTTCACCTTGGAATACATAAGCTTGCTCCCTCATCTAGTAGAACTCTGTAAACCTCCCACTCTTGATCTCCGATCAAGTGCCTCCCAACCTCCGCCTGAACTCAGAAAAGTTCATATGTGAAGTTTGCAGAAGAGAATAAGAAACATTAATTCGAATAAACTAGTGTTTCATACTGATCGAGCAAATGTTATACAAGTAATGTGTCAGATTTCATGTTTGGACATACGCATGACACATTCGTTAAGTGTACCATCTCCTACAACACTATCACAGCAAAGAAGAGTAAATGCAAGAAAGCATATACGCACATTAACGCAGAGCAAAATGTCCTATAGAAGCATGCATACAGCATAGATCTATGGAAGTACGAAGATACAAGTGTTGAGCATCTTTAAAGCAAGGGTAATATCATGGAAAACAAGAGGCCGACCCTTGCTTGATAACTCGACCGGATTTGTGACCAGAAGCTCGGTATCAGGACCTCGGCTCCTGACAGCTACTAGGAATGGTTGGAGCAGTTCCATCCGCAGGCGTGAGGACAATGCATGTTGCTTGCTAGGATCGACCACCTTCTTCCCATCAGCTTGCATTATCAATCTCACACTTTCTTCCTTGTTTTATATAGAAGCGCCCGTATGAAATCTACTTACATCGTGCAAATGAAGCATCAATATGGTGGAACTCGTGTTTGGTTACATAGGCTATGAATGCTTATCTTCCAATCCGAGAATTAAACAAAAGTGAAACACATTTTAAACAGTCAAGAACATCACATAATTAGAATTAGCAAACAAGTACAGATATATCCAATCGAGTTCGAGTTAAAATGATCTTAAAACCAAAATTCAGTTATAAATCGATTTATTATTTAGTAATTAGTCGACCTACCTGTAATCCTTCAGAGTTCTCATTATGTCATAGAGAAGACCTTTATGGTCTTGGCAAACGATTTGAACAAGCGTATGCGCCGGACTAAGTGAGTTGTCCATCGTGACAGAAACATTGTTGGAAGTAATGCACTTGGGAGCCCGACATCTTCCAAGTGGAAAAATATCATCTATTGTTGCCGATGGGAGAGACAGAGAGGCCTTACAACATGCAGCAATTTCAGGTCCAACCTTTTCGATAATACAGCTCATCATAGCAGCCTGCATAACATCTTCCAATGCTTCATACATCTCCTCCTGCCTCTTTTTTGTATTTAACAGTTCCCTGGGAGATAAAATTTTAAAATAAAACATGATATGAACAAAAGACGCCACTTTTCGAAAATTAAGAAGAATACATCCAAGATTTTGTTCCTTTAGAAAAAGCGTTGCCGAAACTCAAGGTGGAGATGGAAGATGCATTAGCCTATCGGAGCTAAAGTAACCATAACCTATAATATCTCCTTAAAACTGATCTGACTTTGCAAAATATTAAAAACATATATATATAGGAAGTTCAAATAGAAGACAATAAGCTTTCACTTATATGTACATGCTTCAAGATACATTTGCAGTCATTTAAAAGAAGCCCCTAGCCAATCCAAGCTAATTAAACATATAAACCGAAAGGAACTTGTAATAAAAGCAACTTTCACGAAAGATAAAACTAGTTTTCAAAGATTAGAAAAGCTAAGAATTTGACTAGGAGATATCATGTCAAGGCAACAAAACCTGGTATCAGTAACAAAGAAAAGGTTCATCACTGTGCCATCCGGTGTTGTACACCTTCACTTTCTTTATATTGAGTTCGAGATTAAAAAAAACTGTTGTGAGATCTGCCAAGAAAACAAAAATCTAAAATCCATTCGCTAATATATTGTAGAGACCACATCTCAATGCTGATTTTTTCTCGAGAAAGACCCTATCATGAACACACGACACAAATATTTCTAAATGATAGCAAACATCTAAAGTTCATTCATCTATATATTTGTGCCTACATGATTGGTGAACTAACATAGGAAAGTGTAAAGAGCCAAAATAAAAGAAGTGAAACTACGTCGTTTCACAAGAGTCAATTATGCTTTAATTTTAGTTTATTTTCATTTTAATGAAACGATACGTTTTGGAGTATGTAATTAGAATATAGAACGGTGTCGTTCTCATTCTCTCTAGGGTAAAAGGGCTGAATAGCCATCTGAGTCATTTATGGAATGAATGAATGAATGAAAATATGGTTCTCTCTCTTTGAGAATTCTTTCTGCCGTCTTCCTCTGCTCCTCTATCTTCTCCCTCATTTTAATTCTTCTTCTTTAATTTGTTCTCTTACAAAGGCTTCAGAGCCAATCGATATTGCAATGGATGACAAAATTCCACAAATACGCGGTCAAACTTCTCAGGGAGTTGCATTGCAGCAAGAGATTTCGAGTTTGCGGACAGAGATCCATCGTTTCGAGAGCAGGTTGGATGATAAGTTCAATGCTTTTCCAGCCAAATTTTTGACAGATGCAAAGCAGTTGCTAGAGAAGGCCTTCGGAAAATCAATTGACCTTCCTGTTGAGTTTTCGCAAAGCTGTAAAGAATCGGATGAGTCATCCTTGGTTGCTGATCGGAAATCTAAAAGTCGAAAGTTCTAAGACGATTCAGAAAAATGAGTCATCAATGGTGTTTGACTTCACTGAACCAAAATCAGAAAAAGAGCTGAGTGCCCCCAATGATATTAAGCTGTTTGATGAAGGGCTTGATGAAGAATCGAAAGAGTAGAATAACCCAACTAAGGGTCTGTTGGAAGATGATCCAAATATGGGGTTGCTAGAATGTCCACAAGACAAGGCCATCATTTTCAAGGAGTGTGGGAATTTAATGGAACAGTTGCAAATTCAAGGTGTATTCTTGGATTTATTCATGATGGCTAGAGATGTAGATGCAAAGGCAGCCAAAGTGTTCGATGAAAGGTATGTGAGAAAAGGTAAGGATCAAACTACAGTAAAATCTATTTTTAAGTTTGTTGAGAATGATGATCCATGCATGTTTAGGCTACTGTTAAGGGGAGAAAAATTACTACAGGTAGATAAGTACTCAATGTGGTATGAAGTTGTTGAGGTGTACGATCCTTCTAGATTTAGGCTCTTATTGATGGGAAGCCACAATGTTGTAGTCGATCGACTGAATCTTGCAATACGTGGAATAAACAACACTGAATATCTTGAAAGAATCATTAATTCTGATGGTAACAAGCTGGAGATGTGTGGTAATGGGGTATTGTGCCTTGTTCGATACATTGTCGAGTGTGAGAAGCTTGCTGCCTATATTTACTCCGTTAGGGCAGTCCAACATCACAGATGGTTGAGCAGCAATAAAGTTTGGATGGAGCAAGTCAGTGAGGTAATTCTTGCTAAGGATGCTAACTATGGCTACAACATTGAGCGACAGAGCTTGCAATCAGACTGTAAGGGACTTCAAGCTTGGGGAGAATATCAAAACCTAGCTGCTGTTGAGTTTGTAACAAAGAATGAAATTGAACTGATGTTTTGTGGAGTCAGTTTTCGCAGCCAGTTGCAGAACAGGTTACTGAGGAACAATTATGTTTAAGGGTTCTTGAAACATTTCGCATAGAAATTCATTGGACGCTAATTGCTTTTGCTATTGTCCATAAGGGGTGGGTTGATATATGTCGAAATGTTCAAAGAGCAAAGATAGATCCCTTAGAAATAAATTTGGTTGCTGGTTTGGTTTCTACTGGAAGAGCTTCTGAAGTACAAGGAACTTTGGATGCCATTAAGATCAAAGCTACCAGTAGCTCTGAATTGGCATATAAAATTACTTGTTCTTTAATTGAAGAAAATAAGCTGAAGGATGCAGAACAACTCTTGCTCACTAGCCGAAACATTGATCAAGAAACACTGATAGAAGAAAACCTTGATGATGATACTCGACACTTTAAAGAGGCTGATGATATGGGTCTTAATTCGGATCCTGATGATGTAGCGTATATAATATACATGGATCGTCAAATAAGACAGTCTTCCTTGGTCACTATTGATAGCCATGTATGGTATGCGTCTGCACAAACATATGTCGATGTTGATAATTCAGGTTTATGGACAGAAAATACAGGCTTCCAAACACAGTTGACTGATGGTTTAAGTGGTATGGGAACCAGTAGCAACAATGCTCTTGAAAAATTGCTTTCTCAGGATGGAAATGATGTTGGATCAAAACAAAAACGGATAGCAGATAACATGTTTTTTGACGGAGCTATAACTGAAGATTCCTTAATTGAGATTAGTTAAGTTAAGTTGGAAAACAAAGCTGCCATGGAAAATGCTATTAAAGCTGCAGAAGCATTTACAGCCATGAGGTATAAGCACGTTGAAGCTGGAACCCAGTTCTTTGAAGAATGTTGTCAATATGGAGTTGAAAACAGTGAAA
The DNA here is from genome assembly GCA_019671005.1 of Hibiscus mutabilis. Classification (NCBI taxonomy): domain Eukaryota; kingdom Viridiplantae; phylum Streptophyta; class Magnoliopsida; order Malvales; family Malvaceae; genus Hibiscus; species Hibiscus mutabilis. The sequence goes on from CM033713.1 coordinate 27,777,965, forward strand.
ACATCAACGAAAACTTTCTTGCCAAAGCAGCAGCTATTTATGGTGATGGTCGTAAACAAGTAGAAGAGCAAGAAGAATTAATCAAGCTGTTATCCCAACAGATTTTAAATTCATTGGGAGCAACGATCACCGGTGCTCTTTTAGAAGCTGCTGATGCATTAACTGTTGTGGAAACTCGACAGCAAAGGTTTACTCTACAAAAATTTGTAGCTATGATTGAAAAAGAAAAGACTTATCCACAGAAAGTGGCTGCTATTCCTAAGGAGATTGAAGAGAATGTGCAATTACTTCCTAAGCTTTTACTATGTCGTGAGGGTTCAATCCATCTTGTGAGTTTAAATGGAAATATTACCGTCAATTTATTCGTCGTTTTGGCCGGGGCCGGGTTGAAAAGAGCAATAGGAAACGTTTGGTCTAACCATTTAAAGAAAAACAAGGATGATCTGATGTTGTTTCCGAGGTTGCTTAAATACTCTTTCTTCAAGGGACCTTGGCTTAATATCTTTTCCTTTAATCCTTGAGGACAAGGATTATTTTCGAAGCAGGGAGTATTGTAAAGAGCCAAAATAAAAGAAGTGAAACTACGTCGTTTCACAAGAGTCAATTATGCTTTAATTTTAGTTTATTTTCTGTTTAATGAAACGATACATTTTGGAGTATGTAATTAGAATATAGATAGTGTCGTTCTCATTCTCTCTAGGGTAAAAGGGCTGAATAGCTATCTGAGTCATTTATGGAATGAATGAATGAAAATATGATTTTCTCACTTTGAGAATTTTTTCTGCCGTCTCCCTCCGCTCTTCTATCTTCTCCCCCATTTTAATTCTTCTTCTTTAATTTGTTCTCTTACAGAAAAGAAAATAACTTGGATTCCTAAAATTCGAAGTTACGTTAATTTCTCCACAAAAGAAGGAAAAGGATTGATATGTTAAAGAAATCAAGCAAATCAAGAACAAAACATAATAGGAATTGAAAGTACAATAAGATTACCATGTCTTTTCTTCAACAATCCCCATTTACGAGTATCCCATCTTTTACTTGGCTTAGGAACCACCCAAAACACTATGTAACACCATTTCCCATCCGTGGATACATCTTCACAACAAAAACCAAAAAAGAGATTTTTAAAAAGAAAGACCATAAAAGTCAAAATATCAAACTCCCAATATCTTTGGAAATGCACAGCACATCAGTATTTTTTTCACTTAAAAATGCCCCCAAAATGGAGACTTGAAAGATAAAAAAACTCCATCTTCAAAGCAAAAAACTCAAATGATGACAGATAAAGCACATATAAACATTGTTTAAGAAAAGAAAATCTGGGTTTTTACTTTTACCTCCTCTAATAATGCTAAGACCAAAAAAGAGCAAGATGCGGCATAAATCACAGCCTAAACCAGTTTTATAACTTATAAGGACAGTTAACAGTGACAACACTTGGCTCTCCTTCATTCTCCGATTGCCGTACGACCACTACGTCGTCGTGTAGAATACCCATACCTCTGTTCTTCTTCTAAGCTTCATAAACACAATGAAGATCCCTGCTTTGATTCATTTTGTGACTTTGATTCACTTGGCCGTTTTGAGGAGTAAAGAAGAGCTGTAGTATTGAAGGCAGAGGCTAGAGAGTAACATAATTTCGTAAAGCAAAGTGCATACTTTGCCACTTGATCTGTTATTTGCATAACACATACCTAAACTATGGCTTGAGTTTTAAATTGATCCTCAAACTTTTAAATATCACAATTTCATCCCTAATTAATTGACTTCATTCTAAACTGTTTTTAAAACTTTTAAAAATTTTAATTTCATCATCAAACTATAAATCTACTTCTAAACCTAGTCCTTAAACTTTTGAACGTTTCAATTATATGCTAATCATATTTCCTGTTAATAAATTCATTTAAAAATTGTTAACTGACATGTAAACATTGATGTGTATTATATAATAATACAATATTGTATAAAAAATAATTAATGTCACATCGCATCCTCAAAAATCATTATTTAGAATGAAATTGAAAGGTTCTTCGACTTTTATTCAAATCAAACATTAAATTTTGATCAACGGTTGATCAACAGTCAGCGACCCGTCAAATATCAAAGGTCGGTCAACAGTCAACATCGGTTTGGTCAACACAGTTAAAGACTCAATCAATGTAGCTCAGCTTGACCTATTAACGCGGCTCGGCTCAGCTGGTCAACAGTTTAGATGGCTTAATCCAACCGCTGCTAAAACATGCCCACACGTAGACGATAACTTTCAGTGACGAAAATTGGACAACAAACTCTAGTTTGGGTTGTTGGAATATGGGAAGTCTAATGGGATGGTGCTTCTCGACAGAGAGCGGAAAATCTACGCTATTTTGAAATTTTAAATCTTCTTCATTCTGATGAACGACAATAACAATGACGAAAGAACTAACGATCAACTTGTGACGATGAGATAAAATTAATAGTGCAGGTGATGATGAATCTGAACGAAATGAACATGAAAAAACTAAATTGAAGATAAAAAGAAAAGAAAAAGAGAGAAAAAATTTAAATCTGATTTTTTCTTCTTCTCCTTCACGCCAAATTTTAATTCATTTTATGCCATTCAAACTAAAATAGTTAAATTGTACCAAGGCCATTGAACGTTTTCCAAGTTTAGACATAAGACTCCAAACTTTAACTACTTTACAGTTTGGTCCCCAATTTCTGTAAAATTGAGCTTCCAAGTTTTGATTTCTTTCAATTTTGTCCCAACTTTAAATACCAAAAACCTGGATCCGTGATCCAAACTATTATCTCGGAAACTAGGCCGTTACAGTAATTCATTGTAGTCAATTTGATTTTTTTTTTCAAATTATGGATGTAATTGATATTAATTAACATTTTTTCTTTTTTCTGCTTGCGCTGTAATGTCTGTAATATTTAAATTAATTTTATATGGTTTTATATTTAATTTATAACTTAAATACAATTAATTTGATATTTTTACTGTTGTGTTTGATTTTTTGTAATTATAACCCTTAATCAGCACTCAACATATACACTGTTACTTCTATCGAAAAAAATTTCTATGAAAACAATAATTGTTATTTTCTTTTAAATAACTTTCATCTAATCTCTTGTTTTAATTTCAAAGTTAAATATAAAAAATATTACATATTTAAATATGTTAGTGAGTAATTAATCCATATTATATGGTTGGTTCACCAGTATTAATTGTGCTCCATATATTTTGCTATAATATTTGTCCAGTTTCATATTATATGGCCAGTTTGTCAAAAAAATTCACAATCAATATGTAATTGATTTGATATGGTATTAATATATTAAACAAAAACAAATAAAAAATTATAATTTATAAAATGATATTGGATCAAATTATAAAAATTAGAAATAAATAAGGGTTAAATTCATATTGAATAAATTTTTTAAGGAATAAAGTGAATAAAAATAAAACCCAAAAGGCTTAACATGTTATTTACCTTTTCTAATTAAAGTCAGTTGCATTTCATTGGTCAAAAAATTAATGTTTTGTCCTCTCTACCTCTAATCTTGATTTTGTCTCTGTTGACAACAAAGAATATTTTAGTGTAACAAATCTCAAATTCATCATCTTTTATTGCAAGAATTTTTTGATAAACAGGATCCATCGCTCCAAATGCTCTTATGCATAAACTGTTTGTAATGAAATTTAAAAATTTTATTAAAAGATTCTTTTGGTCAAATTAGGATCGACTTGTGTTTGATTGGGAGGCTGTTCAAACATCATTTTTGAATCAAATAATGCAGACCCTGAAGAATCTCTCTACCTGAAGATCGACTGCCATTAAATAAGACCTCCTTAATTACTCTTCTATCTTCATCTCTTGTTCCTTTGCTTTTTTTTAGAAGGAACTGTAACAAAGTTATTGATTGTGCAGCTCGATCGACAAGAACTAATTCTTGTCCTGCTTCCTTATGACCTTGTTAAGTTGATATAATTGTCTTATTTGTCTATGTTTAATGTACCATAATCATGCATTCCTAAAAATAGGTCATACATCTGGCATCAAGGCCCAAACACAACAACACAAATATAAGAGTCAGCTGAAACAAAGCCATAAGAAGCCCAACTTAAAGACAGGAGACCCAACCCTGAACAAAAAACCCTAATAAAGAGGCACCCTTGGTCGGCGGCAGAAGATGGAGCAAGCAAAACAGAGCCGTTCATCGCAGACCAACAAAGGGTCCAACCGGGAAATCTTGACGGACGAGAGAACTTGTCGAGAGATTCAAGGGCCAGAACGATTAAAATGGCGGAGGAAGAGGCAGTCAAAGTCTTTGATCCTGGAAAAACATCCACTCGACAAAACCACTACCGGGAAAGCAACAATTCCACCGAGAAAAACCCCCGACACAAAACGGGCCAACAGATCTCCTAACTACCACCAGGAAGGAAATCGAAGAACCAGGAGCATCAAAAACCGACGATGCAAAGACCCGTCACTTGCTAAGAAACAAAACGATAGTCAAAACAGAGAAAAATAGAAAACAGGGAGTCGATGAGACCTACCAGCCTTCCACCCCAACCTTTGCTATCCTAAACCGCCAGGAGGATTCATACACCTCTTCACAAAAGCAGGTCCCGGTCAGGACCTTGGTTACCGGGAGTGAAGCCAACAAAGGTGCAGCGACTAAAAAATTTCGAAGGTTTTCCTTACTTTAAAAAAGAAAAATTATTTTATGGTGGAATTTTAGAAAGGCAAAATAATAAAATAATGCCTATAACGTTTAATTATATAATTATTTGAACTTTTTTTTTAAACATTCATATTTTTAACGTTTTATTTTAATTCAACATACTATAAAAACTATTAATCAACAAAAAAATCAACAGTTGAAGCTGATTGGGCTGGCACACATGTATATGGATGATGACGTAGAGTTGCCATGTGTAAGGAGCCGCTGAAGTGGCATAATGCCATGTTATATTTTTTAATAAAAATATATTATATTTTTAAAATTTTTATATAGCCGACTTGTGGCAGCTTCAGAATGGGTGATAACTCGAACCCTGCGATCTTTGAGGAAAAAGCTCGTCTAAACCACCAGGCCAAGCCATTGACTTTAGTAATTTCTTTGTACAAGCTATTCTTATTTTTTACATTAAGAAACCTAAATCATTTTGGAAACCAATTGTGCTGTTCTCCCTCTCTAAAATTTCTCGTCACTTTCCCTCTCCTCAAACCATTTACCTACTCCAATCAATTGTAATTCTGACCATTTTCACCGTCCGATTTACTTTCTATTTACCTCGGCTTTTACCCCCGACCTTTTCCCTCTAATTTTCTGTTTGAAACCGTGTCTTTGTGGGTTAGTGGAAGTGAGAGTAAGTTGGGGTTTGTGGTGATGGGTCATTTTCACGCCATCGTCGTACTCGTGGGTTTAATCCGGTCAGTGTGTGGTTGTTGTGTTGTGTTTCCATGAGTTTTGGGTAAGGGTTAGTTCATTCGAAGCATTTTCGTTGTTTCCCTTTGATTTTTATGCATTCCGTGGCTGTGTAGGGTGGTTACGCGATTGTCGTTGCTTGAACGACCGCTGTCGAAAAACCCTCGATATAGAATGCTCATCTTCTAGAAAAGTGATTTCAAATGTTCTTTTCTGATTTTAATATCTAACCAGATCGATTCAGTTTTAAGTCATCCATATTAAAACGTGTTGTTTATATTTTATTTATTTAATTTTCATTAATTTAACATAAAAAACAATAAATATATTTGTACAAAGAAATAATTAAAGTCAATGGCTTGGCTTGGTGGTTTGGACGAACTTTTTTCCTCAAAGCGTGCAGGGTTCAAGCCACCACCAAGGCTGGAATTAATTTCTGAATTAATTTCTTTATTTCTAACCCATTATGAAGCTGCCACATGTCGGCTTCCGAATGGATAGAAAATTTTAAAAATATAACATATTTTTATAAAAAATATGATGTGACATAATGTCACGTCGGTGGCTCCTTACACATGGCAGTTCCACGCCATCGTTCAGTACATGTGTATCACCCTAGTCAGCTCCAACTGTTGACCGTTTGATGATTAACTGTTTTCATCTAACGAGGAGTATGTAGAACCAAAATAAAGCGTTGGGGGTATGATTGCTCCAGAAAAATAGAGACTTAAATGACTATATAGTCAAACTGGGGTGCATATTTTGTCATTCTGCCTTCTAAAAACTCGTATTTTGAAATAAAACTTAAAGCAGCCATAGGTCAGTTGGATAAGGTAGACCGGACACCAAAAAACAAAACCAGAGATTTTAAAAAAAGGTTCGGGAGTCGGTTACATGTGGGGAAGATTTCGCACCCCCACCACGCTAAAAAATTGGTACCTAAAGGTCCGTATCGTATTTTACTAAGAAAAATTAAGATTCGATCTAATTTTAAATCTAATCCCTAAAAATGCATTAATGCATGAGCATATCATTCAAATATAAAAATAAATAAAATCTCAATATCTATGGTACCCAAAGAACGCCCGGAGACCCGAACGACACTCCCAATCAGGATACCGATACCTTGAGAAACATATCTAAACAAACATATATATACTTATAAACAAATTATATTGTAACACCCTTAACGTATACTCGTAAACTAAATATACATTAAAGATGTACAATGTTGTTTATAGAAAACTTGACTTATTTTTTTAAAACTTGCCTTGTAGTTTAACCCTCTATCGTTTTCAATTAAAAACTGTGTCAGACTGCAGTAACTAGTTTTGACCCTAAATTATTTTATAAAATTTATACACATGTTTTTGAAGTAAAAATATTAATCAGGGTGAAAACTAGATATGCTGCCTAAACTCATTCTTAATTTGAAAATTCCTACTCGATTAGGGTTAAACAATATCTAATTATATCCAAACTTCTTAACTACTTGTACCAAACCTTTTTTTTATCAAATCCATACATCCATAATATACATAAGTGCGTCATATACTTAGGTTTACAGACCCATTTACTCATTTAAAACACATAACAAGATATACTTTAACATTTTGTACATGCCACTAGATATCAACTACTTAAAAGATGTACACACCGTAGTCACTTAAATAACTTGATCTTCCAAAATGATAGCTCCTCCTTATGTCTATTTCGGAGAACCTACGTGTGAAACAACATCACACGCTAAGTACTAACTTAGTGAGGCATTCAAAACAGTTTAGGAAAAACATAAAGTAATGCAATTCAGCATGTCACGTATAGAGTGCAACATTCATTTCCCATATCTAGAAATCGTGTCACCATTCCAACTTTCCATGTATCATTACTATCATGTATAACATGAGTCATCTCCATTATGTAACATCTCGAACATGGACATGCTTTCATCATATAATCATAAACACATCATGTATTTTTTCACAGTCATGCTTTCAATATGCAATCATTTGCATAACATGTATCATTTCTATCATGTATAACATGTATCATATACATATCCATGATCTTTCATGTAATCATCTTGTTTTTATTACCCTCGTGTCTGGCTAGAGGCCCATGGAAACCCCGTAGCCTATCTGCACCGTAGTGCTATGTAGAGTACGTACTTGGGAGGACGCTCTTTGCTCCTCATATAAGGATTCTCTTTGCTCCTTATATTCAAAACATCTCGCTAGTGCCATTTGCACCCCATGGTGTATCTTGTTTCATTTTAATCTTGTTTCATTTTCCATTTTTCATGTATGCATAATGCATCATCATTTATGCAAACAATAATTCGTACCTGGTATTCTATCAAGCTTGCCAAGTTGAGCAATGTATCATATCAGGTATCATGGGGAAATGCAATGCCATTTTCATTGTAATGCAAACATTTAAAAATGCACTCATATGTTTATGCCAGACAGCCTCATTAAGCTTAGTCGATAATTTTTTCCTTCTTTTTGTTACTCGTGACTTCCTCGAATTCATTTTGAACTGTAGAATACCAATCGAACATAATTTATCACTATTCCTTGTTAGACTTCAATCTAACATTACTAACTTAATTTCAGGACATAATTATTCGAATATAAAACATTTCTAAAATTTTTCCACAAATTTTTTTATGCGATTGCCAAATTGGGCCCTAGATCTTTAGTGACCATTTTGAATTTCAATCAATTGTTCAAGCTCAATTTGAACAATTTCCATTACTATTTACTTATTTTGGACTATTATCCTTTTAGTCCTTAAACTTTATAAAAGTGACATTTTAGTCACTACACCATATTTGTACACTTAATTCATGTACAAATTAATTCCTTACTCATTTCCATCATTTCTAAATTTTTTTCTTAACTTTCACTTTTATTCAACTTGGTCCTTCAAGATTCTTTTATTTCAAAATAGGTCCCTAAATTTTCCTTTCTTGACATTTCAATCCTTCAACTTCCATAATAGGCTCGAATCTCCAATTCTATAAAATTTTCCATAAATTCAAGACAAGTTCTTAATTTTTCTTCAACTTGCCGAATTGGTCCTTGGCTTTCCAAAATTTTCATTTTGGTCCATAATCATCAATTCAAGCTATTTTCACTATAATTCAAAGATTCCCATGCTTAAATAAAATTCACAATAATTTCCCCTAAAATTTACATAAATTCGAACTAGCCCCCTAATTCACAACTTGGGAAATTATTCAATCTAACATCACAATTAGGCTTCCAACAACATAATTCAATCAATATCATCATAACATTAACTTCCTAATCAAAACCCCCAAACTTTAGGGTTAGGGTTTATGTCTTCCAACATGAATTTCATCCAAAATCAACCTTAATTCCATATCAATAGCATCATTTCTACCATCTACCATTCTAATTACATCATAAACTTCAACTTTTATCATCAATCTTCTTTCAAGAATTAACTTATATTCAACTTTTCCATGCAAAATTACTACCAAAATGAAGAGCTTGAAGTGTAGAACAATTTATTCTAAAGTAACATACCTTGATTCAAGCTTAAATCCTTCCAAAATTTGACTTGAACTTGCAAACTTTCTTTCTTTCTTCTTCTCTAATACATTCGGCAGCTTTGTTGGATGAAAATGGTGTTTTCTTTCCTTTTTAATTTAATTAATACACATGTCCATTATTATTAAATCCAATAATGCCACTTGTATCTTATAAAAATGAATTTTAAATTCATTTTTGGCCTTTTACTTCTTTGACCTCCAACTAAATCCTTATTTACATGTTTTCTTCCAACATGCCACTCCATTAAAATTGAACCAGCTTGGTTCCAATCCAACTGGCCGTGTCTCCAAAATATCTTAAAATTTCTATTCGATCCAAAAATTCGAATTTCAACCAATACGATTTCCAAATTCTCTTCCTTTAAATTTTTTATAACCATTTCATCATATTCTAACTATATATAGTTAGAATCTAACTAAATGTAATAAAATATTCATAAAATATTACTTTATTACTTTTCCATGATTTCTTGGAACCGTCTTCAAAATTTCAGTTCGATCCGATATATCGAAAATTTTCGGGAAATTTCATCAGATACATTTCTTCTTAAAAAAATCTTACGTCCACAATCCATTTTGAATATTTTTGACTTAAACTGAGTCCTTTTTATCAGTCAAAATAATGAATATAAAATCTTCCCAAAAGGTCAGCCATCATAAATTACTCTAGCGTGAGCACGGTTAACCATTTCATTCGATCCAAATTCGGTACATTCTTCTGCATCTTAATTCTCAAAACCGATATCAAGGTATCTATTTCGATCCGATTCACTCTTATACTGAATAAAATCACTTGTTGGGAAAATTTACATTTTAGTTCCTAAACTTTTTAAAGTTTACACTTTGACCCTTAAACTTTAAAAAAATTTACATTTTAGTCACTTAAGCAAAATTTGGAATATAAAAATTCCTTCCCCTTAAGAAAATTCTTCTTCGAATTTTCAACGTACATTTCTTTTAAATAATCTTGGATACTGCTCTTTTATTCTCTCTTTGGTTTCCCAAGTGGCTTCCTCAACTTTATGGTTTCTCCAAAAGACTTTAACCAATGAAATTTTCTTGTTTCTTACTTCTTTAATTCCATATGCTATGATTTTCACTGGTTCTTCTTCATAAGTCAGATCCGATTGCAACTCGATTTTCTCGGGAGAAACTACATGTGAAGGATCTGATCGATACCTCTGTAACATGGACACGTGGAACACATCATGAATCTTACTCATATCTGGAGGTAAAGCCAGTTGGTAAGCCACTGGTCCAACTCTTTTCAAAATCTTGTATGGCCCAATAAACCTGGGACTAAGCTTTCCTTTCCGCCCAAACCTTAATATTTTCTTCCAAGGAGAAACCTTTAAGAATACTTTTTCTCCTACTTCATACTCAATATCTTTTCTTTTCTTATCCGCATAAGCTTTTTGTCGATCCGCTGCGGCTTTGAGATTATGCTGGATAATCCTTACTTTATCTTCCATGTCTTGTGTTAAGTCAACTCCTCCAATGTTTGAGTCATTCTGAACATTTCGATCTTGCAATTCGAACCAATTAAGAGGAGTTCGGCACTTTCTTCCATATAATGCTTCAAAAGGTGCCATCTTAATACTTGCTTGATAACTATTATTATAAGCGAATTCATCCAGAGACAAGTATTTTCCCATGATCCGACAAACTCGATCACACAAGCCCGTAGCATATCTTCTAAAATCTGTATGACCCTTTCAGATTGTCCATCTATTTGCGAATGAAAAGCCGTACTAAAATTTAATTTAGTACCCAACGCTTCATGTAGTGCACCCCAAAACCTTGAAGTAAACCTTGGGTCTCTATTTAATACTATTGATACTGGGACACCATGTAGTCTTACTATCTCTTGAACATAAAGTTCTGCATATTTATCCAGTGAATAATCCATTCAAACCGGAATAAAATGAGCAGACTTTGTTAAGCGATCAACAATAACCCAAATCGAATCCTTTTTACTTGATGTAGCTGGTAATCCAGATATAAAATCCATCGTTATTCGTTCCCATTTCCATTGAGGAATAGAAATAGGCTGAAGCAATCTAGAAGGCACCTGATGCCCAGCTTTTACTTGCTGACATGTTAAGCACTTTGCTGAAAATTCTGAGATTGCTCTTTTCATACTTGGCCACTAGTATCGAGTCTTCAAATCTTGATACATCTTGTTACTTCCTGGGTGCATAGTCAATGGACTATAATGGGCCTCTTTTAAAATCTCTTTCTTCAGATTGCCATCATCAGTAATATATACTTTACCTTTATAATATAGACAACCATTAGACCTGATCTCATAATCTTGTGTTTCTTCAATTTCAGCTTGTCTCCTCTTTTCAAGACATTCTTCATCTAAGGATTGCAAATCTTTAATTTGATCCAAAAAATTGGCTTTAATTAAAATTGTGCTGTTAAAGAACCATCTTGTCCTACCGATAACTGTGCATTCATCATGCGTAGAGCAGAAAATGTCTTCCAACTAAGGGCATCTGCGACTACATTAGCCTTTCCAGGGTGGTAATCAATAACCACATCATAATCCTTTAAAAATTCAACTCACCTTCATTGTCGCAGATTCAAATCCTTTTGTGTCATCAGATACTTTAAACTTTTATGATCTATGTAAATGTGACACTTTTTACCATACAAATAATGTCGCCAGATTTTTAAAGCAAAAATCAATGCCGCCATTTCCAAATCATATGTTGGATAGTTATTTTCATGAGTTTTGAGCTGCCTTGATGCATAAGCCACCACACGACCCTCTTGCATCATTACACAACCTAAACCACAATGAGAGGCATCACTATACAGAGTATATTCTTTTTCGGGTTCAGGTTGGATTAGAACGAGTGCTTCCGTCAAGACTTTCTTTAATTTTTCAAAATTTTCCTGGCACTTCTTTGTCCATACAAATGGAATACCCTTTTGTAGCAACTGGGTAAGAGGCATAGCAATGATGGAGAAATTTTGCACAAAGCGTCTATAATATCCAGCTAATCCCAAGAAACTCCAAACTTCAGAGACATTTTTCGGTGCCTCCCATTCAAGAATAGCTTGTATTTTTTTGGGATCAACTCTTATTCCTTCTGATGATACTACATGTCCAAGGAAAGTTACTTCTGACAACCAGAACTCGCATTTAGAAAACTTGGCATATAGCTGCTTATCTCTTAAAATTTGTAATACCACTCGAAGATGATAATCATGCTCAGCTTCTGTCTTTGAGTATACCAAAATGTCATCCATGAAGACCACAACAAAATGATCCAGATAGGGTTGGAATACCCTACTCATCAGGTTCATGAATGCAGTAGGGGCATTCGTCAATCCAAACGACATTACCAAAAACTCGTAGTGTCCATAACGAGTTCTGAATGTTGTTTTCGGTATATCTTCTTCTTTAACTTTAAGTTAATAATATCCCGATCGAAGATCTATCTTTGAGAACACTGTTGCACCTCAAAGCTGGTCAAATAGATCTTCAATCCTTGGTAGTGGATACTTGTTCTTAATGTTTACTTTATTTAACTGCCGGTAATCTATACATAATCGTAGGGAACCATCATTCTTCTTTACAAATAGTACCGGAGCACCCCATGGTGATACACTCGGTCGAATGTAAACCCGGTCTAGCAATTCTTGCAATTGAGCCTTTAGTTCCCTTAACTCCGTAAGCGACATTCTATATGGTTCCATTGACACCAGCTCAGTTCCGAGATAAACATCAATCCCAAACTGTATTTCCCTATCCAGAGGCAACCCCGATAGCTCGTCCGAAAATATATCAGGAAATTCCCTCACAGTTGGGATATCTTCAATCTTCCTAGGTGACTTTTGAGTATCCACCACATAAATCAAACATGCTTCACATCCATTGTTTAATAGCCTTTGAGCTGTTGTTGCAGCGATTACTGACTCTAAACAGTCAGTCCTTTCTCCCACAAAGATTACTTCAGAACCATTGGGTCCTTGAAGTATCAACCTTTTCTTCTTACATTTTACATCTGTATCATATGTAGATAACCAATCCATTCCAAGAATAACTTCAAATTCATGGAATGGGAGTTCCATTAGGTCTGCCAGGAACTTAATCCCTTGAATTTCTAGGGAACAATTCTTACATATTCTAGTCACTCGTGCACTATGTCCAAAAGGGTTACTGGCAATCACATCACTAGATATTTTCTTCATAGGAATCTTTCTTTGTTCTACTATCTTAGTGCTAATGTACGAATGAGTCGAACCCATATCAATTAAAGTAAATACTGGTTCACCCAAAAAGTCAAAACGTACATTCGATAATGTCCGGGTGATACTTTTCTTCCTCAGTATGGATATTGTATACTTGAGCTAGAGTCCGAAATTCCCTATTGGATGCAGCCTCGGAGACTCATTACGTCGATGTCCTGGGTTGTCCACCACCATGACCTCGACCTTGAGAAGATACAACTGCAGATATTTTAGTCTGAACAAGCTTCTTTAATTGCCCCACCGGACAATTCTTAATATAATGCTCAATACTCCCACATCTATAACAGGCTCCTGTAATTGCTCGATAGACTCCCAAGTGTCACTTTCCACAAGTTTCACACTCTGGAACCGTGGGCCTGCTCGATCCAGCAGTTGACGTCTGAGCATTTTGCCATTTCTTTGATGAAGGATTCTTTTGAGCGAATCCAGACTCAGCTCTACCTTGTGATCGATTACCACTACCTCGTTTAGACCGTGTCGAGATAGAAGTATCACTAGACCTTTTTGATGTTTGAGATGACTGAGCTTTAACTCATTCCAAATAGGCTCTTTCCATCGCCTTTGCTCTGTTCACAGCTTCTTGAAAGTTTGATAAATTCATGCCCAATAGAATCTCTTTGGGCCTTGGATGCAGCGTTTCTATAAACCACTAACATCGGGACTTTTCAGTCGGTATTAATTCAGCTGCATACCGACTCAATCTATTAAAATCTAACTCATACTCATAAACTGTACAAGTATCTTGTTTAAGATCCAGGAACTGCTGCAACATTTCTCTTTTGAACTATTCTCCAATATACTTAGCTTCGAATACCTTCTGAAAAAATGTCCAATTTACTTTAGCAGCAGATACTAACACCGTGGCATTGGACCACCAAATACGAGCATGTCATCTCAGTAAAGAGACAGCTCCCTCCAACTTCTCAGCATTAGAGCAACTAAGCCCTTCCATCATGATCTTAACATCATTTAGCCATAGATCATTGGCCATTGGACCACCCTCTCCATGAAATTTTGGAGCTCTCAACTTTTTGAGCTCTTTCGCTATCTATGCTTTAACTGGCACGAGTGCCAGAGCTGGTACTGGCGGTGGAGGTTGACGTCTATTTGCCATAGCCTCTAAAGCTTGTATTAATGTTCCATATTCTTGTGTCGGAGTTCTCTGTTGTGCTGGTGGTTCAGCCGAGGTAGGAGCTGGAGGTGGAACTTGCGGTACATTGTTACTCCCACTTTGTACCTCTTCCTGTTCCCCGCGATCCAACGCCTGCCGTGACTCAGCAGTATTCGACATTATTCTATACTGCAATAACCTATTCATACAAATGTACGATGAGCAAAATCAAGTTATACAGATAGTACATCAATAATATGACATCCTAGAGGCATGTACTTAAAAACAATTCACATTTAACTCGGTTTAGCCTCCAAAATCGGCTAAACCTGCAGCTCTGATACCTATAAAAATGTAACATCCTTAACGTATACTTGTAAACTAAATATACATTAAAGATGTTACAATTTTTGTTTATAGAAAACTTGACTTAATTTTTTTAAACTTGCCTTGTAGTTTAACCCTCACTCGTTTTCAATTAAAAATAGTGTCAGACTGCAGTAACTAGTTTTAACCCTAAATTATTTTATAAAATTTATACACGTGTTTTTGAAATAAAAATATTAAACAGGGTGAAAACTAGATATGCTGCCTAGACTCATTTTTAATTTAAAAAATTCCTACTCGATTAGGGTTAAACAGTATCTAATTATATCCAAACTTCTTAACAACTTGTACCAAACCTTTTTATCAAATCCATACATCCATAATATACATAAGTACGTCATATACTTAGGTTTACAGACCCATTTACTCATTTAAAACACATAACAAGATATACTGTAACATTTTGTACATGCCACTAGATATCAACTACTTAAAAGATGTATATACCGTAGTCACTTAAATAACTTGATCTTCCAAAATGACAGGTCCTCCTTACGTCTATTTCGGAGAACCTACGTGTGAAACAACATCACACGATAAGTACTAACTTAGTGAGGCATTCAAAATAGTTTAGGAAAAACATAAAGTAATGCAATTCAGCATGTCATGTATAGAGTGCAACATTCATTTCCCATATCTAGAAATCATGTCACCATTCCAACTTTCCATGTATCATTACTATAATGCGAAACTTCATTATCATGTATAACATGAATCATCTCTATTATGTAACATCTCGAACATGGGCATGCTTTCATCATATAATCATAAACACATCATGTACTCTTTCACAGTCATGCTTTCAATATGCAATCATTTGCATAACATGTATCATTTCTATCATGTATAACATGTATCATATACATATCTATGATCTTTCATGTAATTATCTTGTTTTTATTACCCTTGTGTCTGGCTAGAGGCCCATGGAAACCCCGTAGCCTATCTGCACCGTAGTGCTATTTAGAGTACGTACTCGGGAGGACGCTCTTTGCTCCTCATATAAGGACGCTCTTTGTTTTTTATATTAAAAACACCTCGCTTGTGTCATTTGCACCCCATGGTGTATCTTGTTTCATTTTCCATTTTTCATGTATGCATAATGCATCATCATTTATGCAAACAATAATTCGTACCTGGTATTCCATCAAGCTTGCCAAGTCGAGCAATGTATCATATCGGGTATCATAAGGAAATGCAATGCCATTTTCATTGTAATGCAAGCATTTAAAAATGCACTCACCTGTTTATGCCAGACAACCTCAATAAGCTTAGTCGATAATCTTTTGCCTTCTTTTTGTTACTTGTGTCTTCCTCAAATTCCTTTTGAACTATAGAAGACTAATCGAACATAATTTATCACTATTCCTTGTTAGGCTTCAATCTAACATTACTAACTTAATTTCAGGACATAATTATTCGAATATAAAATATTTCTAAAAATTTCCCCCAATTTTTTTATGCGATTGCCAAATTGGGCCCTAGATCTTTAGTGACCATTTTGAATTTGAATCAATTGGTCAAGCTCAATTTGAACAATTTCCATTACAATTTACTTATTTTGGACTATTATCCTTTTAGTCCTTAAACTTCATAAAAGTGACATTTTAGTCACTACACCATATTTGTACACTTAATTCATGTACAAATTATATCTTTACTCATTTCCATCATTTCTAAAATTTTCTCTTAACTTTCACTTTTATTCAACTTGGTCCTTCAAGATTCTTTTATTTCAAAATAGGTCCCTAAATTTTCTTTCCTTGACATTTCAATCCTTCAACTTTCATAATAGGCTCGAATCTTCAATTCTATAAAATTTTCCATAAATTCAAGACAAGTCCTTAATTTTTCTTCAAATTTCCAAATTGGTCATTAGTTTTCCAAAATTTTCATTTTGGTCCCTAATCACCAATTCAAGCTATTTTTACTACAATTCAATGATTCCCATGCTTAAATAAAATTCACAATAATTTCCCCTAAAATTTCCATAAATTCGAACTAGCCCCCTAATTTACAACTTGGGAAATTATTCAATCTAACATCACAATTAGGCTTCCAACAACATAATTCAATCAATATCATCCTAATATTAACTTCCTAATCAAAACCCCCAAACTCTAAGGTTAGGGTTTATGTCTTCCAACATGAATTTCATCCAAAATCAACCTTAATTCCATATCAAAATCATCATTTCTACCATCTACCATTCTAATTACATCATAAGCTTCAACTTTTATCATCAATCTTCTTTCAAGAATTAACTTATATTCAACTTTTCCATGCAAAAGTACTACCAAAATGAAGAGCTTGAAGTGTAGAACAATTTATTCTAAAGTAACATACCTTGATTCAAGCTTAAATCCTTCCAAAATTTGACTTGAACTTGCAAACTTGCTTTCTTTCTTCTTCTCTAATACATTCGACAACTTTGTTGGATGAAAATGGTGTTTTCTTTCCTTTTTAATTTAATTAATACACATGTCCATTATTATTAAATCCAATAATGCCACTTGTATCTTATAAAAATAAATTTTAAATTCATTTTGGCCTTTTACTTCTTTGACCTCCAACTAAATCCTTATTTACATGTTTTCTTCCAACATGTCACTCCATTAAAATTGAACGAACTTGGTTCCAATCCAATCGGCCATGTCTCCAAAATATCTTAAAATTTCTATTCGATCTAAAAATTCGAATTTCAACCAATACAATTTCTAAATTCTCTTTCTTTGAATTTTTTTATAACCATTTCGTCATATTCTAACTATATATAGTTAGAATCTAACCAAATGTAATAAAATATTCATAAAATATTACTTTATTACTTTTCCATAATTTCTTGGAACCGTCTTCAAAATTTCAGTTCAATCCGATATACCGAAAATTTTCGGGAAATTTTATCGGATACATTTATTCTTAAAAAAAAATCTTACCTCCACAATCAATTTTGAATATTTTTGACTTAAACTGAGTCCTTTTTATCTGTCAAAATAATGAATATAAAACCTTCCCAGAAGGTCACCTATCATAAATTACTCTGGCTTGAGCACGCTTAACCATTTCATTCGATCTAAATTCGGTATCTTCTTCTGCATCTTAATTCTCAAAACCGATATCAAGGTATCTATTTCGATCTAATTCACTCCGAATAAAATCATATGTTGGAGAAATTTACATTTTAGTCCCTACATTTTCAAAATTTACACTTTGACCCCTAAACTTTTAAAAAATTTACATTTTAGTCACTTAAGCAAAAGTTAGAATATTACATATATAGTAAAACAAATTATAACATATATAAAATATTATAATACATTATATAAAAATATTACATAAAAATATTATTATTAATAAGAGCATTAAAAGTAATATTATTAAATCTAATATTAACTAAATAATATTAGTAGTAACAATAATACTACATACCATTAATAAAAATTAAAATTAGTACAAAATGGGCAAGAAAATGCATCCAAAAGTCTCCCAGACTCTAAAGCAATTGGACATGGTTCGGGCCCAAAGAGTGTTTGATTGTTGCTTGATCGGGTCTAAACCGGGTACGGGTTTTGATTTCCAAGATCCGCGCTGGTTGGCTGAAAAAAGGGGTCCTTTTTTTCAATTCACTCATCTTCTCCCCAAACAAAGAGAACCACTATTCTTTTCAAACCGTAGCAGCCGCCGAGGCTTGATCCGTCGCTCGCCGCCGTTCTAATGATCTCTCTAGCCGACCAACGCCATAGCTTTAAAGATGGAGTTCCCCTTTATCTCTTCTCGGTCGTATTTCGACCAAAACGGCCACCAACGCCCCAAAATTGAGACTGAAATCAAGCAACTTTAGAGGTGTAGTTCATCGCCATCCACCGCTGGATGAAGCTGGATTCGAGATATGTCATTTCTCTTGTCGAGTAGGACCTCTTCACCGTTGAGATTCACCGTTGGAGACTCTGATCATCGGAAACCATCATGGCCGAAGTGGGTAAGATCTTTTTCTCTTTATTTTTGCTATGCTTCGATTCTTTTTTCCTTTTTGGTTTTGATACTGATTTCTTCGTCGGGTTTATTGGTTGTTGTTGAAGGCTTGTGGTAACAGGTTTTGGTTCAAGGGAGGTGATTTGGTGGCCTTGGGTAAGTCATGCCGAGAGGCAAGGGGAGGCATTGCTTTTGTGGAAAAAAGTTTCGGTAATGGAAGGAAGGTAGGATGATTTTTGTTTTTGTGGAAATGGGCTCGATAATGGAAGGAGTTATCAATGGTGAGGAGATGAATGAATGAATATGTGGGAGAGAGGGAGCTTGGTTCTCGGTTTAGGGTGGTAGAGGATAGTCGATGGGTGATGGTTGAGGCAGGGGAGAGCTTGGTGATGGTGGTTTCCTGTTCAAGGGGGAATGATGAACTGTGATGGCTATAGTGAGATTGGGTTGGAACGGTGAGAGATTTTGGGAATCAATGTAACATTCGGAACTTGATCCAAATTCAAACAACTACTTCCGTCCCATTAAAAATGTACAGTATTAATTTTTTTAAGTAAAAAATTTTAAACTTTGATTATTTATTATTTTAAATGTATTATTGACAAAAATATGAAAAAACATGTTTTAAAAATTTTATATCAAGTAGTTTAAAAATATATATTTTATAAAATTTAATTAATTTAAATATTTAAAATAATTACGGTCAAAGTTAAAAAAATTTAACTTTTTAAAAGTCAATACTAGACAAAATTCATGGGACAGAGGGAGTATTACATTTGGGTCTCCTAAAATCGACCCACCAAAATTTTCATTTAAAATCACGAGTTTGACGTTTCTAAAACACATCAATTTCCATAAATCTACGTAATTAAATAACATTAAAAGAATTTACAAAATAGGAGCTCTAATTAAAGTACACTGTTTGACCAATTAATAATAAATCAAGTAAAGTTACAGACTCGACTGTGGTAAGGTCCTATGAATACAATCAGTCCAAACTAAACATCAAGTACTATACCTTGAATCTGGCTTGGTACTGGATGTGCTCCTCCAAAAGAAACCTGTCAACATATGCACGAAAAAACCACAATTTCGCACGCTGAGCTAACAAATCTCAGTGATACATTTCTACTCTACCAAAATCCATGAATATTATAAAACAAGCATACATGATAATATAATTAAGAGTGCACAGAAAGACTTCTCAATTATAAGGATCATCTTCTAGCCTACCCTATTTAGAGAACATAAATATGTCTCAAGGTACCATTAAAATATAGGAAGTCTCATATGCCATCCCAGGCTTACCATATTCGAGGTTACACAGCCCATCGAGTTTACTCGAGCTCACACAACCTACCAAGTTTATAAATACTGTACCCTGATCACTTAGCCATAGGGTAATATAGCCAACAATAATTATTCACACAACAACATAAATAATATACATTCTTTAAGCAATGACCAACGAAGCCCTACATTACCCGTGCTTACACAACCGTCGGGTTACCCGTGATCACATAGCTATTGGGTTAATTGACCATATTCGGATCACCATAGCCACATATACGTCCTAGACATACTTAGATCACAATAGCCACAAGCAGTCTTTACGTGAGGTCACTCAGCCAATCAGGTTACTCGAGTTCACATAGCCCATCGAGTTACTCGAGCTCACACAACCCACCGAGTTATGTTTCTTTATCCGGTTCACCATAGCCACATATAGGTTTCTAACCGCATCTAGATCACATAGCCCGTGGATACGTTGGATGTACTCGATCACACAGCCCGAAGTACATATCCCCTTATATAAGTGCCATTGCACTAACTCTAGGACATCTGGATTCTTGACCAAGACACATAAGATAACACATGCTCCTAGAGCATCCATACATCTCACTAAGAGATAAGAAGCATCAAGCCAACCATTACAAATGCCCCAAGGCATATTTCATTTGTTACAATAATTAATATGTCTTTTAAGCTCATTCACGACATTCTCATTAGATCATCTCATTATTCACAGCAACTAGTCT
Organism: Hibiscus mutabilis; assembly: GCA_019671005.1. Lineage (NCBI taxonomy): Eukaryota > Viridiplantae > Streptophyta > Magnoliopsida > Malvales > Malvaceae > Hibiscus > Hibiscus mutabilis. The sequence continues at coordinate 27,798,741 of CM033713.1, forward strand.
ATATGGGCGTCCCTTCAGCACACAACAAGGACACTAATCTCCACACAACATCAACCGATCCACCACAGATCCTTATGGATTATTAATTCAAGTAATCCTCTCAACAATTACCCAGTTATTAGCCATTTATTCCACATGTGGGTTATAAACCTTGATTTCTTTATTTTAAAATTCATTTCATACCTTTAGAGATCCATTGGGGATACCTCGAATTATAGAACCCCTGAACGCAATCTCAAATTTTTTAGGCAGATTGCCCTACGAGTACCGATACTCCTATATGGGTATCGATACGCCTCATTAGGTATCGATACTTATCAACGAGTACCGATACTTTAATTAGGTTCAAAAAAATCTGACCAACATCCTGTATCGATATGCCAACCTCCGTATCGGTACCTAGTATCGATACGCGAAGCCCCATACTGATCTCTATATTGTACCGATACTTTTCCAAATGCATACCGGTACACGAATGCCTTCCTCAGATAATAGAACAGTGGTACCGATATGCCCCTAGCGTACCGGTATGCGAAAACGTTATTGGAGTTTTTATCACGCATGAGGTATATATACATGACCAGTTGAACCGGTACGTCCCTTACATAATGGCCCATTTCATACAAAGGCATATCGATACAGACTAACCCATATTGGTACACGAGCTTAGATTTCAAAATCTAGAGCTCGAGATTTCACTATCCCAGCCCTTAGCCCAAAAAGTTAAGCCCCAAAACGTTTCTACATGTTATTTAAGGTATATTAGGTGGTTTGCTACCCATTTCATACAAAGGCATACTGATACGAGCCACCTTGTACCGGTACGTGAGCCTAGATTTCAAAATCTAGAGCTCGGGATTTCACTATCCCAGCCCTTAGCCTAAAATGTTAAGCCCCAAAACATTCCTACATGTTATTTAAGGTATATTAGGTGGTTTGCTACCAATTTTACACATTAACAATACTTAGATTCTTGATTTGCCATTAAAGGGGTTTAAAGCTTCTAAACCCCAAACTTTGCAACCCAAAGTCATAAATCACACAAAACAATCATTATAGGATCCTCATAAAATGAAGGTGTCAGAAATGTATTGACCTTAAGCAAGAAATTCCCAGAATGAAGCTCTCACCAAGCTTTTGCCACTTTTGTTCTTTGCTCCAAGCTTCAATTCCAATTTCCACCAACATTAGGGATATTCACCTTGAAAGGTAGATCTTTGTATGCTGATTAAACTTCCCTCTACAACCAAAACGTGGTTTATAACACAAAACTCAAAGATTTAACCTTTTGATAGGGGGTTTTTAGGGTAAGAAGATGGGTTTGGGAAGATAAAGAAAGCTCTAGAAAAAATGAGCTCATCACTTTTGCTTTTTGCAAAAAAATTAAAGAGTTTAAGAGCCTCTTTGTCTTCTAATTGTGTATTTACCAAAATGCCCACTTTAAACTATTCCTAACCCAAACCCAAGACAACCAAAAAGGGCCCAACAACAAGAATAAGCCCAAAAAGCTCCTACAAGCTAGATCTTTGAGTAAGATTTGACTAAACACACTTCCCTCAACTAAACACATTTACTTTGACTTTATTAAGAACTAATTCCTTTTAAAAAAATTTAAACTTTTTTTCTTATAATCACTTCTACCTTGTGCATAGATAACCAACTTATCTCAATTACACTTCATATTCTCGAAATGGTATCTTCATAATATCTTCTAATACTTGATCACTTAGACCATTAGAAATTTTTTTCTACCAATTCACATCATTTTAATGCTTGTCATACTCATAATCTTATATTACTGTATCATCTCTTTACTATGCAGATAACTTATTCTAAACAAGAACTAACTCTCAGGCTTATTTTACTCTATCATATCCACTATGGGTCATTTCTTGACCTCTAAGATTCGTCAACTGACGAAATCCATTATCGTTTTACTTTCCTTATTCTAGTATCACTTCACCTTATACTAATGAGGAGCAGCATCAAGTCATACAATTAGTACATCAGTAATATGACATCCTAGGGGCATGTATTTACTAAAAACTCCATATTAAACTTGGTTTAGCATCCATAACCGGCTAAACCTTTGCTCTGATACCAATAAATGTAATACCCTTAACGTATACTCGTAAATAGAATATACATTAAAGATGTTACGGAGTCGTTCAAAGAAACCTATAACTTATGAAATCTTTCTTGATTTTTTATATATACCAAAATTTCCAACCATTTCTCTAATTCCATACTTCAGTAACAATGCATAAATACGTTGTAAAATTTAAACTTATAAAACAATTCATCTTTAGAAATACTACATGCCCACTAGTCTATCAAATTACGGCAAAGATGTACTTACTGAACTTACTGTAGTAACTTGATTTTCCCAAGTTTCTGCTCCTCCTTGCTAGGCAATTACAGAGAACCTACGTGTGACATAAGACATGCTAAGTACGAACTTAGTGAGGTAGTTAAACTTATTTATTTAAACATGAGTAATGTGACATATTATGTCGTATAAAAATGCATTTCGTTTCTCTATAACATGGCAAGTATATCATAATGTACATATATATATATATCATGTATCATAGCTATCATATGAATCATGTATCATTTCTATCATATAAATCATGTATCATCTTTATCATGTAAATCATATATCATGCTATCATATTCTCTATCATGTACATGCTTTCATCATGTAATTATTCACATAACATATGCTTTATCATAGTTATGCTTTTATCATGCAATCATTTGCATATTCATATTTTTCATATAATCATCTTGTAGTGTTATTGGCTGAAAGGTCCATTTTGACCACATAGCCTTCGTTACTGGCTAAAAAGTCCGTTACGACTTCGTAGCCTTAGATATTGCACTGTAATACTTTACTGGCTGAAAAGTCCGTTAAGGCTCCATAACCTTAAATACTGCACCGTAGTGCTATACTGGCTGAAAAGTCCTTTAAGACTCCATAGCCTTAATACTTCTGGCTAAAAAGTCCTTTAAGACTCCATAGCCTTAATACTTGAGTACGTACTCGAGGATGCTCTTTGCTCCCCATAAAAGGACACTCTTTGCTCCTTATAATCGCACCTCTTTAGTGCTCTTGGCATCATGGGCGTGGATCCCCAGGTACAACACCAAGGGCGTGGGTCCCCAAGGTGGTTACTTGTTTCATTTTAATCATATCATTATTCATGTAATTCATGTATCATATTGTCATATGAGTCATGTATCATCACTATCATGTAATTCATGTTTCATATTATCATATGAATCATGTATCATCACTATCATGAAATTCAAGTAAGCATAATGCACCATCATTTATGCAAATAGTAGTTCGTACCTTGTACTCCGTCAAGCTTGCCAACTATACCATGAACTCTCATACACAATACTTGGGCATTTATTTCATTATCAATCAATCATCATAACCGGCCATATATATAAACATTTCATACGTCATGCTTCATCATAAATGTTCATGGCAACCATAATTCATCATCATTTCCCAGGATAACAATTCACATTATATATTCTATTTAATTTACCTATTTTGTAACATGCATTAGCTCAATATATATATATATATATATATATATATATATATATATAGATAGTGCAATGCTATTTTTAAATTAAGGTCGACTATTCGTAAGTCTTCCTAATTACCTTTTGAAACACATAAATGCACTCACCTGGGCCATGTAACAGTTTGCCTCACTAAGTCTTACTCAATCCTTTCCCTCATAACACCTCAAATCCTCTTTGATTCGTATTCGACTTCGTTAACCACATGAATATAAATACTATTTGTTAGATTCAAATCTAATAATATGCTATCAAATCTAATTATTCGAATATATAAAATTTCCAAAACTTTTTCTTCCTTTCTTAGACTGTCCAAAAATTCATTTTGGTCCCCAATTGACCACTTTGAACTTCAAATAATTCCTCCAAGCTTGCTAGCTACCATTAGATACCAAATGTCTTAATTTCGATTTTCTGGGAGCTTGCACTACCTTCAAAGATTTATTTCTATAAAATAATCTAAAACTCAGAATTCGATTCCGTTTGTTTTGAAAGAAGCTATATTCAATAAGATTTTCAATCATATAAATTAATAGCCCAAATTCAACTTGTGGTGAATTTTCAAAGTCAATTTCCAGTGTTGATTTCGGAATAGACTGTCATACTGTTTTCTGACCTTTCACCACTAAAAAATTCACATATTTTTACCCGGAACTCGAAATCAGTTTCTGTTTGCTGGAAATGAAACTAGACGAACAAATCTTTACATTGATATAAAATTCACCTTCTAACCATTTTTGTAGAATTTATGGTGAATTTTCAAACGTACTGCCAAATCTAGTTTTCTACACTGCTTCCATAAATAACTTCAAACTTTATACTGAATTCTCCTTACTTCTCTACTTTTCAGTTTAGTCCCAAGACTTGATTTAAACCATCAACTTATCACCCTTTTTCATCAAATAATTATTCAACATTGATCTCCCTTAATTTTTCCTTCTTTCCGAATTAGTCACTATTGCAAAGATAAGGATTCAAACTTCTTAACTTTGCAATTTAGTCCTCAAATCAACATTACTACTTGAATCATATTATTTCAACTAAAATTCAAATTTAATCCTTATCAAAAACCTCATTGCCGAAATGGTCATTTAATTTTGACAATTTGTCAAAATGGTCACCAACTCAATTCTATATTGGTTTAGCATTCTAACATCATTTTCTTGTCTCTAATAACATAAATACACTCCAAATTCTAAAAATTCAGATTTAATCCTTCAACTTTTCAATTTGCTGAAATGGTCCCTACATAATTTAACTTAGGGTTTTGCTTCCAAATAACAATTCAAGCTTACTAGATCATTAATTCAACATCACAAACCCTAAATTAAACTTGAATCCATAAACCCTAATCATCTTCATAATAATCAAAACGTGTAGAGTTTAAATCCCACCTCAATAACATGATTTTAACATCACAAAAGCTTGATTTCAACTTGAATTTCAACATGGAATCATAAAATCTCAAAACCCCCAATTTGATTCATAAACCCTAACTTCTTCTCATGTAAAATTCTCATCACTCAAGCATGACATCCATGAATTATTTACATCAAATGATAGATCTTGAAGAGTAGAACAACTTTGCAGTTCGAAAGATTACCTGAAAATCGAGTTTCGGGGCTTGGATCAAACTTGGAAAATTTATCCTTTCTTCCCCCTCATTTTTGAATAGCTTGAATTGGATGAGAAATATTTTTCTCATCTTTTAACATCAATCCACATGTTTAAAATAAAATAAAAATTTAATTCATTTTACATAGTAAAATTACTACTTTACCCTTTTCATCCAATGGCCAAGATTCAATCTTATCAAAAATCAATGACTATGATGAAATCCATGTGTTATTCACCTTCCAAATTTTCCCTCAAAGTTTCAAAATATTTCAAAAATGCCATCCATGGCAAATGTCCAATTTGCCCTCAAACTAGTATTTATTTACAACAAGTCTTGAAAATTGCCATTGCATCCAAATTGAACCAAATTGGTTCCAATCCAACCGACCATGTCCCAAAATATTTTAGATTTTTATTTATGGCATTTATTCGGTCCAAATATTCGAATTTCACTCAATACGATTTCTAAATTTTCTTCCTTTGAATTTTAAAGCTTTATGGCCACTAATATAAGCCCCGTACAAAAAATCCGAGTAACACGAAAGTGTCACTCTTGAGGGTAAACTATTCATTTACAGGGTTAAAGTACATAACTTTTGAAAATTATACTTTGGTCCCTAAACTTTTCCAAAGTTTATACTTTGGCCACAAAACTTTCAAAATTTCCATTTTGGTCATTGAACTTCAATTCCCATTTAATTTTTCCTCAGATTTTTACGAAACTTTGAAACTACCCAATTTAGCTCACTATCTATCACATAATACTTTTAAACCTTAAAAATTTCCTTTCATAAAGACTTAGACTGAATTTTCTTAACACAGTCTATTATTCCGATAATTATTGAGAATGTTCATAGAATAAAATTTCTCTTGGAAATCCTTTATCGATAATCCATACGAATATTCTATACTCTTACTAAGTCCAAAATATCGATAAGAAATACTTTTATGGGACCTTCCCGGAGGTCACCCATCCTAACATTTCCCTAGACTAAGCACGCTTAACAAACGATTAACAAATTTATTCGATCCAAATTCAGTACCTTTTGCTGCATCTTAATTCTCAAAACTGATATTAAGGTACTTATTTCGATCTGATTCACTCTTATACTGAATAAAATCACTTGTTAGGGAAATTTACACTTTAGTCCCCAAACTTTTCCAAAGTTTATACTTTTAATCCCAAAACTTTCAAAAATTTTATTTTGGTCACTATCCAAAATTTGAGATATTATACATACCACAAAGCGATGAACACTAACAGTGAACTCAACCTTACCCTTATCGCGGTTCCAACCCACTATCTGACAGTAAAATTACTCATTCACCATGGGTACCTCCGTACCCTCTAAGCGTCCATAACTCTAAGGCCTAGAATTCTAAACCCTTGTGTCTACAATGCAAGATAAGAACGTCTCGGTACAACAAATTCTTCCTAGAGCTAACTTCCTACACCTCTATTACCAATAACCCGATTCAGAATAATCTGAAACTTCAAGACTTCTTGCACGCAACTCACAACATACTTTACACTCTCAACAACCATCTATGGTAAAAACATACCCATCAGAAGATGCAATTGTAATTACCATTTAAAGCAACAACAAACCCAAGATTACCAAGATTCATATCCACAAGGACCAACCCATTACACATCCAAAGAGTTAAACGGCTATCAAATAACAACTGGAACCAAAATAGAACTTAATTACATGACATATCTTTGACTGTAATACTGTTATCCCTAATTTGAGCAGTAGGCTGTCTAGCAACACCTCGTACTTTAACCCCAGTGGTGGATCTTACAAGACCTCTATCTCGATAACCTGACGATGCCCTAGCTCCTCCTCTAGCAAGACTCTAATCATTTCGGGAAGTAGCCAACCTTTGAGACTGAGATGGTGTATCCTTATCTATAACTGGGCGGTCCTTTGCCATATGTCCTGGTGCCTGACACCTATAGCAAAACTCTGAATTAAAAAGCACATTCCAAGGTGATATCGACCTCAATACTCGCATGCTGGTGAAAGTGATGCTCTAACTAAACCATCAGTACTCCCTTTTGGAGTAAAAATCAAAGAGCCCCTACAAACCCTCGATTTAGATCATGAGCCGACTATCAGTAGCTGGTCTGAAGCAACTCTCTTTGAACCCCTCGAAGCACAAAACCTCTCATGCAAAAAAGAAGAAGGACCTACGATATCCTGGGTCTCCATATTATAGCCCCTCAAATCCCTCGTCCTACCTGGTGTCGTATCTTGAAGCCGCTCCAACGCCTTTGCACTATTGGCTAGTTCTAAAAATGTCCCAAGTGGACCCGCTGTAACGTGCAACTGGAGCTCAACCCTCAACCCTTGTCTGAACCTCTTGCACCTCAACTCTTTCATTGTAATTAACTATGGGGCATAACATTCCAAACATAAGAATTCTTGCTCATAAGAAAACACCGTCCGGTCTCCCTAACTAAATGCAGGAACTGATCTCTCATCTCATCCATATGTACCTCACTGATGTACTTCTTCTGAAACTCATCCAAAAATATATCCCATGTCGGGAGTGCATGCTGTAGACCCAACTCAACAATATCCTACCACTGGTGTGCATTGCCCTTAAGAAGGGAAACAATGCAATCAAGATCATTCCTCTCATCTGTCTCAAAATTCTTTGTGTGTCGCGCAACCACTAATCCTCCTTGATCGGGTCACCCTCACCCAAGCCCTCAAAATTTTTAGGCCCAAAACGGTGAAGTCTCTCTATAGGGATCTCACGAGGCGTCTCAGATTGCCTTAGAATAGCTTGTACCACTTGCAAAAGGGTAGAGGTAAGATCACGAAAGTGACTCGCCCCTCTATTATCTATTTCTTCTTCTATACTACCCAGTCTTGTAAAGCAAAACTCAAATTTAGGGACTTGTATTCACTAGACACCTTACTACGACCTCTATACTACCCCCGAGGTTTCTTGGAACAACCTAAACCTAAGCTCTGATACCAGTAAATGTAACATCCTGATCCTGTTCCAGATCTAAAGTATTACATTTGGGTCTCCCAAAACCGACCCACCAAAATTTTCATTTAAAACCACGAGTTTGACATTTCTCAAAAACATCTATTTCCATAAATCCACATAATTAAATAACATTAAAAGAGTTTACAAAATAGGAGCTCAAATTAAAGTACACCGTTTGACCAATTAAAAATAAATCAAATAAAGTTACAGACTCAACTGTGGTAAGGTTCTATGAATACAATAAATCCGAACTAAACATCAAGTACTGTACTTTAGAGTTGGCTCGGTGCTGGGAAGTCCTCATCGATGTGCACCTCCAAAATAAACCTGTCAACCTATGCTTGAAAACCACAACTTCGCACGCTGAGCGAACAAAGCTTAGTGGTACATTTCTACTCTATCGCAATTAATGAATATCATAAAACAAGCATGCATGTTAATATAATTAAGAGTGCATAGAAAGGCTTCTCAATTATAAGGATCATCTTCTAGCCTACCCTATTTAGAGAACATAAATATGTCTCAAGGTACCATTAAAATATAGGAAGTCTCATATGCCATCCCAGGCTTACCATACTTGAGGTCACACAGCCCATCGAGTTTACTCGAGCTCACACAACCTACCAAGTTTATAAATACTGTACCCTGATCACTTAGCCATAGGGTAATATAGCCAACATTAATTATTCACACAACAACATAAATAATACACATTTTTTAAGCAATGGCCAACGAAGCCCTACATTACCCGTGCTCACACAGCCGTCGGGTTACCCGTGATCACATAGCTATTGGGTTAATCGACCATATTCGGATCACCATAGCCACAGATACTTCCTAGACATACTTAGATCACAATAGCCACAAGCAGTCTTTACGTGAGGTCACTCAGCCAATCAGGTTACTCGAGTTCACATAGCCCATCGAGTTACTCGTGCTCACACAACTCACCGAGTTATGTTTCTTTATCTGGTTCACCATAGCCACGAATAGGTTTCTAACCGCATCCAGATCACATAGCCTGTGGATCGTCAGATGTACTCGATCACACAGCCTGAAGTACATATCCTCTTATATAAGTGCCCTTGCACTGACTCTAGGACATATAGATTCTTGACCAAGACATATAAGATAACATATGCTCACCGAGCATCCATACATCTCACCAAGAGATAAGAATCATCAAGCCAACCATTACAAATGCCCCAAGGCATATTTCATTTGTTGCAATAATTAATGTCTTTTAATCTCATTCATGACATTCTCATTTTACCATCTTATTATTCACAGCAAGTAGTATATATGGGCATCCCTTCAGCATACAGTAAGGACCCTAATTTCCACACATCATCAACCGATCCACCACGAATCCTTATGGATTATCAATACAAGCAATTTGCTCAACAATTACCCAGCCATTAGCCATTTATTCCACATGTGGGTTATAAACCTTGATTTCTATATTTTAGAATTCATTTTAGACCTTTAGAGACCCATTGGGCCCTATACCTTGAATTATAGAATCCCTGGAAGCAACCTCAAAATTCATGGGCAGATTGCCTTGCGGGTAACGATACTCCTAGCTGGGTATCAGTATGCCTCACTAGGTACCAATACTTATTCTCGTGTACCGATACTTGATTTAGGTTCGAAAGAATATAACCAATGTCCTGTACCGATATGCCAACCTTTGTATCAGTACCTAGTATCGGTACGCAAAGCCCCGTCCCGGTCCCTATACTGTATCGATACTCCTCTAAATATGCACCAGTACACGAAGATCTTCCTCAAGCAATATAATAGTGGTACTAATATGCCCCTAGCGTACTAGTATGCGGAAACGCTACTGGAGTTTCTATCAAGCATGGGTACCAATATGCGACCAGCTGTACCGGTACGCCTCTCACATAACGCCCATTTCATACAAAGACTTACCAATACGGACCACCTCGTACCGGTACGCTAGCCTAGATTTCAAAATCTAGAGCTCGGGATTTCACTATCCTAGCCCTTAGCCTAAAAGGTTAAGCCCCAAAACGTTCCTACATGTTATTTAAGGTATATTAGGTGGTTTGCGACCAATTTTACACATTAACAACACTTTATTCTTGATTTGCCATCAAAGGGGTTTAAAACTTCTAAAACCTAAACTTTGCAACCCAAAATCATAAATCACACAAAACGATAATTTTAGGATCTCATGAAATGAAGGAGTCAGAAATGTACAGACCTTAAGCACGAAATTCTCGGAATAAAGCTCTCATCAAGCTTTTGCCACTTCTGTTATTTACTCCAAGCTTCAATTCCAATTTTCACCAACTTTGGGGATATTCACCTTGAAAGATAGATCTTTGTATGCTGATTAAACTTCCATCCACAACCAAAATGTGGTTTACAACACAAAACTCAAAGATTCAACCTTTTGATGAGGGTCTTTAGGGTGAGAAGATGGGTTTGGAAAGATGAAGAAAGCTCTAGACAAAATGAGCTCATCACTTTTGCTTTTTGTAGAAAAATTAAAGAGTCCAAGAGCCTTTTTGTTTTATAATTGTGTATTTACCAAACGCCCACTTCAAACGCTTCCTAACCCAAACCCAAGATAAACAAAAAGGGCCCAACAACAAGAACAAGCCCAAAAAGGCTCCTACAAGCCCAACATAGTTCGAACATTCAAACCGACGTATCAGTCTAAGACTTAGGTCAACGCCCATCGTTGACTCAAAAATCTAGGTCGTTATAACTCTCCCTTCCTTCAAGCAATTTTGTCCTCGAAATTTAAATGGATAGAGCAGATGAAACCAAAACAGATCCAATCATTTTGCCATTCAAACAAGATCACGTTGATTAAGGAGAGTTCTTCCTCAACCTACCTTAATCGAAACCATAACACTGAACCACTTGTTCTCAACACCTCTCCTAGAAATTCTAACGACCTAACCACAATCATTAGCACTCACAACAAACCTTAAAAGTAGGGCACCAAACAAACCTCAAACTATGCTGTCCAAACACCAATATAAGGAACTCAACTCTGATGAGTTCTACCTCGGATAACAATTCTTTCTACTAGCATCCACTATTCAAAACCCTAAACTTAGACCTCATCTATGTCTAAAATGTTGCACCACTTTCAGAATATATTATTAGGAACACATCATATCTAACAACCATACCCTAGTCAAACATTAAAGGACATGCAAAACCTTGACAACCAAACCTTATCATCAATCTACCTTGAACTAACAGCTCTTAACTCCAGACTTAACCCACCAAGATGAGGCTTAAAACTTCACTTATCCGAACTTGCCTCCCACACGAATAAAAACTACTTATGATTCACGAGATTTCTACTATTCAGACACTTGATTTTGAGAAATATCCATTCTCACATACGAGCTCCCACAAGCAACCAAAACTAACCAATCTATCCTTAAAGGTTTAACCATCTTCTTCCAACCACCTTCTCATACCCAACTATCAAACGTGCGGAACCATTAGTTCCTAGGGATTTCTAAAAGGTCATTTCGATAATATTTCCTTACAACACAACATCCGGTTTCTCACAACATAGCTATTAATCCCACATTTCTGTTCTGCTACTCTGATAAGTTTTACATAGCTTGCCTTACCTAAAGATAGCTCACCACATGCTGGGTAGAGCAAACCTTAACTCTACAGAATCTAGATCGAAAGGTGTACTTGCTAGACCAGATGCCTTTACTACTTGCCCTTAAGGCTCTATCCAACGACCCCACTATGCTTATCACAACCTTTATTTAACTTTACACGGTACCTTTACTTTAAACAAACACACATGACCCTCATTACTCTACATCTAATTACGAGATCATCGATCTCAAGAAACAGACAACGGTATTCCACCGTTACACCACGACTCAATACATCCAAAGCCATCATCCAAGCCACTCTAACGCGTGCACGTCCTAAGGTGAAACACTTGGCAATGACACCCGCATGGTCGCTTGCACAAGTGAGTCCCCAACAAAGAGTTCGTTAGGTCCTATACCCCGAAGCGATGGAAACTAACAGTGAACTCAACCTTACCCTTATCGCGGTTCCAACCCACTATCTAACGATAAAACTGCCCATTCACCAATGGTACCTCTGTACCCTCTAAACGTCCACAACTTTAAGGCCTAGAATTCTAAACCGTTGTATCTACAACACAAGCTAAGAACGTCTCACAATAACAGAATCTTCCTGGAGCTAAGATGCTACACCTCTATTACCAATAACCCGATTCAAAACAATCTGAAACTTCAAGACTTCTTGCACGCAACTCACAACATACTTCACACTCTCAACAACAATCTATAGTAAAAACTTATCCAGCAAAGATGCCGTTCTAATTACCATCTAAAACAACAACAAACCCAAGATTACCAAGATACACATCCATAAGTACCAACCTATTACACATCCGAAGAGTTAAACGGCTATAAAACAACTAGAACCAAAACAAAACTTAATTACCTTACATATCCTCGATCGTAATGTTGTCATCCCTAGTCTGAGCAACAGGCTGTCTAACAATGCCTCACACATCAACTCTAGCGGTGGATCTCACAAGACCTCAACGTCGATAACCTGACCGTGCCTTAGCTCCACCTCAAGACTTTGATCATGTTGGGAAGTAGCTAACCTCTGAGACTGAGCTGGTGTATACTTATCCATAACTAGGCAGTCTTTTTTCATATGTCATGGTTCCTGACACCTATAACAAACTCTTTGAAGTAAAAAACACACTCCAAGGTGATGTTGGCCACAATGTACGTATACTGGTGAAAGCGATGCTCCAACTGAACCATCAGTACTCCTTTATAGAGTAGAAATCAAAGAGCCCCTATGAATCCTCGATCTAAATCCTGAGCTGACTCTTGGTAGCTGGTCTGAAGTAACTCTCTTCGAGCCCCTCGAAGTATAAAACCTCTCATATGAAAAAGGAGAAAAAACTATGTTATCATGGGTCTCTACATCATAGCCCTTCGAATCCTCTGTCTTACCTAGTGTCGTATCCTAAAGCCGCCCCAGGGCCTTCGCATTATTGGCTAGTTCTAAAAATGTCCCAAGTGGACCCGCTATCATGTGCAATTGGAACTTAACCCTTAACCCTTGTCTGATCCTCTTGCACCTAAACTCTTCCATCGCAATTAACTCTGGGGCATAATGGCCCAAACGTAGAAATTCTTGTTCATAAGCAAACACCGTCTGGTCTCCTTGAACCAAATATAAGAATTGGTCCCTTATCTTATCCATATGTACCTCACTGATGTACTTCTTCCAGAACTCATCCAAAAAGATATACCATGTGGGGAGTGTAGGCTGTAGACCTAACTCGACGGTCTCCCACAACTCGTGTGCATTGCCCCTAAAAAGGGAAACAATCCAATCAAGATCATCTTATGGGCTTCCTCTCATCTGTCTCAAAAATTTTTATGTGTCGCGCAGCCACTGGTCTGCCTTGATCAGGTCATCCTCACCCAAGCCCTCAAAATTTTTATGCCCAAAATGGTGAAGCCTTTCTACAGAGATATTTCGAGCCATCTCAGATTGCCTCGGAATAGCTTGTACCACTTGCAAAAGGTAGAGGTAAGATCACGGAAATGACTCACCCCTTTATTACTGATTAAGATCACGGAAATGACTCACCCCTTTATTACTGATTTCTTCTTCAATCAACTTTTTTTTCTAAAATACAAGGAAATAAGGTAGCACATCAGGATTCCCAGTCTTGTAAAGTACAACTCAAATTTAGGGACTTGTAATCACTAGACAACTTACCATGACTTCTATACTATCCCCGGGGTTTCCTAGAACCGACTAAACCTAAGCTCTGATACCACTAAATGTAACATCCTGATCCTAATCCAGATCTAAAGTATTACATTTGGGTCTCCTAAAACTGACCCACCAAAATTTTCATTTAAAACCATGAGTTTGACGTTTTTCAAAAGCATCCATTTCTATAAATCCACATAATTAAATAACATTAAAAGAGTTTATAAAATAGGAGCTCTAATTAAAGTACAACGTTTGGCCAATTAATAATAAATCAAATAAAGTTATAGAATCAACTGTGGTAAGGTTCTATGAATACAATTAGTCCAAACTAAACATCAAGTACTGTACTTTGATGCTAGTTCGATGCTGAGAAGACATCCTTGATGTGCTTCTCCAAAAAACTATCAACCTATGCATGAAAAAACCTCAATTTCGCACACTGAGCTAACAAAGCTCAATGGTACATTTATACTCTACCGCAATTCATGAATATCATAAAACAAGCATGCATGATAATATAATTAAGAGTGCATAGAAAAGCTTCTCAATTATAAGGATCATCTTCTAGCCTACCCTCGCTAGAGATCATAAATATGTCTCAAGGTACCATTAAAATATAGGAAGTCTCACATGCCATCCCAAGCTTACCATACTCGAGGTCACACAGCCCATCGAGTTTACTTGAGCTCACACAGTCTACTGAGTTTATAAATATTGTACCCTGATCACTTAGCCCTAGATAAATATAGCCAACATCAATTATTCACACAACAACATAAATAATATACATTCCCTATGCAATGGCCAATGACGCCCTACATTACCCGTGCTCTCATAGCCGTCGGGTTAATAGACCATATTCGGATCACCATAGCCACAAATATATCCTAAACATACTTGGATCAAAATAGCTACAAACAATCTTTACCTGAGGTCACTCAACCAATCAGGTAACTCGAGTTCATATAGCCCATCGAGTTACTCGAGCTCACACAACCTACCGACTTATTTTTTTATCCGGTTCACCATAGCTACAGATAGGTTTCTAACCGCATCCAGATAACATAGCCCGTGGATATGTCAGATGTACTCGATCACACCGCTCGGAGTACATATCTCCTTATATAAGTGCACTTGCACTGACTCTAGGACATCTAGATTCCTGACCAAGACATATAAGGTAACATATGCTCCCCGAGCATCCATACATCTCACCAAGAGATAAGAAGCATCAAGCCAACCATTACAAATGCCCCAAGGCATATTTCATTTGTTACAATAATTAATATGTCTTTTATTGCAATATCCCAAATTTTAGCTAGTAACCAAAATATAAATTTTGAAAGTTTTGGGGTTAAAGTATAAACTTTGAAAAAGTTTGGGGGACTAAAGTGTAAATTTCCCCAACAAGTAATTTTATTTAGTATAAGAGTAAATCGGATTGAAATAGGTACCTTGATATTGGTTTTAAGAATTAAGATGCAGAAAAAGGTACCGAATTTGGATCGAATGAAATTGTTAAATGTGCTCAGGCCAGAGAAATACAAGGATGGGTGACCTTCGGGAAGGTCCCATAAAAGTGTTTATGGTCGATATTTTGGACTCAATAAGAGTAGAGAAAATTCGTATGGATTATCGATAAAGGAATTCTAAGAGGAATTTTATTCTATGAAGATTTTCGATAAGTATCGGGAAAATAGACTGAGTTAAGAAAATTCAGTCTAAGTCCTTGGAAAAGGAAGTTTTTATGGGATAATGGAGTTTATTTTCTGAATATTGAAATATAGAATTTTCAGAATAAATCCAATAGCTCGGAAAAAGGTAAAATCGCAGTAGAAGTATTTTATGAATATCGGGAAATATGATCGAACTGGAATTTCAGAGACTGATCCAAAAGCCATGGAAAAGTCATAAAATACTATTTTATGAATATTTTATTATAATTGGTTGGATTCCAACTAGATTTAGTTGAATTTTTACAAGAATGGCAAACTAGTAAATAAAAACTAGTTGGAGGGTAAATTGGTCATTTGGCCCCAATGGAAATTTTTGAAATATTTTAAAAGTTATAAGGGCAATTTTGGAAAGAGCAAATGGGGGATTTAATCTTGGCCCTTAATTGATGATAAGATCAATCTCAATCATTGGATTAAAAGGGCATTTTAGTAATTTCACTATCTAAATGAATTTAAAATTCATTTATACAAGGCATGTGGCCAAATTGGATGAAAAATAAAATATGAAGACCATTCTTCATCTTAAAATTTAGAAATACGAGGGGAAGAAAGAAAGAAAAATGGAGGAAAATTTTCCAAGTTCGATTCAAGCCCCGAAACTCGGTTTTCAGGTAATCTCTTCAACTACAAAGTTGCTCTACTCTTCAAGCTGTATCTTTTGATATCAATAATTCATGGAATTCATGCTTGATTTATGAGAATTTACATGAGAAAGAAATTAGGGTTTATGGATCAATTGGGGCTTTTGAGATTTTATGATTCCATGATTGAATTCAAGTTGAAACCAAGTTTGTGTGATGATAAAATCATGTTATCGAGTTGGGATTTAAACTTTACATGTTTTGATTATTATGAATTTGATTAGGGTTTATGGATTCAAGTTTAATTTAGGGTTTGTGATGTCAGAGTTATGATTTGTAAGCTTGATTTGTTGTTTGGAAGCAACTCCAGTTGCCTCGGCAATGCCGTCAATTAGGTTCCAGACCAATGAAAAGATCAAAGATATCCGACTTCCACCACCATTCCCACAAAGGTTGAAGTGACAAAAGCAAGAATATCAATTCAAGAAGTTTCTAGATATCCTAAAGCAAGTCCACATCAACTTGCCGTTGGTTGAGGCAATTGAACAAATCCCGAACTATGCCAAGTTTCTTAAAGACATTGTGTCCAAGAGAACAAGGTTATGAGAGTTTGAAACAGTTGCTGCAATAGAGGGATGCATGGCCATGTTGCACAATCGCATGCCACCAAAGTTGAAAGATCCCATAAGTTTCACAATACCTTGTTCCATCGGAAACCACTATGTCGGGAAAGCATTATGTGACCTTGGAGCAAGCATAAACTTGATGCCTAAATTGGTTTTCCAGAAACTAGGAATCGGGAAGGCAAGACCTACAACAGTGATCCTACAGCTAGCCGACAGATCCTATGTGCATCCAGGGGGAAAAATCAAAGACATACTGGTAAAAGTTGATAAATTTATTTTTCCCGCTGACTTTATTGTTTTGGATTGTGAAGGAGATGAGCATGCACCTATAATTCTCGGGAGACCCTTCCTAGCAACAGGGAGAACCTTGATCGATGTTGAAAAGGGAGAACTCACAATGAGGGTGAATGACCAGCAAGTTAAACTAAATGTGTTCCAAACACTAAGGCATTCCGATCATCCGGAAGAATGCCAACTTCTTCATGCCAAGGTAGAGTTTAACTTCGATGAGGAATTTATTTGCCTCGACAACTACATTGCCGATCAAGAGAAACCTAAGGAGTATGAAGAACCGATCGATGAGGAACAACAAGAAGAGGCAAATTGGTTAGTCAATCGACCAGGTACATACTTTGAACCATTGTATTACTCAAGTAAGGAAGGTAAACTCGAAAAGCCCTCCATTCAACAACCACTGATTCTTGAGTTGAAACAGTTGCCAGGGCAACTAAACTATGCTTACTTGGGAACTGATAATACATTGCCTGTAATTATTTCCTCTAAGTTACAGCCTGAGCAGGAAAAGAAGCTAATCAACATGTTGATGCTACACAAGAAGGCAATAGGGTGGACAATTGCTGACTTGAAGGGAATTAGCCCGGCAGTGTGCATGCATAAGATTTTGTTGGAAGATGATCACAAACCTTCGATTGAGGCTGATAAGTGTCCAAAAGTACTATTTTTCTTACCCTTTTTACTCATATTATTGTTAGACTTAGGCTCATATTAATGCATAATTAGCTATTCACGCATTAATCCATGTTTCCTTCCATCGTTGAGCTTGATTACATAACTTGGTAGTTTTTGTGGAAAAGATGCTGCTTTGGTGTGCTTTGTGTGTGTATGTGCAGGATCACTTGCCAAAGCAATGCCGAGCTAGTTGCCAGGGCAATGCATGAAGGATATGCCGAGCTAGTTGCCAGGGCAATGCATGAAGGAGACGCCGAGCCAGTTGCCATGGCAATTGTTGACAAAGAGAAAATGCAATAGGGATGTCGAAATTAATGACTTTACAAGCCCAAGATGACATGGAGCAAGGCCCAAGCGCAAAGGAATTTGATTGCCATGCAGAGATTAAAGAAGAATAAAATTCCAAGAAGATAGGAGATGTTCTAATAGGAATAAAATTATAATAAAGAATTACATTCTTTAAAGATAATTTAATTCCAACTCAAACTCCTCCTCAAAGAAGGACTTTGGCCTAGCCCTATAAATAGCAAGGAGATTTCGACAACTTGGATCTAGGGCAAGGGAAATTTCGACAAGTCCAAGTAGGGCAAGAGGAGAGAATTCTCGACAAGCATCAAGGGCAAAGAGGATTTCGACAAGCCTCCTCCTTCATCATTTTCTTTCTTGTTCGATTGGGTTCATGCTAGGGATTGTTTATCTTGTGTTTCTTTGGAACCTAGCCATGAACTAAATCTACTTGGCTATGGTTATTGTGTTTTGTGGTTGTGAGAAACTATTGGTTTTTGTTTAGGTAATAAGAGTTTGCACTTTTCTATTCAAGGTTTATTCATTCTTGGTTCTTATTCTTGTTTGCGAGTGAATTGGGAGATGATCTCGTGATTTCATCTATTTATCTAATATCGGGTGAGTTAGATTCAAGAAACGAATGAATATGATCTTTATTCAATCTATTGATGGTGAAGATTAATCTGGCTTAGGAATAAGTTAAGGATTTCAACGGCTAAGAGGAGCGCAAGATTGGTTGTTGTTCACCCTTGATTCACGCAGGGATGTATTATCAAGGCATGCACAAGTAGTTAGAGTTTCGACTTAGGGATAAGAAGAAACCATTGAAGAACGCTCTGCCCGAACCTTGAAGGTTGCTGCCCGGACGCCCAAGTAGTTGCCTTGCCCGTGCAACCATCGATTAGTTGCCAAGGCAACCCGTTGTGCAAGTTGCCACGGCAACTGAGTTGCCCTTGCACTCTTTTACCAAGACGATCCAATCGGCTATCACACCTCAACTCACGATAACCTGGCCTATTCTCTCTTTTTCTTTCATCTATTCTTTTAGTTTATTGCTTTTACTTTTCTCGTTAATTAAAACCTCTATTATCAATTGTGTTTTTATTTTCACAATGCAGTAACTTAAGCAAAGTGGCCTAAACCAATCCCTGTGGAGACGATACTCGATACTCATATCACTTTATTACTTGCGACGTGTATACTTGCACATTTGCGTAGCATTTATTACACGCAACAAGTTTTTGGCGCCGTTGCCGGGGATGGGCAATAGCGACTTTGTTTTTACTTTCTTGCACTTTCTTTTTACTTTTCTTGTTTAAAATTCAAAGGGATAACAAACTTTGGTTTTGCATTGGTATATGACCGTATGAGACCGACTTCACCGTAATATCCCTTTGATCCGTAAATCGAACGAACCTTACAAAGACTTAGACGAAGGATAAGAGAAGCAATGGCAAATCAAGACGGCAATATGAATCAAGATGTTCGAAAGCGGGGAGGAATGATTCCTGCATCAAATGTAACTATTCGAGACTATCTTGAAGAAGATCTTGATGGACTTAACCTAGGAGTTGTCGCACCTAAAATTGAAGCCGACCACTTTGAGTTGAAACCGTAATGTTTAATATGATCAACACAATAGGTCAATTTGGCGGCTCAAAACTCAAGATGCACGACAACATCTCAAATCTTTCCTCGAGATTTGCAACTCGTTCAAGATACACAGAGTCACCCCCGATGTCCTACGATTAAGATTATTCCCCTATTCACTGAGGGATAGGGCGAAAGCATGGTTGAATAGCATTCCTGCCGGATCCATAGCATCTTGGACTGATCTTTGTCGTGATTTCCTTGCTAGATTTAATCCTACAAATTTGACTGATAAGCTTCGTAATGACATTACTTCTTTTCGGCAGGCAGATGATGAATCCATGTACGAGGCTTGGGAGCGATATAGAGAACTTCTACACAAATGCCCCCTACACGGATTCCCGGTGTGGACTCAAGTAACAATGTTTTACAACGCCGTGAATACACCAACAAGGATGATGCTAGATGCCTCGGCAAATAGCATACTCCTAGATAAGTCGCCGGAAGAAGCAATGCAAATTTTAAACAGGCTGGCCAAGAATGATTATCAATTCCCATCTACTAGAAGAGGAGGAGTTAGACGCCAAGCCACAATACATGAACTAGGATCATCGATTCAATTTCGCACAATTGGCGCTTTAACCAAGATGGTCCGAACATGCAAAAACCAAACAACACACATGAAGTCAAGGTAATGGATTCTTTTTGTGAGTTATGTGGTGATAACCATAATTCTTCCGAATGTATGCGAATCCGAATCCAGCTTCTATGTGGGGAATTACAATCGAGCAACAACGTGATGTCCAATACATACAATCCAGCTTGGAAGAAGCACCCAAATTTTTCATGGAGTAATCCCAACAATGCTCTAAACTGTAACAATCCGAATGCACAAGCATCGGGTTCCAAAGAGAATATGCCACGACAAATGGATGCCGCGGCAACAACCGACAACATCTAGTTCTTTGGAAAATTCTCTAAATGCTTTTATGATGAAAATCAATCTTATATGGCTGGAGAATAGCAATTTCATAAAAAGAACTGATGCTTTTATTAACAGGACCGAGATGAGATTGCAAAACCAAGAGGCGGCAATCAAATCATTGGAAAATCAAGTCGGACAGATTGCTCAAAAATCAATACTAGACCACAATGAGGTTTACCTAGCGATCATCAAGTCGCAAGAGGAACTGCCATGAGCAATGTAAGGCGATCACCACTAGAAGTGGCCAACAACTTAGAGAGCTTCAAACCCGCTCGTCAAACAAAACTCCACAAAAAGATCGGTCGAACCTAGCGGCAAAGCCTCGGATGTTGAACCGAATTGCCGCGCAACCGGCAATATAAGCATGCTTCGACAAATCGGCGATAAAGACGCCTCGGCAACTTGCAATAAGCATGCCTTGGCAACCCCAGTTGATAATGCCTCGGCAACTCCAGATGTCCCGGCAATGCCGTCAATCAGGTTTCAAACCAATGAAAGGATCGAAGATATCCAACTTCCACCACCATTCCCACAAAGGTTGAAGCGACAAAAGCAAGAATACCAGTTCAAGAAGTTTCTTGATATCCTAAAGCAAGTCCACATCAACTTGCCACTGGTGGAAGCAATTGAACAAATGCCAAGCTATGCCAAGTTTCTTAAAGACATTGTGTCCAAGAGAACAAGGCTAGGAGAGTTTGAAACAGTTGCCGCGAAAGAGGGATGCATGGCAATGTTGCACAATCGTATGCCACCCAAGTTGAAGGATCCCGGAAGTTTCACAATACCATGTTCCATTGGAAATCACTATATCGGGAAAGCATTATACGACCTTGGGGCTAGCATAAACTTGATGCCTAAATCGGTTTTCCAGAAACTAGGAATCGGGAAGGCAAGACCTACAACAGTCATGCTGTAGCTAGCCGACAGATCCTATGTGCATCCAGAGGGAAAAATCGAAGACATACTGGTAAAAGTTGATAAATTTATTTTTCCCGCTGACTTTATTGTTTTGGATTGTGAAGCAGATGAGCATGCACCTATCATTCTCGGGAGACCATTCCTAGCAACAGGGAGAACCTTGATTGATGTTGAAAAGGGAGAACTCACAATGAGGGTGAATGACCAGCAAGTTAAACTAAATGTGTTCCAAACACTAAGGCATGCCGATGATCTAGAAGAATGCCAACTTCTTCATGCCACGGCAGAGTTAACTTCGATGAGGAATTTATTTGCCTCAGCAACTACATTGCCGATCAAGAGGAACCTGAGGAGTATGAAGAACTGGTCGATGAGGAACAACAAGAAGAGGCAAATTGGCTAGTCAACCGACCAGGTACATACTTTGAACCACTGGACTACTCAGGTAAGGAAGGTAAGCTCGAAAAACCCTCTATTGAACAACCACCAATTCTTGAGTTGAAACAATTGCCAGAGCAACTAAAATATGTATACTTAGGGACCGATAATACATTGCCTGCAATTATTTCTTCTAAGTTACAGCCTGAGCAGGAAAAGAAGCTGATCAAGATGTTGAAGCTACACAAAAAGGCAATAGGGTAGACAATTGCCGACTTGAAGGGAATTAGCCCGGCGATGTGCATGCACAAGATCTTGTTGGAAGATGATCACAAACCTTTAATTGAGGCCCAGAAGAGATTGAATCATGCCATGAAAGGGGTTGTAATGAAAGAAATCATCAAGTGGCTTGACGCCGACATTATATACCCTATCTCTGATAGTACGTGGGTAAGTCCGATCCAATGTGTACCGAAAAAGGGAGGTATAACAGTGGTAAGCAATGAAAATAATGAACTTATCCCAACCAGGACTGTGACCGGTTGGAGGGTTTGTATGGACTATCGAAAGCTAAACAAAGCCACTAGGAAAGATCACTTCCCATTACCTTTTATTGATCAAATGCTTGACCGTCTTGCAGGTAAACCCTTTTATTGTTTTCTTGATGCTTATTCAGGTTACAATCAGATTGCCATAGCACCAGAAGATCAAGAAAAGACAACCTTCACATGCCCATACGATACTTATGCCTTCCGAAGGATGCCGTTCGGATTATGTAACGCCCTAGCAACCTTCCAAAGATGCATGATGGCACTCTTTTCAGACATGGTCGAAGACTTCCTCGAGATCTTCATGGATGATTTTTCGGTTTTTGGTAATGACTTCGACGGCTGCCTCGACAATTTAGAGAGGGTGTTGGCAAGATGCGAAGAAACGAATTTAGTCCTCAATTGGGAGAAATGCCACTTTATGGTAGATGAAGGAATAGTGCTCAGACACAAGATTTCATCCAAGGGAATTGAAGTAGACAAAGCCAAGGTGGACGTGATCGAGAGATTACCCCCATCAAGTGCGGTTAAAGGAATTCGATGTTTTCTCGGACATGCATGTTTTTACAGGAGGTTCATTCATAATTTTTCTAAAATCACTAAACCCTTGTGCAATATGCTTAAACAGGATAAAGTCTTCGATTTTGATGATTCTTGCACCCAAGCATTCGAAACCCTCAAGAAAAATCTTGCCTCGGCACCCATTGTCGTTCCACCAGATTGGACGCTACCTTTTGAGCTCATGTGTGATGCAAGTGATTTCGCGGTAGGAGCAGTCCTAGGCCAACTCATAGGTAAGACCTTCCATGTGATATACTACGCTAGTAAAACTCTTAATGGTGCTCAAGTGAATTACACAACAACGGAGAAAGAGTTACTAATTGTAGTTTTCGCATTTGACAAGTTCCGATCCTACTTAATTGGTACAAAGGTAATTGTTCATACGGACCATTCGGCAATCAAATAATTATTTGCTAAAAAGGATGCTAAACCTCGTTTGATTCGTTGGATATTACTTTTACAAGAATTTGATATTGAAATTAAGGACATGAAAGGAACAGAAAATCAAGTGGCCGATCACTTATCACGTTTGGAACGCAATAAGGAGGAGGACGCGAATCTTGAGATATGTGATGCATTCCCGGATGAACAAATTTTAGTTGCCTGGGCAACCCTCGACGCCTCGGCAACCCTTGACGCCTTGGCAACCATGGACGCACACACCTCGGCAATTTTGGGAGCAATCGCCACGGCAGCACATGCCTCGGCAATACCCTGGTACGCGGATTTAGTTAACTTCCTTGTTTGTGGTATTTTTCCTTATGGTATTACTCACCAAGGGAAGAAGCGGTTCCGCCATGATGCTAAGCATTACTTTTGGGACGAGCCTCTTTTGTTTAAACAATGTACAGATCAGGTTATACGCCGATGTGTCCCTGAAGAAGAGCAACAGAATGTACTCCGGCAATGCCATTCTTCACCCTATGGAGGACATTTTGGAGGAACTCGTACCGCGGAAAAAGTTTTGCAATCCGGGTTGTATTGGCCAACATTGTACAAAGATGCCCAAGACTTTTACAAGCAATGTGATCGTTGTCAGAGGACGGGCAATATCTCTAGACGACATGAGATGCCACTCTAGAACATCATCGAGGTGGAACTGTTCGATGTATGGGGGATCAACTTTATGGGACCTTTCCCATCTTCATTCGGCAACCTCTACATCTTACTTACCGTCGACTATGTGTCTAAATGGGTAGAGGCAGCTGCAGTTCCC
Organism: Hibiscus mutabilis; assembly: GCA_019671005.1. NCBI lineage: Eukaryota > Viridiplantae > Streptophyta > Magnoliopsida > Malvales > Malvaceae > Hibiscus > Hibiscus mutabilis. The sequence goes on from CM033713.1 coordinate 27,823,165, forward strand.
AACAACGATTCCAAGACCGTGCAACGATTCCTGCAGAAAAACATATTTACACGGTTTGGGATGCCGAGAGCAACTATCAGCGACGAAGACAAGCATTTTGACAATAGACTAATTGCCAAGATGTTGCAACGCTTCGGAATATCACACAAGATCGCCACGGCATATCACCCACAAACCAACGGGCAAGCAGAAATTTCCAACCGAGAGTTGAAGGGAATACTCGAGAAAGTTGTAAATCCCTCTAGGAAGGATTGGTTATTAAGACTAGATGACGCACTTTGGGCATATCGCACTCCATTCAAAACACCCTTAGGTATGTCCCCCTTCCGACTTGTCTATGATAAAACATGTCATCTACCGGTGGAAATCGAGCACAAGGCGTACTGGGCAATCAAGACCGTGAATATGGATTGGGAAAGTGCCGGACAAAAGCGTTTGATGGACCTCAATGAGATAGAAGAATTTCGTGCACTCGCCTATAACAATGCACGAATCTACAAGGAGAAAACAAAACGATGGCACGACAAGAAACTATTGCCACGGTAATTCACGCCAGGGCAACTAGTTCTCCTATTCAATTCTCGGCTAAAACTTTTCCCGAGAAAGCTGAAATCAAGATGGTCGGGACCATTCGAAGTCGTCAAACCATTCTCCCATGGTGCTGTGATAATCAAGTCCATCTCTGACAACCATGAATTCAAAGTTAATGGACAAAGATTGAAGCACTACAATGGTGCCCATGTGGAACGTAACAAAGAAGTGGTCAACTTGGGAGATGCATGAGCATGCTCTCGTTTCAATATTTTCTTTTTCTTTTTATTTTCATTCTTTTTAGGAGATATTTTATTTTTTTCATTATCTTTAGTTTTCAGGTTTTCTTTGTTTTTCACAACAAGACTCACAACTACTATGCTATGAAAATTTACTGCCGAGATCCTTGCCTCGGAAACCAATGAAGAAGATGCCGCGGCAACCTACATCGTGCCTGCCCAAGCTGATGCCACGGCAACCAACTCTGAAGATGCCACGGCAACCAAAGCTAAAGACATCCCGGCAACAAGAAAACAACCATAGCGTTCAAGCAAGAGAATCAAGACACCGACCAAAAGGAAACTAATCATCTACGATGATGAACTCTCAGAGTAAGTCATCGTATGCATTTTAATTTTAATTTTAATTTTAATTTTAATTTTAATTTTTCTCGTTATTTTATGCATGCATTGAGGACAATGCCTCACTCGAGTTTTGGGGGGGGATTGTTATTAGTAGTTACCATGTTTAGTTACATTCATCTTAAGTATTACATTTAGGATACATAAATTGCTTGCCATGCCTTTAATTGGAACAAGAATTGCTTAGATTTGATGAATATTCAATGATGACTTTGCCAATGCACTTAATTGATAGAATTTTTATTCTAGGATAACCATGGAAAAACTTAGAATTTTACTATGATGCTAAATTTGATGAAACACTGTTGTGGTTTGATTGATTTAAGGAATTCTAGTGAACTTAGGTTGATAATTAACAAATTGGGGGATTAGAATAAAAATTGAATGAATGCTAGAGGTGCCCGAAACTGGCTCTAGGATGTGTTAAAATTTTTTTAACTAGAGGTGCCCGAAACCGGCTCTAGTCGATTAAATTAACTTAAGAAAACTAAAAACAAAACACTAGAGGTGCCCAAAACTGGCTCTAGTTAAAACATGTTAAAAAGAACCCAATGAAGTAATTTGAAAACCTCTTGTTTGCATAGGATCCGAAAAATCAACTTGCACACAACTCCGCACACACTCACAAGCATTATAGTTTGATTCCGAGTAACTCCTAAGTTTTCCAAAAAATAAAAAGCCAATCATACTTTGTGCCCCAGTTCAGAGAATTGAAATCAAGTTCAAAGCTAAGTTTGTGAAAATTGAAGTCTTGGCGGTAATAATTATGAGTTTGCATTGCTTGAGGACAAGCAATAGTTCGAGTTTGGGGGTGTGATAAGTGTTCAAAAGTACTATTTTTCTTACCCTTTTTACTCATATTATTGTTAGACTTAGGCTCATATTAGTTCATAATTAGCTATTCATGCATTAATCCATGTTTCCTTCCATCGTTGGTAGTTTTTGTTGAAAAGATGCTGCTTTGGTGTGCTTTGTGTGTGTATGTGCAAGATCACTTGCCAAAGCAATGCCGAGCTAGTTGTCAGGGCAATGCATGAAGGATATGCCGAGCTAGTTGCCAGGGCAATGCATGAAGGAGACGCCAAGCCAGTTGCCATGGCAATTGTCGACAAAGAGAAAATGCAATAGGGATGTCAAAATTAATGACTTTACAAGCCCAAGATGACATGGAGCAAGGCCCAAGCCCAAAGGAATTTGATTGCCATGCAGAGATTAAAGAAGAATAAAATTCCAAGAAGATAGGAGAAGTTCTAATAGGAATAAAATTATAATAAAGAATTATATTCTTTAAAGATAATTTAATTCCAACTCAAACTCCTCCTCAAAGAAGGACTTTGGCCTAGCCCTATAAATAGCAAGGAGATTTCGACAACTTGGATCTAGGGCAAGGGAAATTTCGACAAGTCCAAGTAGGGCAAGAGGAGAGAATTTTCTACAAGCATCAAGGGCAAGGAGGATTTCGACAAGCCTCCTCCTTCATCCTTTTCTTTCTTGTTCGATTGGGTTCATGCTAGGGATTGTTTATCTTGTGTTTCTTTGGAACCTAGCCATGAACTAAATTTACTTGGCTATGGTTATTGTGTTTTATGGTTGTGAGAAACTATTGGTTTTTGTTTAGGTAATAAGAGTTTGCACTTTTCTATTCAAGGTTTATTCATTCTTGGTTCTTATTCTTGTTTGCGAGTGAATTGGGAGAGGATCTCGTGATTTCATCTATTTATCTAATATCGGGAGAGTTAGATTCAAGAAACGAATGAATATGATCTTTATTCAATCTATTGATGGTGAAGATTAATCCGGCTTAGGAATAAGTTAAGGATTTCAACGGCTAAGAGGAGTGCAAGATTGGTTGTTGTTCACCCTTGATTCACGCAGGGATGTATTAACAAGGCATGCACAAGTAGCTAGAGTTTCGACTTAGGGATAAGAAGAAACCATTGAAGAACGCTCTGCCGAACCTTAAAGGTTGCTGCCCAGACGCCCAAGTAGTTGCCCAGGCAACCATCGATTAGTTGCCAAGGCAACCCCGTTGTGCAAGTTGCCACGGCAACTGAGTTGCCCTTGCACTCTTTTACCAAGACGATCCAATCGGCTATCACACCTCAACTCACGATAACCTGGCCTATTCTCTCTTTTTCTTTCATCTATTCTTTTAGTTTATTGCTTTTACTTTTCTCGTTAATTAAAACCTCTATTATCAATTGTGTTTTTATTTTCACAGTGCAGTAACTTAAGCAAAGTGGCCCAAACCAATCCCTGTGGAGACGATACTCATATCACTTTATTACTTGTGACGTGTATACTTGCACATTTGCGTAGCACTTATTACACGCAACAGAGGCCTAGAGAAGACTGAATCATGCCATAAAAGGGGTTGTAATGAAAGAAATCATCAAATGGCTTGACACCGGCATCATATACCCTATCTCTGATAGTACATGGGTAAGTCCGGTACAATGTGTACCAAAAAAGGGAGGTATAACAGTGGTAAGTAATGAAAACAATAAACTCATTCCAGCCAGGACTGTGACCGGTTGGAGGGTTTGTATGGATTACCAAAAGCTAAACAAAGCCACTAGGAAAGTTCACTTCCGTTACCCTTTATTGATCAAATGCTTGACCGTCTTGTAGTAAACCCTTTTATTGTTTTCTTGATGATTATTCAGGTTACAATCAAATTGCCATAGCACCAGAAGATCAAGAAAAAACAACCTTCACATGCCCATACGGTACTTATGCTCTCCGAAGGATGCCGTTCGGACTGTGTAATGCCCCGACAACCTTTCAAATATACATGATGGCTCTCTTTTCAGACATGGTCATAGTCTTCCTTGAGATCTTCATGGATGATTTTTCCATTTTTGGTAATGACTTCGACAGTTGCCTCGGTAATTTAGAGAAGGTGTTGGCAAGATGTGAAGAAACCGATTTAGTCCTTAATTGGGAGAAGTGCCATTTTATGGTAGATGAAGGAATAGTGCTCGGCCACAAGATTTCATCCAAGGGAATCGAATTAGACAAAGCCAAGGTGGACGTGATCGAGAGATTACCCCCACCAAGTTCGGTTAAAGGAATCTGAAGCTTTCTTGGACATGCAAGTTTTTTCAGGAGGTTCATTCATAATTTTTCTAAGATTACTAAACCCTTGTGCAATTTGCTTGAACAAGATAAAGTCTTCAATTTTGATGATTCTTGCACCCAAGCCTTCGAAACCCTAAAGGAAAAGCTTACCTCGGCACCCATTGTCGTTCCACCCGATTGGACGCTACCTTTTAAGCTCATGTGTGATGCAAGTGATTTCGCGATAGGAGCAGTCCTAGGCCAACGCACAGGTAAGACCTTTCACGTGATATACTACGCTAGTAAAACTCTTAATAACGCTAAAATGAATTACACAACAACGGAGAAAGAGTTACTAGCCGTAGTTTTCGCATTTGAAAAGTTTTGATCCTATTTGATTGGTACAAAGGTAATTGTTCATACGGACCATTCGACAATTAAGTATCTATTTGCTAAAAAGGATGACAAACCTCGTTTGATTCGTTGGATATTGCTTTTACAAGAGTTTGACATTGAAATTAAGGATAGGAAAGGAACAAAAAATCAAGTGGCCGATCACTTATCGCGCTTAGAACGCAATAGGGATGAGGATGCAAATTTAGAGATATGCGATGCATTCCCGGATGAGCAACTATTAGTTGCCTCGACAACCATGGATACGCATGCCTCGGCAACCCTTGACGCGCACGCCTCGACAACTCTAGATGTGTATGCCGCGGCAACCACTGATGCGCATGCCTCGGCAACTCCAGATGCGTATGCCTCGGCAACCACTGATGCGCACGCCTCGGCAACTCCAGACGTGTATGCCTCGGCAACCACTGATGCGCATGCCTCGGCAACCCTTGACGTGCATGCCGCGATAATTCTAGACTCGCACACCTCGGCAACCATGAAAGCGGTTGCCACGGCAACACATGCCTTGGCAACACCTGGTACGCAGATTTAGTTAACTTCCTTGTTTGTGGTATTTTACCTTATGGCCTTACTCACCAAGGGAAGAAGCGATTCCACCATGATGTTAAGCATTACTTTTGGGAAAAGCCTCTTTTGTTTAAACAATGTGCAGATCAGGTTATATGTCGATGTGTCCCTGAAGAGGAGCAACAGAATGTACTTCGGCAATGCCATTCTTCACCATATGGAGGACATTTTGGAGGAACACGTACCGCGACCAAAGTTTTGCAATCCGGTTTGTATTGTCCAACACTGTACAAAGATGCCCAAGAGTTTTACAAGCAATGTGATCGTTGCCAGAGGACGGGTAATATCTCTAGACGACATGAGATGCCGCTCCAAAACATCCTCGAGGTAGAATTATTCGATGTATGGGGGGTTGATTTTATGGGACCTTTCCCATCTTCATTGGTAACCTCTACATTCTACTTGCCGTCGACTACGTGTCTAAATGGGTTGAGGCAGCTACAGTTCCCGCCAGCGATTCCAAGTCTGTGCAACGATTCTTACAAAAAAATATATTTAAACAGTTTGGGATGCCGAGAGCAATTATCAGTGATGAAGGCAAGCACTTTGACAACAGACTCATTGCCAAGATGTTACAACGCTTTGGTGTATCTCACAAGATTGCCACGGCATATCACCCACAAACCAATGGGCAAGCAAAAATTTCCAACCGGGAATTGAAGGGTATACTCGAGAAAGTTGTAAATCCCTCTAGGAAGGATTGGTCAGTAAGACTAGATGATGCACTTTGGGCATATCGCACTGCATTAAAAACACCATTAGGTATGTCTCCCTTCCGACTTGTCTATGGCAAAACATGCCATCTACCGGTGGAAATCGAACACAAGGCATATTGGGCAATCAAGACCGTGAATATGGATTGGGAGAGTGCCAGGCAAAAGCGTTTGTTGGACCTCAACAAGATAGAAGAATTTCGTGCACTCGCCTATAACAATGCACGGATCTAAAAGGAGAAAACAAAACAATGGCATGACAAGAAACTATTGTCGCGACAATTCACGCTAGGGCAACTAGTTCTATTATTCAATTCTCGGATGAAACTTTCCCGGGAAAACTGAAATCAAGATGGTCGGGACCATTTGAAGTTGTCAAACTATTCTCCCATGGTGCCTTGATAATCAAGTCCATCATTGACGAATATGAATTCAAAGTTAACGGACAAAGACTGAAGCACTAGAACGGTGCCCATGTGGAACGTAACAAAGAAGTGTTCACCTTAGGAGATGCATGAGCATGCTCTCCTTTTGATATTTTCTTTTTTTTTTGAACTATTTAATTTTAATTTTATTTTTTAATTTCGATTATTTCTCTTTTTAGGATAGATTTATTTATTTTCTTTAAGATTAAGACTATATCTTTCTTTCATATTTATCTAATTTTTTTTAAATTTTAGGTTTAAGAATTTCTTTGCACATCTTTATTTATTTTCTTTTATTAGTTTATCTTTAATTTTAATCCTTATTTTATTTTTGAATTGTAGGAAAATAGTTCAAGATAAAGAGGATTTTGATTTAAGAAGGAAGCTTCTTCAACAAGGAAACTAATGGGCTAAATCTAAGGCTTATATTAAGCCTCTAATTTACCCTAAATAAACCCTACATAGCCGGCCAAACCCTTCCCCTTCACCAAACCCCCTAGCCGTCCCCTTCCCCCAATCAAAACCCTTGTTTTCTTTATTTCCAATTAATCTTACCCACCATATTTACTACCTATCTTTTCTATTTAACCCATCACCCTTAACCTCCAAGAAACCTATTCCTACTTTTCATCTTGCAACTCTTTAGTTTCTTTTGCTTTCTTTTTTTTTTGTTTCTACCAAACTCACAACCAAGATCATCCATGGCATCCAAAATCGAATTTTTGGTTCATCAAAGTTCCTCCAAAAAAACAAGATACAAGAAGTTTGCTACACCGATGGTTCAAGAAAGATTTCACTCCAAGTTTGAAAGCTGGAATATTTGCGAAGAACAAGGCTTCGAATACTCCAACTCTCATCAAGATTTCAACCTTGAACCATTCATCTTCAAAGGATTACACATCAAAAGTGGCAAATCTTTTGCCATCAATCAGAACCAGGTAACATCTCATGGGTAAGAAAATTCTATGCTCACTCACCTAACCCAAATAATCCTTATGTTTTTGTTCGTGACAAGGCTATACTCATAAGCCCCAAAAGCATCAACACCTTTTACGGGCCCTACGTTGAGAAGGACGAGCATCAAGCATTTTTTGATCAACTCACGCCCAAGCAACTCGACAAGGTGCTTCAAGAACTCACTCTACCGGGAACTCATTGAAACGACGGTAAATACAAGGGCATGGTAAACCGCATTCGGCTTAAACCCGAGGCAAAATTATGGAATAAGTTTGTTAAAACTTCTTTAATGCCTACAACACACAATACCACCGTTGATACACCTCGTCTTTTACTCATACATTCTATCTTGCATAATCGCATCATTAACATTGGAAAAATTATTTGTGATGAGATTTTTGTATGTAGCACAAAAGACAAGGGTTCTCTTTTCTTCCCTTGCTTAATTTCCAATCTCTGCAAGGAGATGCATGTCCCAAGTGAGTCCACTGATGAAAAGGCCCTACCAAAGTCTGGTTGGAATCGAGCATAAATCTGAAAGCTAATGGGAGAGGCACCGGTAAAATCCCCAACACCTTCAATTTCTACAGCAACTCCTGCCGCCTCGGCAACTCCTAATGCCCAAGCAACTGATGCCCAGGCAACTCGAACAGCAACCCCATGACAACTTGAAGCACTCTTACAACTGTTGGTGAACCGCCTTAGGCAAATTGAAGACCAGCAACTAATGTTGATGCGCTACATGAAGGATCACAACAATGCCATCACCCAAGTCATCCTGGAAAAGTACCCGGACAGCCGCGTGCCGTTCCTTATCTTTCCTACCGAAATCCTTACCACGACAACCAATGAAGCAGTTGCCACAACAACCGCAACAGAAGATGCCACGACTACCAAAGTTAAAGACGTCCCGACAACCACTGTAAAAGCCAAAGGAAATGCACCTATGCCTGAATCAACTCGTACTGAATCATTGTCTGATTTTTCAGATTCGGACGAGTCCTCCATTGTACCAAGAAGACCACACCAATCGAATCCTCCAAGCCCAAGCGAAAGGCCAATGACATTAAGGAAGAGGACGATGAGGACACCCCCGTACGAGGATCGATTCCACCATCGACAATGTTGCGTGTAATAAGTGCTACACAAATGTGCAAGTATACACGTCACAAGTAATAAAATGATACGAGTATCGAGTATCGTCTCTACAGGGATTGGTTTGGGCCACTTTGCTTAAGTTACTGCATTGTGAAAATAAAAACACAATTGATAATAGAGGTTTTAATTAACAAGAAAACTAAGAGCAATAAACTAAAAGAATAGATGAAATTAAAATAGAGTGAATAGGCCAGGTTATCATGAGTTGAGGTGTGGTAGCCGATTGGATCGTCTTGGTAAAAGAGTGCAAGGGCAACTCAGTTGCCGTGGCAACTTGCACAGCGGGGTTGCCTTGGCAACTAATCGATGGTTGCCTGGGCGACTAGTTGGGCAACTACTTGGGTGTCTGGGCAGCAACTTCAAGGTTCGGCAGAGTGTTCTTCAATGGTTTCTTCTTATCCCTAAGTCGAAACTCTAGCTACTTGTGCATGCCTTGATAATACATCCCTGCGTGAATCAAGGGTTAACAACAACCAATCTTGCGCTCTTCTTAGCCATTGAAATCCTTAACTTATTCCTAAGCCGGATTAATCTTCACCATCAATAGATTGAATAAAGATCATACTCATTCGTTTCTTGAATCTAACTCTCCCGACATTAGATAAATAGATGAAGTTACGAGATCCTTTCCCAATTCACTCGCAAACAAAAATAAGAACCAAGAATGAATAAACCTTGAATAGAAAAGTGCAAACTCTTATTACCTAAACAAAATCCATTTGTTTCTCACAACAACAAAACACAATAACCCTAACCAATCAAGTTAGTTCATAGTTGGGTTCAAAAGATATACAAAGAATAATCCCCAAACCATGAATCTAATGGAAGAAAAGAAGAAGAAGAAGAAATTGAACTCTCACCCCCTTGCTCTCTTGTCGAAATCTCTTCCTTCTTGCCCTTTGGAGTTGTCAAAAATCCTCTCTTCTTGCCCCCCTTGGAGTTGACGGCTTGGTGATATATTTATAGGGCTAGGTCAAAGTCCTTCTTTAAGGAGGAAGTTAAGTTGGAATTAAATTATCTTTAAAGAATATAATTCTTTATTATAATTATATTCCTTCTAGAACTTCTCCTATCTTCTTGGAATTTAATTCTTCTTTAACCTCTTTATGGAAATCAAACTCCTTTGGGATTTAGCTTTGCTCCACGTCATCTTGGGCTTGTCTAGTCATCAATTTTGACTACCATATCACCTTATTCTTTGTCGACAATTGCCCTGGAAACTGGCTCAGCGCCTCCTTCATGCATTGCCCTGGCAACTAGCTTGGCGTCTCCTTCATGCACTGCCCTGACAACTGGTTCTAGACTTGTTTAGGCAAGTGATTCTGCACACACACAAAAACATACCAAAGCAGCATCTTTTTCCACAAAAATCACCAAGTTATGTAATCAAGCTCAACGGTGGAAAGAAACATGAATTCATGCATGAATGACTAATTATGCAACTAATATGAGCTTAAGTCTAACAATAATATGAGTAAAAAGGGTAATAAAATAGTACTTTTGAACACTTATCAGGCAACAAGAAAGCAACCACCGCGTTCAAGCAAAAGAATCAAGACACAGACCAAAAGGAAACTAATCATCCATGATGACGAGCTCTTGGAGTAAGTCCTCGTTTGCATTTTACTTTTCTTTATTGTTATTTTTATTTTTCTTTGTTGTGCATTGAGGACAATGCCTCACTCGAGTTTGGGGGGATTGTTATTAGTTAGTTACCATGTCATCTTAAGTATTGCATTTAGGATACATAAATTGCTTGCCATGCCTTTAGTTGGAACAAGAATTGCCTAGATTTGATGAATATCCGATGATGACTTTGCCAATGTACTTAATTGATAGAAGTTTTTATTCTAGGATAACCGTGGAAACACTTAGAATCTTACTATGATGCTAAACTTGATGAAACACTTTTGTGGCTTGATTGATTTAAGGAATTCTAGCGAACTTAGGTTGATAGTTAAAAAATTGGGGGATTAGAATAAAAATTGGATGAATGCTAGAGGTGCCCAAATTTGGTTCTAATATGTGCTAAAAATTAATTGATAGAGGTGCCCGAAATTGGCTCTAGTATGTGCTAAAAATTGATTGCTAGAGGTGCCCAAAACTGGCTCTAGTCGAATAAATTAATTAACTTAAGAAAACTAAAAACAAAACACTAGAGGTGCCCAAAACCGGCTCTAGTTAAAACATGTTAAAAGAACCTAAGGAAGTAATTTGAAAACCTCTTGTTTGCATAGAATCTGAAAAATTAACTTGCACACACTCACATGCATTTTTGTTTGATTCTGAGTAACTCTTAAGTTTTCCGAAAAATGAAAAGCCAATCATACTTTGTGCCACGGTTCTGAGAATTGAAATCAAGTTCAAAGCTAAGTTTGTGAAAATTAAAGTCTTGGTGGGTAATTATTAGTTTGTATTGCTTGAGGACAAGCAATAGTTTGAGTTTGGGGGTGTGTTAAATGTCTAAAAGTACTATTTTATTCACCATTTTTATTCATATTATTGCTAGACTTAGGCTCATATTAGTTGCATTATTAGCCATTCATGCATGTTTGCATTGTTTCCTTGGTGGACAAGCTTGATTTCATATTTTGCTTAATTTTGTGGAAAAAGGGTGCTGCCGATAGTTGTTTTTGTGTGTGTGCAGAATCACTTGCCTAAACAAGCCTGAAACCAGTTGACAGAGCAGTGCATGAAGGAGATACCGAGCTAGTTGCCAAGGCAATTGTCGATAAGGGATAAGATGATATGGAAGTTGAAATTGATGACTAGATAAATCCAAGATGACGTGGAGCAAAGTTAAATCCCAAAGGAGTTTGATTTCCATGAAGAGGCCAAAGAGAAATTAAATCCCAAGAAGATAGGAGAAGATCTAAAAGGAATTTAAATATAATAAAGAATTATATTCTTTTAAAGTATTTAATTCCAACTTAACTTCTTCCTCAAGAGAGACTTTAACCTAGCCATCTCCTATTTAAAGGAGACCAAGCCGTCAACTCCAAGAGAGCAAAATGGAGAGATTTCGACAAGGGCTTTCAACCATTCTTCATCTTTTTCTTTCTTGTTCGATTAGGTTTATGTTAGGGATTCTTTGTTTTGTGTTTCTTTGGAACCTAGCCATGAACTAAATCTATTTGGCTAAGGTTATTGTGTTTTGTGGTTGTGAGAAACAATTGGATTTTGTTTAGGTAATAAGAGATTGCACTTTCAGTTCAAGGTTTACTTATTCTTAGTTTTTATTCTTGTTTGCGAGTGAATTGAGAGAGGATCTCGTAACTCTATCTATTTATCTAATATCGGGAGAGTTAGATTCAAGAAATGAATGAGTATGGTCTTTATTCAATCTATTGATGGTGAAGATTAATCAGATTTAGGAATAAGTTAAGGATTTCAACGGCTAAGAGGAGCGCAAGATTGGTTGTTGTTCACCCTTGATTCACGCAGGGATGTATTGTCAAGGCATGCACAATTAGCTAGAGTTTCGACTTAGGGATAAGAAGAAACCATTGAAGAACACTCTGTCGAACCTTGAAGTTGTTTCCTAGCCACCTAAACAGTTGCCCAGCCAGTTTCCCAGGCAACCGTCGATTAGTTGCCAAGGCAACCCCACTGCGCAAGTTGCCACGACAACTGAGTTGCCCTTGCACTCTTTTACCAAGACGATCCAATTGGCTATCACTCCTCAACCCACGTTAACCTGGCCTATACTCTCTCTTATTTGATTTCATCTATTCTTTTACTTTATTGCTTTCTAGTTTAGTTGTTAGTTAAAACTCCTACAATCTTCTACTTGTGTTCTTTTACTTTTTACAGTGCAAGAGACTAGATTCTTGAAGTGGCACCAATCCCTGTGGAGACGATATCTTTTATACTATAACTTGCGACGTGTACACTTGCACAATTGCGGAGCACTTATTACACTCAACATTAACTCCTCAAAAGTACATAGTTGTGCATTTAGCTAGTAAAATCATTCATTTGCATTAAGGAGTTAAGGAACGTTTCCTTCGCCAGAGTAAATTTGTATTTCTTTACTGTGGCAGGAGCAGGATAGAAGCTGATAGCAAGAGGAGCAGAAGAAAAATATCGAGTAGCGATTGGCAAAAGTAGGATAAGGATTGCCAAGCTTGTTTGGCAAAAAAGGATAGTTGATGTCTGATTAGTTAGCCGCTGGTCAAAGATCCATTCAGCCCTAAATTCAAACTAGAGGATAAGAAGATAACGAGCTTATCTCAAGTGCGTAACCAACTTTCAAATTCAAACCCAATCTAGGGTTTCCACGAGTGCCTATTTAAAGAAAGCCCAATGATGAACCGAAGAGAGAGATCAATGGAGGCTACACCATGGTAAAGAAAGAGGGAAAACTGTGGTTCGACCATTCTAAGACCAAGAGCTCTAGATCCATTGAAGGGGTGCATCAATAGATCTTCTTCTTTGCCCATTTCTCTTAGTTTTAATTCCGTTTTAATGATGGTGTTATTTGAAAACGATGATGTGTTGATGGTTCCCCCAACCATGAACTAATTCTTTTAAGTTGGCTGGGAATGTTTTTACGATGAACTCTTATCTAAATTTTAGTTTTTAATAATAGAATGCTTTGGCATTTTGGTTTATCCTGCTAGTACTTAATTTTCCTAAATTGTTTACCAAACGGCAGTTGGCATTGCATGCATATTATCCCTTAATATCTTAAAAGACTCAAGAGATAACGATTAATTGCCAGGTACTACGGTGAAAAACTTCGACAGAAGATGTTCAAGTAGTTGAGGTTACTTTGGAAGTGAATCTACCCCTTAGGAGTAAAGATTAGAACTTTGCCAAGTTAATTATTAAAAAACATCACTATAGACATATACGAGTTAATCGTAATTAAATTAGGGTATTGCTATCGACAGAGGCAATACTAACCTTAAAATCTGCTCGGTAATAAAACTAAGGCTGGAAGTTATTAAATGTTGTCTTTGCTAGCATGAAATCTATACATCCCTTGCCAACACCCACAATCCATTTGAATACATTTGTTTGCCAATCTGCCTGAACTTTTACTTTCTTTTCCTTAGTCATTTTTCTTAAATCTAAAACCCAATCCAAACTCATTTGTTTCATTTCACAAGCAATTATTGTAGCATTGAATACTTGGACAATTTATATAGATATGATACTTATCTTACTGCTGTATTACTTGCTGACCATGTATACTTGCATGCAAAAGACCTAAACTTGGCATTATTTTATTACATATTTACACTAATTTATCAATTATTTGCCAAGCTTTTGTCAGTTGACAAGTTTTTGGTGACATTGCTGGGGATTGCAATAGAATTTATTGTTTTGATTTTTGCTTGTTTTTATTTATTTATTTTGTTTGTTTGGTGTATGTTTAGGAGCCGCGCTGCAGAAGAAGATTGTCTATACGACCCAGAGATTGAAAGAACCCTACGCAGATTAAAAATAAAACTTTGAGAAATGGCTCATAATGGAAATGGAGTAGACGATGTCATAAATAATAAGGAGAATCCACTAATAAATAATGGGATACCGTCCACACCTGTTGTTGCTGCTGAAAATCCTGAAGAAAGACCTATTAGAGAACACTTAGCCCCAAGCATGGACAATTTGATGCCAGGACTGAATAGTACTGAGGTAAATGCAGTCAATTTTGAACTTAAACCGGTAATGATTCAAACGTTATTGAATGTAGGTCAATTTGATGGATCATCTACTAGAAACCCAAGACAACACTTGAAGCAATTCATAGAGGTGTGCCAACTATTTCAGCAACCTGGTATAACTGAAGAGACAGTGAAGCTAAGACTATTCTCATTTTTCTTGAGAGATAGAGCAAAATTATGGCTAAGTTCTTTGCCACCTGGTTCAATCACTTCATGGGCAGAATTATGCCAGAAGTTCCTTCTGAGATTCCAGCCACCTAAACTTAATGCCAAGCTGTGAAGTGAAATCATTACTTTTAGGCAAGTTGATGATGAGACTTTGTATGATGTCTATGAGCATACTAGATACTTGTTAAGAAGATGCCCCATGCATGGATTCCCACTTGAACCCAAATGGAGACTTTTTATAACAAACTCAATGCTCATGCCAGGACTATGGTTGATGCTTTGGCAAATGGTTCGTTGCTAGACAAAAATTACACGGAGGCATTTGACATCCTTGAAAGGATTGCCACCAATGATCTCCAATATCCTACTACTAGACTGAGAACCACAACAAAAATGACTGAAAAATTAGAGCTTGATGCACTATCGTCAATCAATGCTCAGATTTTCAATCTCACTAACATAGTGAAGACGCTGCAAAAGCTTACTGAAGTCCGAGAAGTAAAGGTGTTAGAACCGTTTTGCACTATTTGTAGAGGGGATCATAATGTGGAAGAATGCCTAGCAAACCCTGAATCGATAAATTTTGTTGGCAATTTCATTCGTAATTTTAAACCATGTTCCAATACCTATAATGCAGGTTAGAAGTAACATCCAAACTTTTCATGGGCAAACCAAGGCAGTAACCAATATAATGCCCAACGTCAGAACACAATGCACCACCAAGATTTAATCAGAATATGATGCCACAGAGAGAACAAAGCAATTTTCATCAAGAGCATAGATCTACCCAAGCGAATACTCTAACCGAGTATATGGAGCAAAATGATGCAACTGTCCAGAGTCTAGCAGCATCTGTGCGAAACTTGAAAGTTCAACTAGGGCAAATTGCCAATGCACTCAATAATAGACCCTAGGGAAATTTTCCAAGCGATACGGAGGATGCTTGGCAAAAAGGTAGAGAACAATGCAAGGCAGTAACTCTTTGGAGTGGCAGTAACACGTGTTAGACAATAACACCCGTTAGACAGTTAACTAATTGCCAGGACGAGAAATTGATGCCAACAGATGAACCCAAAGAAACAGAAAAGAAGGAGGAGAGCTCTAACAATGCTAGACTTCAATCTGATGCCAACACCACTTTGGCAAAACCAGTAGAACCAGCATTCACTTATCCACCACCACCTTTTCTACAAAGGCTCTAGAAACACAAATAATACCAGTAGTTTAAGCACTTCTTAAAAGTTATTAAACAACTATAGATCAACATACCATTAGTAGAATCTCTCGAACAAATGCCCAACTATGTCAAATTCATAAAGGACATCTTGCCCAAAAAGAAGATGTTGGGCGATTCCAAGACGGTTGCTCTTACTAAAGGATACAGTGCAATGATCACCAATCGATTGCTACCAAAATTGAAAGATCAGGGAAGATTTACAATTTTCTATACGATGGGCAATAAATTCATGGGCAAGACACTGTCTGACTTGGGAGACAACATCAATCTAATGCCAATTTCAGTTTTTAGAAAACTTGGCATTGAAGCAAGGCATACCATAGTAACACTCCAGCTAGCAGATCGATCTTATGCACATCCCAATGGTAAGATTGAGAATGTGTTGGTAAAGGTATATCAATATATATTCCTAGCTAATTTTATTATTTTAGAATATGAAGCTGATGTTAATGTCCTAGTAATTTTGGGAAGACTATTTCTTTCCACGGGTAGGATTTTAATTGATGTTAAAAAAGGTGAGCTTACTATGTGTATGAATGATCAACAAGTTACGTTTAATGTATTTCAAGCTCTTAAGTGTGCAGATAAACTTGAAGAATGCCAAGTTGTTGAGCTGATAGAGTCTAATTGTAGTATGGATGTAGTAACTTTTTGCCAAGACACTGATGATAATGCTAAAGAACTGGATGAAGAGGATATGCTGAGTGAAGAATCTAAAGAAACAACCATGCTGAATGAGGTCATGAGTTATTTTGGGATACCTGAACCACTTGAATTGGCTGAAAGAGAAATCAAGGCACCTAAACCATCCGTTGAGGAACCACCATAACTGGAATTGAAACCTTTGCCAAGCCACCTCAAATATGCTTACCTGGGAAATAACTCAACTTTGCCAGTGATCATTCCGATTTGACTGATGACCAGAAGGAAAGATTGTTGGAGACATTAGGCAATCACAATCAACCCTTGGGGTAGACCTTGGCTGATTCCAAGGTATAAGCCCAACAATTTGTATGCATAAAATTATTTTAGAGGATTACCATGTCAAAACAATCGAGGCTCAAAGGAGATTGAATCCCAGCATGAAGAAGGTAGTCAAGAAAGAAATCATAAATGGCTAGATGCTAGGATAATTTACCCCATTTTTAACAGCTTGTGGGTCAGCCTGGTGTAGTGCGCGCTAAAGAAGAAATGAATGACCGTGGTCTAGAATAACAAAAATAAAATGATCCATTCGAGGACTGTGACATGCTAGAGAGTGTGCATGAACTATAGGAAGCTAAATAATGCCACTCGAAATGATCACTTTCCACTTCCATTCATCGATCAAATCTTGGATAGATTGGTAGGGAAGGCATTTTATTAATTTCTAGACGACTACTCAGGCTATAATTAGATTGCCATCACGCTAGAAGATCAGGAGAAAACTATGTATACTTGTCCATATAGGACATTCGCTTTTAGAAGAACGCAATTTGGATTGTGTAATGCCCCAACAGTGTTTCAACGTTGTATGATGTTGATTTTCTCGGACATAATTGAGAATAACTTAGAAGTCTTCATGGATGATTTCTCGGTGTTTGGCAAAACATTCGAGGAATGTCTTCAAAGTCTGAAACTTGTTCTCCAGAGATGCATTGAAACCAACCTGGTCCTGAACTGGGAGAAATGCCACTTCATGGTGAAGGAAGGCATACTTCTCGGACATAAAGTGACTAAGAATGGACTGGGGGTTGCCAAAGCAAAGGTAGAGGTAATAAAACAATTGCCACCACCCACAAGAGTCAAAGGTATTAGAAGTTTCTTGGGACATACAGGTTTTTATCATCATTTTATTAAAGATTTCTCAAAAATTTCTAGACCTTTATGCTTACTTTTAGAACATCATACCCCTTTTGCGTTTGACGATTCTTGTTTTAAAGCTTTTCAAGAATTGAAAGATAGGTTAATTAATGCCCCTATAGTCACGACACCAGATTAGAATAAGCCATTCGAGCTCATGTACGATGCCATCGACTATACCGTTGAAGCTGTGTTAGGATAGAGGCATGGCAAAATTTTCTATACCATCTATTATGCCAGCCGAACATAAATGAGGCCCAACTTAATTACACAACAACTGAGAAGGAGTTCCTTGTAGTTGTCATTGCGTTTGACAAATTCAGATCTTACCTGGTGAGTAGTAAAGTTGTGGTATACACAGACCATTTAGCAGTTAAGTATCTCTTGGAAAAGAAAGATGTTAAGCTCAGACTTATCCGATGGACACTTTTGTTACAAGAATTTGACCTCGAGATACGAGATAAAAAAGGGAATAAAAACTTGGTAGCTGATAATTTCTCTCATTTAGAGCACCACCATGAGGATGGCAATGCTATTTCTATTAGAGATGAGTTTCCTGATGAATATTGCTTGCAGTCAATACAATGCTATGGTATGTTGACATAGTCAACTACCTGGTTAGTAGGATTTTGCCACCAGACTTAGCATGTAATGCCAAGAAGCAATTTTTGAAAGACATACGACAATATTATTGGGATGAGCCATTTTTGTTCAAATATTGTACCGACCAAATCATCCTTCGATGTGTTCTAGAGGATGAACAACAAAATATTCTTCAACTCTGCCATGCAGCACCATATGAAGGCCACTTTTCTAGAATGTAGAACGCAGCCAAGGTCCTGCAGTTAGGATTTTTTTGGCCTACACTTTTCAAAGGTGCCCATTATTTTGCCAAGGCATGTGACAGATGTCAGCGTACTGGAAACATTTCCAGCAGACATCAATTGTCACTTTAGAATACCATGTCTATGGAGCTGTTTGATGTGTGGGGGATAGACTTTATGAGTCATTTTCTCCCATCATTTGGCAATTTATACATACTTGTGGCAGTAGACTATGTCTTAAAGTGGGTTGAAGTTGTTGCTCTCCCATCAAATGATGCCAAGGCTGTTACCAAGTTCCTACACAAGCACATCTTTACCAGATTCAGTGCCCCTAGAGCCATCATTCACGATAAAGGTTATAATACCCCAAATTTTACTAAGTTGATTAAGGATCATTTAGTACTAAGATAATAGCTTAAAAGTTATCTTAGTGACTAAAATGACAAAAAATGCAAAAGTTAGGATTTCTTCGATTATGGGTTATGTAAAAGGAATTTCTGAGATTTAAAAGCATCAGATGATAGAGGGCAAGTTAATTAGGGTACTTGCAAAGTTTGGTTGAAATCTGAGGAAAATTGGAATGGGAATTGAAGTTTAAAATTTAATGACCAAAATGTTAAGCAATCAAAACTTGTGTGGTACAAGACTAAATATAAAAAATTGAAGGACTACAGTTGTAATTTCCCAAAATTTAGGGGTTTTATTTCATAAATAGATAGGTCACCTAAGGGTATGAATCAAGTGTGGAATTCTGGTTTGAAGCGATATTTTGATTGTTGGGAAATCGCAGTCAAAGTTTAAGTGGAATTCGGGTATCCGGATCGAACTGGAAAACTATGAAATTTTACTATATGATAGAAGAAGGATATAAAAAAAATATTACCAAGTTTTGGAAATGTTTTTAGTTCAATTCAGGATGAATCCTATGATTTATTTTGATTAAGGAATTTATTTAGTAGCGGATAAAATTCTCGATAATTATCGGTAAATCAGATCGAGCTAAAATTTCAGGGATAGTTCCATGGATCTTAGAAGAGTCATAAAATATTATTTTATGACTATTTGGATGTTAAAAAGATCAAGAAAAAAATTTAAATCGATTGAAATGATATGGAATGACAATTTGATGAATAAGTTGATCGGTAAAGGGCATTTTAGTTATTTTTCCCAAAAGAGACATGGAAGGAATTTTGAGATTTCTTTTATTGATGAATAGTGGCTGATTAGAATCCAAATAAGTCTAGTTGGAATGTTACAAAATGGCAAATTAGAAATATAGATCTAGTTGGATGGTATTTTTGGAAAGTGGAATTTATTGAATTAAAAATTCATCTTTTATAATACAAGTGGCATAAATAAATGAAAATATGAATGAATTATCAGCAAATAACTCTCCAAAATCGTGGTGAAGAGGAGAAAGAATAAGAAAATTTTCCAAGCTCGATTTAAGTCCTAAATCTCGGTTTTAAGGTAATCTTTTGAACTACAAAGTTGTTATATTCTTCCAGCTCTATCTTTTGATGTAAATAATTCATAGAATACTTGCTTGGTTGATGATATTTGATATGAGGAAGAAATTACGGTTTATGAACAAATTGAGGCTTTTGAAATTTTATGATTCCATGATTGAATTCAAGTTGGAATCAAGCTTATATGATGTTAAAATCATGTTATTGAGTTAGGATTTAAAGCCTACATATTTTGGTTTGTATGGAGAAGATTAGGGTTTATGGATTTAAGTCTAACTTAGGATTTGTGATGTTGGATTAAGGATCTAGTAAGCTTGATTTATTGCTTGGAAGCAGAACCCTAAGTTAAATATATAGGGACCAATTCGACAAGCTTCAAAGTTAAGGGACCGAATCTGAATTTTATGAAATTTGAGTGGATTTATGTAATTAATGATTTTGGAGATGTGAAGTTGATGTTAGAATGCTAAACCGATGTTGAATCGAATTAGTGACCATTTTGACAATTTGTCAAAATCAAGTGACCAAATGGGAAATGAATTCTTGGATGGGGATTAAATCTGATTTTTAGTTAAAATAATAGAGTTAAGGTACTAATGTTGATTTAAGGACTAAATCGCAAAGTTAAGAAGCTTGAATCCTTACCTTTGCATTTTAGTGACTATTTCGGCAAAGAAAGAAAATTAGAGGGAACTATTTTGAATAATTATTTGATGAAGAAGATTATGAATTTGGTGGTTTGAAGCAAGTGATGGGTCTAAATCGACAAGTAGAAAAATAAGAAGAAGTTAGTATAAAATAGAAGTTTATTATGGAAAGCTATGTAGAAGATTGAATTTTTGACAATAACTTCGAACATTCACCATAAATTCTAAAAAAAATGTTTAGATGATAAATTTTATATCGATGCAAATATTTGTTCGTCTAGTTTCGTTTCCAACAAACAAAAACTGATTTCGAGTTCTGAGTTAAAAGATATGAATTTTTAATCAAATGAAGGTCAGAAAATTTATAGAGTAGTTTCTGCCAGGAAACTCAGTGAAGAGAGTTTGAAGAATTTTCATAATTATTGTTGCTTTTATTAATTTACGTTGCTTATACCGATAGAACTGTTATCGAATCTAGTTTCTCCAGTATAAAGGAAATTAAGATCTAGGATGTATTATGTCCTGTACAAGTAAATCTTTGAAGGTAGCACAAGTTGTCAGAAAATAGATTTTGAAACATTTTGTATTTAAATGTTAGTTAGCAAGTTCAGAAGAGTTAATGGAAATTCAAATTGGTCACTAAGGACCATAATGGGGTTTTGAAAAGTGCTGGGAAGAAAGGAAAATAATTGGAAATTTTATTTTCGAATGATTATGTTAAAAAGCAAGTTTAAGGTATTGTTAGATTTGAGTCTAACAAATATTTTACTATAATTATGTGATTGATGGAGTCAAGTCCGAATCAGAGAAGGTTCGAGGTACTATGAAAGAAAATATCAAACTAGGACTTAGTGAGGCATCGTGTAAAGTGGTCAAGGTGAGCGCATTTTTACTTATTTATTATTTATGTGATATGAATGAGTACATTTTTATTTATTCTTATATATATATATATATATATATTTATGACATGAGAGAGACTTGCGAGAAGTCGATCTTAATATTAATGAAAATATATGTTGATCAAAGTTATGTAAATGGCATATGTGATACATTGATATGACATAATGATTTATCTAAGATAAATTGAATTTTAGATATTTCGGTATGAACTGCCCATTATCGAATTATGTATAACAGTATTGAAGGATTGGATATTGAATAAGAAAATATTATATTGTTATGCCCAAGTACTAGTGTGAGAGGCTTTGGTATAATTGGATATCCATAGAGTCATAGCAGCTGCAATTCAGCACTACGGTGCGATGCAAACACTTCGATGTTGATATCAGAAGCTACGGTGTTCTAGTCACTTCAGTGATGTTTAGACACTTCGGTGTTGACTAGCACAAAAGGTGCGATAATGAGGAGCAAAGGGCATCCTCGAGTATGTACTTACCATCAGACGCTACTGCATTGCAGACACTACGGTGCTGAGATGACTTGTATACCATAGGTTCATATGAGAATCTTTGGTATAGTTGGATATCCATAGGGTCTTAGCAGCTGCGCCATAGCACTACGGTGCGAGATAGACTTGTTAGGGTCGAGATAGACTCTTCGGGGTCGAGATAGACTATACGGAGATGAGTTAGACTCTACAGAGTTGGTTCAAACACTACGGTGTCACATAGCACAAAATGTGCGAGTATGAGGAGCAAAGGGCGTCCTCGAGTACGTACTCATCTCAGTCGCTTCGGTGATGCAGACGCTACGGCGTCGTAGACATTATGGTGTCGTGATGACTCGCGTACCATAGCATCACATGATTTTGTACTTTGGGCTATAATACATGAAATGCATTTATGCAGGCAGTTAAGTTAAAAAGCTTAACGTATATTTGATTAATAAAATAAAGGTTTGATGATATGATATAAACTACAAATGGGACACGCTTGCCATTTTGCAGGAAATGTATAGCACTTTTAAATGACAGGAGAATGACTTTGATAAGTTTATTTTATGTTATTTCTATACATTGAAATGCTTTACTTCAATTTATAGTTGCCTCACTAAGTGAATACTTAGCGTGTGCTGTTTCACACGTAGGTTATTGGAAACTTACCGGAAGAGGAGTCAAGCATGTTAATCAAGCTACAATCTGCCAAACATCCGTAAGACATTCTAAATTTATGATATTCTTTAGTGGGCATGTATCAAATTATTCATTGGTTATTTTATAAGCTAGTTTTATGTCAGATGTTACAAAAATAAAAATTTACAAGTCAGGAAATCAGCTAAATAATTTAGTAACATCTTCAATGTGTATTAAATCATCAAATATAAGTTGATGGTGTTACATTAAGTGGTATCAGAGTTACAAGTTTAGCCGGTTCTGAATGCTAAACCGAGTTTGTTATAAGCTGTCAGTAAATACATGCCCCTAGAATGTCATATTACTGATTTGTTGATTGTATGACTTGAAGCTGCTCCTCATTAGTATAAGACGAGATAAGATTATAATAAGAAAAGTAAGACGCTATTGAATATCGTCAATCGACGAATCTCAAAGGTCAAGAAAGGACTCACAACGAGTACAATGAAGTAAAGTAGTTATTGTAATTAACTTCAGTTTGAGTTGAGTTACCTGCATAGTAAGGAGTTGATGCAGTAATTATAAGATGTTAGTCTTTAACATCTATACATGCACTTATGTTTATAACAACATAGATTATAAGGGAACATATCGACTTCATGGAGTACCAGCCTTGATAGTATCTAATAGAGATCCGAGGTTTACTTTAATATTTTGAAAGGTCTAAAAGATATGAATATTGAAAAGTCAGAAGAAGTAATATTATTCCTAAGGGAACATGTTTGTATTTGGGTGTATTAATGCCACAAAGTAGTACTTACAATAGAAGTGACCTGGAAAATTTTCTAGGAGTTAAAAGAGCTGAAAGCTCAGCTGTAAGAATTATTAGACTGGAGTTACAATTAATCAAGTGTACTATTGTAAGAAGCTCCAGAATTATTCATAGAAAGGAAGATAGTTCTTTACGACCTTGTAGTGATTATTTATAAAAGGTATATACCGTTAGTAGAAATTGCTTATAGTAATAGTTATCAAGAAAGTATACAGATGGCACCCTACGAGGCTTTCTACGGTCAAAAGGGTAAATCATTATTAAATTAGTTCGAGTTGAAGATCATAAATTAATTAAGTCGGATTTATTACAAGAAATGGAAGAAAAAGTAAAGATTATACAATATAATCTTAAAAAGATTAATGATTGATAGAATTCTTATGTAAACTTGAAAGGAAAAGATATTCAATTCGAAGACAAAGGAAGAACATGATGTCTATCTTTGCATTGTTCTTCAGACTATTCGAGAAAAGAAGCTATATGCTAAGTTGTTAAAGTGTAAATCTTGGTTGCCGAAAGTTGTTTTTCTTAGTCATGTTGTTTTGGCAGAAGAGATAAGAGTAAATCCCAAGAAAGTACCAACTATAGTTGAATAGAAACCTCTGAAGAATGTTTCCGAGGTTCGAAGTTTCTTGGGACTTGTTGGTTATTATCGAAAGTTTGTAAAGAATTTTTCGATGATTGCCTCCCCACTGACCAAGCTATTGAGGAAAGGTATGCCATTTAGTTGGACAAATAAGTGCCAATAAAATTTTGAGACTTTAAAGAAGATATTAATCGAAGCCTTGGTATTAGTACAACCAGAATCGGGCAAAGATTATGTAGTTTATAACGATGCTTCTCATAAAGGTTTGGGAAGTGTACTTAAGTAAGAAGGAAAAGTAGTGGCTTATGCTTCGAGACAACTTAAGATGAATGAGAGGAAATTATCCTACTCATGATTTGGAGCTAGAAATGATTGTATTTGCTTTAAAGATATAGCGTCATTATTTATATGGTGAATGATGCTATATTTACATAGATTAAAGAAGCTTAAAGTATCTGTTAACTAAAAAGAAGTTGAACCTGAGGCAAGAAGGTGGATAGTCAGTATAAGGATAAATATGATCAAAATAAGAATTTTGATATCGGATTTAAAAATTAAAATGTAGTAGAAGGTATTGAATTTGAATCGAACAAGATTATTAGGCGTGCTCAGGCCAGAGAAATTCAAGGATGGGTGACCTTATGGGAAGTGTCATGGAATCAAATTTTTGATGGAATAAGTAGAAGAAGGTGAAACCGGAGACTTTGAAATTAGTCTGATGGATGTATGTATTATCGAGGAAAAACCTATTTTTCAAACGATGAAGAATTAAAGAAACAACTTATCTTTGAAGTACGCTATAGTTCTTTGATTATACATCCAGTGGAAACTGGATGTATCAAGATTTAAAGAATCAATCTTGAAGGCCAAGTATGAAAAGAGTTATAACTGAGTTTGTTTCTAAATATCTGACATGTCAACAAGTAAAAGCAGAACTTCAGGTACCTTCTAAATTGTCGTGACTGATTTTAATTTCTCAATGGAAATAAGAACGAATGATGATGGATTTTGTATCAGGACTATCTTTGACATCGAATAAGAAGGATTCAATCTAGGTGATTGTTGATAGATTGACTAAGTTAGCACACTTTATCCATGTTCGAATAGATTGTCCTAGGGATAAGTATGTTGAGTTGTATATTAAGGAAATAAGTTAATTTATATTGTTAAAGTTCTTTGGAGAAATCATAAAATTGAGAAAATGACTTGGGAAAGAAAATGAGACGTGAGAAAGCAATTTCCTTACCTTTTTGAACCAGGTACGTGTTAAAAATTCGAGGATAAATTTTCTTAAGGGGGAGAGAATTGTAATACCCCAAATTTTACTAAGTTGATTAAGGATCATTTAGTACTAAGATAATAGCTTAAAAGTTATCTTAGTGACTAAAATGACAAAAAAATGCAAAAGTTAGGATTTCTTCGATTATGGGTTATGGAAAAGGAATTTCTGAGATTTAAAAGCATCAGATGATAGAGGGCAAGTTAATTAGGGTACTTGCAAAGTTTGGTCGAAATCCGAGGAAAATTGGAATGGGAATTGAAGTTTAAAATTTAGTGGCCAAAATGTTAAGCAGTCAAAACTTGTGTGGTACAAGACTAAATATAAAAAATTGAAGGACTAAAGTTGTAATTTCCCAAAATTTAGGGTTTTATTTTCATAAATAGATAGATCACCTAAGGTTTTGGATCAAATATGGAATTCTGGATTGAACCGATATTTCAATTGTTGGGAAATCGCAATCAAAGTTTAAGTGGAATTGAGGTATCCGGATCGAACTGGAAAATTATGAAATTTACTATATGATAGAAGAAGGATATAAAAAATCATTACAAGTTTTGGAAATGTTTTTAGTTTCATACAGGATGAATCCTATGATTTATTTTGATTAAGGAATTTATTTAGTAGCTGATAAAATTCTCGATAATTATCGATAAATCAGATCGAGCTAAAATTTCATGGATAGTTCCATGGATCTTAGAAGAGTCATAAGATATTATTTTATGACTATTTGGATGTTAAAAAGATCAGGAAAAAAATTAAAATCGATTGAAATGATATGGAATGGCAATTTGATAAATAAGTTGATCGGTAATAGGCATTTTGGTTATTTTTCCCAAAAGAGACATAGAAGGAATTTTGAGATTTCTTTTATTGATGAATAGTGTCTGATTAGAATCCAAATAAGTCTAGTTGGAATGTTACAAAATGGAAAATTAGAAATATAGATTTAGTTGGAGGGTATTTTTTGAAAGTGGAATTTATTGAATTAAAAATTTATTTTTATAGTACAAGTGGCATAAATAAATGAAAATATGAAGGAATTATCAACAAATTACTCTCCAAAATCGTGGTGAAGAGGAGAAAGAAGAAGAAAATTTTTCAAGCTCGATTTAAGTCCTAAATCTCGGTTTTAAGGTAATCTTTTGATCAACAAAGTTGTTCTATTCTTCCAGCTCTATCTTTTGATGTAAATAATTCATAGAATACTTGCTTGGTTGATGAGATTTGATATGAGGAATAAAATAGGGTTTGTGAACAAATTGGGGCTTTTGAAATTTTATGATTCCATGGTTGAATTTAAGTTGGAATTAAGCTTATATGATGTTAAAATCATGTTATTGAGTTAGGATTTAAACCCTACATATTTTGCTTTGTATGGAGAAGATTAGGTTTTATGGGTTTAAGTCTAACTTAGGTTTGTGATGTTGGATTAAGGAGATAGTAAGCTTGATTTGTTGTTTGGAAGCAAAACCCTAAGTTAAATATATATGGACCAATTCGACAGGCTTCAAAGTTAAGGGACCGAATCTGAATTTTATGAAATTTGTGTGGATTTTTATGTAATTAATGATGTTGGAGATGTGAAATTGATGTTAGAATGCTAAACCGATGTTGAATCGAATTAGTGACCATTTTGACAATTTGTCAAAATCAAGTGACCAAATAGGAAATGAATTCTTGGATGGGGATTAAATCTGATTTTTAGTTAAAATAATAGAATTAAGGTAGTAATGTTTATTTAAGGACTAAATGCCAAAGTTAAGAAGTTTGAAACCTTACCTTTGCATTTTAGTGACTATTTCAACAAAGAAAGAAAATTAGAGGGAACTATTTTGAATAATTATTTGATGAAGAAGATTATGAATTTGGTGGTTTGAAGCAAGTGATGGGACTAAATTGACAAGTAGAAAAAAGAATAAGTTAGTATAAAATAGAAGTTTATTAAGGAACGCTATGTAGAAGATTGATTTTTTGACAATAACTTGAAAATTCACCATAAATTCTAAAAAAATGTTTAGATGATAAATTTTATATCGATGTAAATATTTGTTCATCTTGTTTCGTTTCCAACAAACAAAAAACTGATTTGAGTTCCGAGTTAAAAGATATGAATATTTAATCAAATGAAGGTCATAAAATTTATAGAGTAGTTTCGCCAGAAACTCTGTGAAGGGTATTTGAAGAATTTTCATAATTTTTGAAGATTTTATTAATTTATGTTGCTTATACCGATAGAATCGTTATCGAATCTAGTTTCTCTAGTATAAAGGAAATTAAGATCTAGGATGTATTATGTCCATGTACAAGAAAATCTTTGAAGGTAGCACAAGTTGTCGAAAAATAGATTTTGAAACATTTTGTATTTAAATGTTAGTTAGCAAGTTTGTAAGAGTTAATGGAAATTCAAATTGGTCACTAAGGACCATAATGGGTTTTTGAAAAGTCTTTGGGAAGAAAGGAAAAATAATTGGAAATTTTATTTTCGAATGATTATGTTAAAAATCAAGTTTAAGGTATTGTTAGATTTGAGTCTAACAAATATTTTACTATAATTATGTGATTGATGGAGTCAAGTCCGAATCGAGAGAAGGTTCGAGGTACTATGAAAGAAAATATCAAACTAGGACTTAGTGAGGCATCGTGTCAAGTGGCCAAGGTGAGCGCATTTTTACTTATTTATTATTTATGTGATATGAATGAGTACATTTTTATTTATTATATATATATATATATATATATATTTATGACATGAGAGAGACTTATTAATATTAATCTTAAATGTTAATGAAAATATATATGTTGATCAAAAATATTAAATGGCATATGTGATACATTGATATGACATAATGATTTATCTAAGATAAATTGAATTTTAGATATTTGGGTATGAACTGCCCATTATCGAATTATGGATAATAGTATTGAAGGATTGGATATTGAATAAGAAAATATTATATTGTTATGCCCAAGTACTAGTGTGAGAGGCTTTGGTATAATTGGATATCCATAGAGTCATAGCAGCTGCAATTCAGCACTACGGTGCGATCCAAACACCGATGTTGATATCGGACGCTACGACATTCTAGTCACTTCGGTGATGTTTAGACACTTCGGTGTTGACTAGCACAAAAGGTGCGATAATGAGGAGCAAAGGGCATCCTCGAGTATGTATTCACCATCGACGCTACGCATTGCGGACACTACGATGTCGAGAGATGACTTGTATACCATAGGTTCATATGAGAATCTTTGGTATAGTTGGATATCCATAGGGTCTTAGCAGCTGCGCCATAGCACTACGGTGCAAGATAGACTCTTGTTAGACTCTTCGTTGAGATAGACTCTTCGGGTCGAGATAGACTATACGGAGATGAGTTAGACTCTATGGAGTTGGTTCAAACACTATGGTGTCACATAGCACAAAATGTGCGAGTATGAGGAGCAAAGGGTGTCCTCGAGTACGTACTCATCTCGCCGCCGGTGATGCAAACGCTTACGGCGTCGTAGACATTATGGTGTCGTGATGACTCGCGTACCATAGCATCACATGATTTTGTACTTTGGGCTATAATACATGAAATGCATTTATGCAGGCAGTTAAGTTAAAAAGCTTAACGTATATTTGATTAATAAAATAAAGGTTTGATGATATGATATAAACTACAAATGGGACACGCTTGCCATTTTGCGAGAAAATGTATAGCACTTTTAAATGACAGGAGAATGACTTTGATAAGTTTATTTTATGTTATTTCTATACATTGAAATGCTTTACTTCAATTTATAGTTGTCTTACTAAGTGAATACTTAGCGTGTGCTGTTTCACACGTAGGTTATTGGAAACTTACCGGAAGAGGAGTCAAGCATGTTAATCAAGCTACAATCTGCCAAACATCCGTAAGACATTCTAAATTTATGATATTCTTTAGTGGGCATGTATCAAATTATTCATTGGTTATTTTATAAGCTAGTTTTATGTCAGATGTTACAAAAATAAAAATTTACAAGTCAGGAAATCAGCTAAATAATTTAGTAACATCTTCAATGTGTATTAAATCATCAAATATAAGTTGATGGTGTTACATTAAGTGGTATCAGAGTTACAAGTTTAGCCGGTTCTGAATGCTAAACCGAGTTTGTTATAAGCTGTCAGTAAATACATGCCCCTAGAATGTCATATTACTGATTTGTTGATTGTATGACTTGAAGCTGCTCCTCATTAGTATAAGACGAGATAAGATTATAATAAGAAAAGTAAGACGCTATTGAATATCGTCAATCGACGAATCTCAAAGGTCAAGAAAGGACTCACAACGAGTACAATGAAGTAAAGTAGTTATTGTAATTAACTTGATTTGAGTTGAGTTACCTGCATAGTAAGGAGTTGATGCAATAATTATAAGATGTTAGTCTTTAACATCTATACATGCACTTATGTTTATAACAACATAGATTATAAGGGAACATATCGACTTCATGGAGTACCAGCCTTGATAGTATCTAATAGAGATCCGAGGTTTACTTTAATATTTTGAAAGGTCTAAAAGATATGAATATTGAAAAGTCAGAAGAAGTAATATTATTCCTAAGGGAACATGTTTGTATTTGGGTGTATTAATGCCACAAAGTAGTACTTACAATAGAAGTGACCTGGAAAATTTTCTAGGAGTTAAAAGAGTCAAAGCTCAAATTTGTAAGAATTATTAGACCTGAGTTACAATTAATCAAGTGTACTATTGTAAGAAGCTCGAAATTATTCATAGAAAGGAAGATAGTTCTTTCTGACCTTGTAGTGATTATTTATAAAAGGTATATACCGTTAGTAGAAATTGCTTATAGTAATAGTTATCAAGAAAGTATACATGGCACCCTACGAGGCTTTCTACGGTCAAAAGGGTAAATCATTATTAAATTAGTTCGAGTTGAAGATCATAAATTAATTAAGTCGGATTTATTACAAGAAATGGAAGAAAAAGTAAAGATTATACAATATAATCTTAAAAAGATTAATGATTGATAGAATTCTTATGTAAACTTGAAAGGAAAAGATATTCAATTCGAAGACAAAGGAAGAACATGATGTCTATCTTTGCATTGTTCTTCAGACTATTCGAGAAAAGAAGCTATATGCTAAGTTGTTAAAGTGTAAATCTTGGTTGCCGAAAGTTGTTTTTCTTAGTCATGTTGTTTTGGCAGAAGAGATAAGAGTAAATCCCAAGAAAGTACCAACTATAGTTGAATAGAAACCTCAAGAAGAATGTTTAGAGGTTCAAGTTTCTTAGGACTTGTTGGTTATTATCGAAAGTTTGTAAAGAATTTTTCGATGATTGCCTCCCCACTGACCAAGCTATTGAGGAAAGGTATGCCATTTAGTTGGACAAATAAGTGCCAATAAAATTTTGAGACTTTAAAGAAAGAAGATATTAATCGAAGCCTTGGTATTAGTACAACCAGAATCGGGCAAAGATTATGTAGTTTATAACGATGCTTCTCATAAAGGTTTGGGAAGTGTACTTAAGTAAGAAGGAAAAGTAGTGGCTTATGCTTCGAGACAACTTAAGATGAATGAGAGGAAATTATCCTACTCATGATTTGGAGCTAGAAATGATTGTATTTGCTTTAAAGATATAAGCGTCATTATTTATATGGTGAATGATGCTATATTTACATAGATTAAAGAAGCTTAAAGTATCTCATTAACTAAAAAGAAGTTGAACCTGAGGCAAGAAGGTGGATAGTCAGTATAAGGATAAATATGATCAAAATAAGAATTTTGATATCGGATTTAAAAATTAAAATGTAGTAGAAGGTATTGAATTTGAATCGAACAAGATTATTAGGCGTGCTCAGGCCAGAGAAATTCAAGGATGGGTGACCTTATGGGAAGTGTCATGGAATCAAATTTTTGATGGAATAAGTAGAAGAAGGTGAAACCGGAGACTTTGAAATTAGTCTGATGGATGTATGTATTATCGAGGAAAAACCTATTTTTCAAACGATGAAGAATTAAAGAAACAACTTATCTTTGAAGTACGCTATAGTTCTTTGATTATACATCCAGGTGGAAACCAGATGTATCAAGATTTAAAGAATCAATCTTGAAGGCCAAGTATGAAAAGAGTTATAACTGAGTTTGTTTCTAAATATCTGACATGTCAACAAGTAAAAGCAGAACTTCAGGTACCTTCTAAATTGTCGTGACTGATTTTAATTTCTCAATGGAAATAAGAACGAATGATGATGGATTTTGTATCAGGACTATCTTTGACATCGAATAAGAAGGATTCAATCTAGGTGATTGTTGATAGATTGACTAAGTTAGCACACTTTATCCATGTTCGAATAGATTGTCCTAGGGATAAGTATGTTGAGTTGTATATTAAGGAAATAAGTTAATTTATATTGTTAAAGTTCTTTGGAGAAATCATAAAATTGAGAAAATGACTTGGGAAAGAAAATGAGACGTGAGAAAGCAATTTCCTTACCTTTTTGAACCAGGTACGTGTTAAAAATTCGAGGATAAATTTTCTTAAGGGGGAGAGAATTGTAATACCCCAAATTTTACTAAGTTGATTAAGGATCATTTAGTACTAAGATAATAGCTTAAAAGTTATCTTAGTGACTAAAATGACAAAAAAATGCAAAAGTTAGGATTTCTTCGATTATGGGTTATGGAAAAGGAATTTCTGAGATTTAAAAGCATCAGATGATAGAGGGCAAGTTAATTAGGGTACTTGCAAAGTTTGGTCGAAATCCGAGGAAAATTGGAATGGGAATTGAAGTTTAAAATTTAGTGGCCAAAATGTTAAGCAGTCAAAACTTGTGTGGTACAAGACTAAAACTGAAAAGTTGAAGGACTAAAGTTGTAATTTCCCAGAAGTTAGGGGTTTTTATTTCATAAATAGATAGATCACCTAAGGTTTTGGATCAAATATGGAATTCTGGATTGAACCGATATTTCAATTGTTGGGAAATCGCAATCAAAGTTTAAGTGGAATTCAGGTATCCGGATCGAACTGGAAAATTATGAAATTTACTATATGATAGAAGAAGGATATAAAAAAATCATTCGCAAGTTTTGGAAATGTTTTTAGTTTCATACAGGATGAATCCTATGATTTATTTTGATTAAGGAATTTATTTAGTAGCTGATAAAATTCTCGATAATTATCGATAAATCAGATCGAGCTAAAATTTCATGGATAGTTCCATGGATCTTAGAAGAGTCATAAGATATTATTTTATGACTATTTGGATGTTAAAAAGATCAGGAAAAAAATTAAAATCGATTGAAATGATATGGAATGGCAATTTCGTAAATAAGTTGATCAGTAATAGGCATTTTGGTCATTTTCCCCAAAAGAGGCATAGAAGGAATTTTGAGATTTCTTTTATTGATGAATAGTGTCTGATTAGAATCCAACTAAGTCTAGTTGGAATGTTACAAAATGGAAAATTAGAAATATAGATTTAGTTGGAGGGTATTTTAAGAAAGTGGAATTTATTGAATTAAAAATTCATTTTTTTATAATACAAGTGGCATAAATACATGAAAAATATGAAGGAATTATCAGCAAATAACTCTCCAAAACCGTGGTGAAGAGGAGAAAGAAGAAGAAAATTTTTCAAGCTCGATTTAAGCCCCGAATCTCGGTTTTAAGGTAATCTTTTGATCAACAAAGTTGTTCTATTCTTCGAGCTCTATCTTTTGATGTAAATAATTCATAGAATACTTGCTTGGTTGATGAGATTTGATATGAGGAATAAAATAGGGTTTATGAACAAATTGGGGCTTTTGAAATTTTATGATTCCATGGTTGAATATAAGTTGGAATCAAGCTTATATGATGTTAAAATCATGTTATTGAGTTAGGATTTAAACCCTACATATTTTGGTTTGTATGGAGAAGATTAGGGTTTATGGATTTAAGTCTAACTTAGGTTTGTGATGTTGGATTAAGGAGATAGTAAGCTTGATTTGTTGTTTGGAAGCAAAACCCTAAGTTAAATATATATGGACCAATTCGACAGGCTTCAAAGTTAAGGGACCGAATCTGAATTTTATGAAATTTGTGTGTATTTATGTAATTAATGATGTTGGAGATGTGAAATTGATGTTAGAATGCTAAACCGATGTTGAATCGAATTAGTGACCATTTTGACAATTTGTCAAAATCAAGTGACCAAATAGGAATTGAATTCTTGGATGGGGATTAAATCTGATTTTTAGTTAAAATAATAGAATTAAGGTAGTAATGTTTATTTAAGGACTAAATGCCAAAGTTAAGAAGTTTGAAACCTTACCTTTGCATTTTAGTGACTACTTCAACAAAGAAAGAAAATTAGAGGGAACTATTTTGAATAATTATTTGATGAAGAAGATGATGAATTGGTGGTTTGAAGCAGGTGATGGGACTAAATTGACAAGTAGATAAGAATAAGTTAGTATAAATTAGAAGTTTATTAAGGAACGCTATGTAGAAGATTGATTTTTTGGCAGTGACTTCGAAAATTCACCATAAATTCTACAAAAATGTTTAGATGATGAATTTTATATCGATGTAAATATTTGTTCATCTTGTTTCGTTTCCAACAAACGAAAACTGATTCGAGTTCTGAGTTAAAAGATATGAATATTTAATTGAATGAAGGTCATAAAATTTATAGAGCAGTTTCTGCCAGAAAGCTCTGTGAAGGGTATTTGAAGAATTTTCATAATTTTTGAAGATTTTATTAATTTATGTGGCTTATACTGATAGAATCGTTACCGAATCTAGTTTCTCTAGTATAAAGGAAATTAAGATCCAGTATGTATTCTGCCATGTACAAGAAAATCTTTGAAGGTAGCACAAGTTGTCAGAAAATAGATTTTGAAACATTTTGTATTTAAATTTAAGTTAGCAAGTTTGTAAGAGTTAATGGAAATTCAAATTGGTCACTAAGGACCATAATGAGTTTTTGAAAAGTACTGGGAAGAACGAAAAATAATTGGAAATTTTATTTTCGAATGATTATGTTAAAAATCAGGTTTAAGGTATTGTTAGATTTGAGTCTAACAAATATTTTACTGTAGTTATGTGATTAATGGAGTCAAGTCCGAATCAGAGAAGGTTCGAGGTACTATGAAAGAAAAGATCAAACTAGGACTTAGTGAGGCATCGTGTCAAGTGGCCAAGGTGAGCGCATTTTTACTTATTTATTATTTATGTGATATGAATGAGTACATTTTTATTTATTATATATATATGACATGAGAGAGACTTGTGAGAAGTCGACCTTAATATTAATGAAAATGTATGTTGATCAAAGTTATGTAAATGGCATGAAATATTGAGTGGCATATGTGATACATTGATATGACATAATGACTTATCTAAGATAAATTGGATTTTAGATATTTGGGTATGAACTGCCCATTATCGAATTATGGATAATAGTATTGAAGGATTGGATATTGAATAAGAAAATATTATATTGTTATGCCTAAGTACTAGTGTGAGAGGCTTTGGTATAATTGGATATCCATAGAGTCATAGCACTGCAATCTAGCACTACGGTGCGATCCAAACACTTCGGTGTTGATATCAGACGCTACGACATTGCAGTCACTTCGGTGATGTTTAGACACTTCGATGTCGACTAGCACAAAAGGTGCGATAATGAGGAGCAAAGGGCGTCATCGAGTATGTATTCACCTTCAGACGCTACGGCGTTGCAGACACTACGATGTCAGGATGACTTGTATACCATAGGTTCATATGAGAATCTTTGGTATAGTTGGATATCCATAGGGTCTTAGCAGCTGCGTCATAGCACTACGGTGCAAGATAGACTCTTCGGGGTCGAGATAGACTCTTCAGGGTTGAGATAGACTCTTCGGGGTCGAGATAGACTCTTCGGAGCTGAGTTAGACTCTATGGAGTTATTTCAAACACTATGGTGTTACATAGCACAAAATGTGTGAGTATGCAGAGCAAAGGGTGTCCTCGAGTACGTACTCATCTCAGTCGCTTCTGCGATGCAAACGCTACGGTGTCGTAGACACTACGGTGTTGTGATGACTCGCATACCATAACATCACATGATTTTGTACTTTGGGCTATAATACATGAAATGCATTTATGCAGGCAGTTAAGTTAATAAGCTTAACATATATTTGATTAATAAAATAAAGGTTTGATGATATGATATAAACTGCAATTGCGACACGCTTGCCGTTTTGCAGGAAATGTATAACACTGTTAAATGACAGGGAATGACTTTGATAAGTTTATTTTATGTTATTTCTATACATTGAAATGCTTTACTTCAATTTATAATTGTCTTACTAAGTGAATACTTAGTGTGTGCTGTTTCACACGTAGGTTATTGGAAACTTACCGAAAAGGAGTCAAGCATGTTAATCAAGCTGCAATCTGCCAAACATCAGTAAGACATTCTAAATTTATGATATTCTTTAGTGGGCATGTATCAATTTATTCGTTGGTTATTTTATAAGCTAGTTTTATGTCAGATGTTAAAAAAATTTAAAAATTTACAAGTCAGGAAATCAGCTAAGTAATTTAGTAACATGTTTAATGTGTATTTAATCATCGAATATACGTTAAGGGTGTTACAAAGGTACTTGTTTTAAATGCCAAATAATTAGTAGAGCTCTGTGCATGTACAGAATCCAGCGAAGAATTGTCATTGCCTACCATCCTCAAAAAAATGGCCAGGCAAAAAATTCAAACAAAGACATCAAGAATATTTAGGAGAAGACTGTGAACCCAACATTGAAGGACTGGTTTTTTAGGCTATATGATTCCTTGTGGGCATACAAAACAACTTTCAAAACTCCCTTAGAAACTTCCCCATACAAGCTTGTATTTGGGAAGTCATGCCATTTGCTAGTAGAGTTAGAACATCGAGCTTATTGGGCAACCAAGCAGTTGAACATAGAATGGAAAGCTGCAGGTAAGAAACGTTTGTTAGACTTAAATGAGCTAGAGGAATTTCGAGCACAAGCCTATGAAAATGCCATGCTTTATAAAGAAAGAACGAAGAAGTGGCATGACAACAAAATTTTGCCAATACAGTTTAAAATATGGCAAAAAGTTCTATTGTTTAATTCAAGTCTTACACTATTTTAAGGAAAACTCAAGTCCAGATGGTCAGGACCTTTTGAAGTTGTCAAGCCTTATGCTCATAGAGCAGTAGATATTAATGATTTGAAAATAAGGACAACGTTCAAGGTAAATGGAGAGAGGTTGAAACATTTATGTGAAAGAAGTTAGAGTAATGCCAAGAAGGCCATTCTCCTGGCAGAGATTGGGTAATTTTTCCACCATATTTTGATCATTGTAAATAGTTAGGTTAGTTGTTTTTCTTTTTGATATTTTAGTTTATTTATTTTTATTTTCTTTTTATGCTTTGAAAGTTTTTTGTGAGTGTTAGTACAAGACATTTTACCAAGACATAATACAGAGTAGTATGCCAAAATAGGCTGGCATTTGGACACCCATTGAATGCACGTCGACCCTATGTGTAATGCCCTGGTTTTGGGCCTAGAGGTTAATTAGGTCAGATAGACAGTTCAAGGAACCGAATTAGAGGATTCGAGTCGGTTTCGGGATTAATTCATAATAAATATTTTTAAAAGAGTTAAAAATATGAAAAAAAAATGTTTTAAAATCTTTATTTGATTTATAAAGATATACGGTGAAATCAAATTTGGAAAATAATTTTTGGAAGCAAGACATTTTGCGGTAGTGACCAAAATGTAAAGCTTGTAAAATCTATTTTTCTAGTGACTAAAATGTAAAGGGTCAAAACTTTGAATCTTTAAGGTGCTATTTACCCAAACTCTAATATCAGACTTTTTCCCTTAAATTGGTTATTTTAAATGATTTTAAAATGTACTAAATAGGCTTGGAGAATTAATTGGATAATTAAAGTTTAAAACACATTTGATGTAACTAACTTTTCTCCAAAAGACATTCTTTCCAATTCTCTCCAGCCAAACATTTTTTCCTTCTAAATCTTTAGGTAAAATCTTATTTCAATTCATCTTTTGATTTCAAGTGGTTTTATAATGATTTTTTTTATCAAATCTTATTGTGTTCTCATTGTTTTCTTGTACAAATCCATCCAATTAAGGGGAAAGTCATCAATTAGAGGTGAGATTCATCCTTCTCCTCTAATACAAGGTTCTTTATTGAAATTCCCAAGTTATTATTCCTTTACATGTGTTTTCTAATGGGTTATTATGATTATAATGGAATTAATTGGTTTAATTGAGGTTTGATTATGGAAATTGATGAGATATCAAATTGGATCTAATTTGTTGTGTTCTTGATTGTATTGGAATGTAATTTTTATGTTTTATAATGTTATTAAGTGGGTTTTGACATTGGAATCTCGGAACTATATGAATCTCTAATTTTCTAGGTTGTTATTTATGAGTTTTGAAGAGTTGTGGGTGTTTATTGAATGTTGGAGGTATAAGGAGGATGTTAATGTGTTTTTAGATGTTAATTGATAGATGAGATCCATAGGTTGTGGTTGGGTAAAGTTTGTAAGTCGTTTGATGATGCTTCCGGTTAGTGTGGAATGGTAATTGCTTGAGAAAATGATGAGGATTGTTGCAATTTGATGCTGCTGGGTTGTGAATGCATTGTGATGTGTTAGAACCTATGTTTTGTGATGGTTAAAATAGGGTAGGTTGGTCCTCAAGCTTGAACGGATGTTTCAGAAGCTTTGGTGGTGTGTTCATTATATCAGCAAGCGAGGTTTTGCGTGTCACTGAGTGAAAACGTGTTTTGCAGCTTTTCAAAGGTTTAGATATTGTATTTGGGGGTTTAGATCAAGCTTGAAACGCTGGTCTAAGCTCGGATGTAAGTAAAAGATGATTTCTCTCTTGATTTCGGTTTGGCAAATTGGTTTTGATGCACTTATTTTGATAACTTTATTACTCAATGTATGTGCATGATTTGAGCATGGTTTATTGCTGGAAAATGATTTCATAATAATGATGATGATTCATTCAAGGTGATGCATGTTTTAATGATGTTTTGAACATTAATTAATGCATGGGTGATGCATTGGATAAATAGATTTAATTGATGCATATGAAAACAATGAGTTGATGTTAATGAAACGGATTATATTGGCAAGGGATGGTATGAAAAGGTTTAGGAAATGTCATTAGATATAGTTGGTCGGCCATAGGATTGATAGTGCACTATAAAAAGTCGCCTTGGATGTTGAGGGGTTTAGATCTGTAGTACTGAAAACTCCATCCGAGTACCCTAACGGTAGAGGGGTTCTAATCCTATACTGAAGACTCTCGTTAGTGGGTTATACACCTAGCCGATGAATGGTTTTGAGAGGTTTATGTGTACCAAAAACTTCACCACAGGTGTCACAACGGTAGAGGGGTTTATGTGTACTGAAAACTCCCGTTGGTGAACCTTTTTACATACCGATAGATTTTATGTTAAGTGTTGGGTGACACTTGTTGAATCCGTATATCCGATGTTATATTTAGTAAAGTAAAATTTGGGTAATGATCACTTGTAAGCCAATATAATTGATGATGTATCATGAGATGGATTGTTTGGTTTGATGTTAGTTTAAACAAGTTTTACTCTTTAAGCCTTGCGTTGGTAGTATGCATGGGAAAGCTTAAATTGAGGATAGCAATTGGGACATTGTTGTTAATCCATGATACATGTGCATATGGTTTAATGTGTATGTTTTGGAAATGTTAAGTGCATGGTTTGATTAGACATGATGTTTTAGTTGATGTATGAAAGGTGTTTTAGAAAGTGGTTTTTCAAAAGGATTGTTGAATGGTTTTAAATGCATTGATGGTGTTTTGTTTTAGAGCATTCCTCACTAAGCCTAGTGTGCTTACGCTCTCTTCTACCATCAATGTAGAGAATTAAAGGTTGGAAGCAGCGCGCAAGCGAAGGAAATCCAAGGGCTTGTGTTTACGAAAATATGACATTGACAAAGACTTGTAGTAATAAAGGCAATGTGGTCATTTGATATTTGGGAGGGTTGTTTGCTAGACTTCATGTTTATACAAGTTTTATATGTTGGTTAGGATTTGTAAAAGGCTTAAATGCTTAAGATGTGGATCAACTTATGTTTTGGATGTTGACTAGGGAGAATGCGTATAGACTTTGTGGATGATTGATCTAGACTTGTTAGGTTGCTTACAATGCTGGTATGTTGATGTTTAAGCATGCAACGATGTTAAATGATGTTTAGTTAAGTGTTAATGTTGTTTGGAATCAGCCAAAGTGTCATATGTTGGACCTAGAGGTCGTTACAGACCTCTGAGTACCGGTACAGGTACCCAAGAACCGGTATGCAAGGTCTGGTTGAGGCTCAAATCGTTGGATTTTAGTATAGGGTACCGGTACGCTTAGCCACTGTGTCGGTACGCCTAAGGGAAAATCATGCATTGGTGTCGGTACACGGTTAGCGTACCGAAACGATTCCTTTCATTTTGAACATGTCGTATCGATACGAGGGGTTCCGTATCGGTATGGGCTTTAGCTACTAGAATTTCGAGTTTTGAGAAATTACAAACCGCGTTGTAACCCCCTCGACCCGACCTAGACGCCCGACCGAACTGAGTGAGCTGCATTAGGTTTGCCGAAGTAAACCGGAGAAAGATTACGAAAACCGGTCCATTTTTTTCTTTTTATCTTGTCTAGATGCATGTTATTAATCCTAAGTGATCATACTTGCAGCGGATGAATTTACAAAGGATACGAACCACGGAAAGGCAACCAATTGCATACGATACATTTTAAGGACTAGAACGTAAAACTAATAAATTACAAGGCCATTGATGAAATTAAGGTTACCAATCCTCAATTAGTCAGATTACATGCTTGCATGTCAATTCTCGACTCAAACCGACCATCCAAATTCAAGTCATTGCATTCACAACAATTAGGGATCAAAACAAAAGAATTAGAAACTATCAAACAATCCAATAACTGAATTAACCACAGCTGTATCGGTACAAGTACAGGTGTTTCGGTACGCCTTGGCCAATTTTCAAAACTCAGATTCCAGTAGCTCAAAACCGTACCGAAACACTCTCCCATGTATCGAAACACTAAGCCTGAAATGGCTTACCCGTATCGAAACACATTCTCGCGTATCGAAACGCTATGGCTGAAAGGGCTTACCTGTATCGAAACACTACCCAGCATATCAAAATGCTAAGCCTGAAATGGCTTACCTAAAATGGCCTAGCCATACCAGTACGAGGGGACGCATTCCGATACGCATGGACCCGAAATGTCATTTTTAGCTAGTTTTACACTCAAATCTAGATGCATTTGGGTCCTAACAATTCACATTCATGCATACAACCAACCATCTATTCATATTCCAACATTAGCAC
Organism: Hibiscus mutabilis; assembly: GCA_019671005.1. Classification (NCBI taxonomy): domain Eukaryota; kingdom Viridiplantae; phylum Streptophyta; class Magnoliopsida; order Malvales; family Malvaceae; genus Hibiscus; species Hibiscus mutabilis. Next base: position 27,863,637 of record CM033713.1, read on the forward strand.
CAAGATTTAGCAACCTCAACGTAACATATGCTTCCAAAAGATCAAGCTATAGGCATGCTCCCTAGACCACTTTACCAAACATACCAAAACACTCATTTGATCACTTAGCAGCATACGACAACCACTCACATATCCATTGCCTCAAAACAACATGCTAGAACCAACAAAACATGGTATTCAACCAAGGCTAACTAGATGCATACATAGGCAACCACTTAGCACCAACCATAAGCAAGAATAAACTACATACTTATCAACAACAACCAACTTCAAAACACAGCATTAAACATGCTCCAAAAACCAGGGGAAAATAGAATTACAAATCCCAAAAACATGGCGAACACATTGCCTTATTGACCGAAAACTTAAACCGAGTTCATACTCAAAATAGTCTTTGTTCTTGGATCACTTTAACCTTGCCTTTGCTCCCCCAAACTTCAGTGCTCTGCATCATTAGGAAAAAGAGAACGTAAGCACATAAGCTTAGTGAGGATGCTCATAAAACAATGATGCAATTAAAACCATTTGAAAACCAAAACCACTTGTTTCCAAAACATGTTTACAACTAAAGCATTTTCATTGTTTCCAATCTGAAACATCCATAACAATCCTTATGCAATAGCAAGTATAAACCATCTCATGCTTAAATCCAAAAGCATCAAATCATTTTACCATGCTTAAATTCCAAAGCATTAAATCATATTACCAAGCTTAAATCCCAAAGCATTAAAAAGTAGGTTCAACACATGAACTTTCATATATTGGCAATTACAGTGACCCCGGGTAGACAATCCTTTACCCTTGGATAGACAATCCTCTATCCACACATCGGATACACAGATAACTCATACTATGCCTAGTTAAACTGCATGACATCCTAAACCTTGCCTAGTTAAACCGCACGATTTGGCAGCCTCTCCTAGTTAAACCACGGGCTTTACTGACCTTGCCTAGTTAAACCGCAAGATCACCATCATCTTGGGCTGCCTAGTTAAACCACATACCCCAAGAGATGTCCCAATAGTCCGAGTGGCCTAGTTAAACTGTCATACCACAAGGACCCATGGCCATGATCGATTTTGTATATATATTATAGTGCACTTCATCCTATGGCATGCCAACTATATCCGAATGTTTTACACCTTGTCACATAGCCAATATATCATTTCCAAAACCATTTATTCACTGTTTTACAGTGCATTATACAAAGCCATCACATATGCAAACCACATTGCCATAGCAATACCTCATTCCCAACCAGAATGAAAACCAATGCTCACTAGGATTTTATATACTTTTAAACCATTTTATATGTATTCAAAACCATGCATTTACAGTAAATAAAACAAACCATGTTTAAAACCAAAACATGTAATAAACCATGCTCATATACAATCCGATATTAAGGAGCAAAAGAGGGAAACTTACTTTCGAGCTTAGGTAAGTGTCTCAAACTTAACCTAAACTCCCATAACCACTTTCAAACTATTGAAAGACTTTTAAAATCGTTTCCACTCACCGATTACACCTCGCCTTGCTCACCAATGCAAATCAAGCTCCCGACAAGTAACAATCCACCTCAAGCTACTTCGCCTTGATTATCCCTTGTTTTGTCCACACAAAACCAGAGGAATCATGCATCAAAATGCATTCAAACCACTGCTTCAAAGCAATCACCCGCAACTCACAAGTTGCCCACACAAAAACCATCCGGAACTTATCAAAATCACCTTCAAACATCTTTCAATCTTAACTCAGGCCCAAAACAACGATTCAACACATCAAACCTCAACAATTAACATCTAAAAACCCTTCTACAACATCCTTTTACTTCCAGCAGTGATTAAACTTCATTAACATTATAAAAACCCTTAACTAACAACCAAGCCTTCAACAATATTAAACACCAAAATCATGATCTAATCTGATCAAGAACCCAGCAAAACAGATCCAATTCAAAAATATACCAATTTCATCAATCAAATCACAGTTAAACCAATTTTCCCTTAATTAAACTATCAAAACACATTAGAAAACAATTGTAAAGAATCAACAACTTGGGAATTTCAGTAAAGAAACTTTCATTAGAGGAGAAAAATGAACCTTACCTCTAATGGATGCTTTCTCCCTTAATTGGATGATTTACATGAGAAAACAAAGTTAAAACAATAAGGTTTTGATAAACAATCAACAAGAAATTATTTGAAAACAAAAGATTTAAGAAAAGAAAGATTTACCTGAAGATTTAGAAGAAGAAAGTGATGTTTGGCTAGAGAGATTTTGACCGAAAATATTTTGAGAGAAAGTTACGTGATTTTGTTTTAAGGATTTAATTATCAAATTAATTCTCCCCAACCTATTTATATTTTCCAAAACACTTCAAAAATAGCCAATTAAGGGATAAAGTCTGAGATTATACTTTTGGGCAATTAACTCCTTAAAGATTCAAAGTTTTGACTCTTTACACAACAGTCACTAAAAATAGTTTTCAAAGTTTACATTTTGGTCACTAGTCCAAAATGTACAATTTCCAAAACTCCTTTCACAAAATTGATTTCACCACAATCATTAATATATTAATAATGATTTTAGAACATTTTTCTATATTTTTATCACATTCAAAAATATTTAATCCGATTTAATCCCGAAACTGACTCGAATCCCTAATACCGGTCCATCGGACCCTAAAACAACTAGACCCAAAATCGGGGTGTCACAACTCTCCCCTCATAAGAAATTTCTTCCTCAAAATTTACGTGAAGGAAACAAATGTGGAAATTGCTCCAACATATCCGCCTTGCTTTCCCAAGTGGCTTCCTCAACACCACAATGTCGCCACAAAACCTTAACAAGCTCAATCGTCTTACCAGGAAGAACCTTGCTTCTGGAATCAAGGATTCCCACTGGCTCCTCATCAAAGGATAAATTTGATCTAAACTCAATATGCTCTATTAGCATAACATGCGAGGGATCCGACCGATACCTTCGCAACATTGATACATGGAACACATCATGTATTTTCTCTAGCTCGGGAAGCAACCTCAACGATAAGCCACAGGGCCAACACGTTTCACAACATCATATGGTCCAACAAACCTTGGAATAAGCTTACCCTTACGTCCGAACCGCATCACCTTCTTCTATGGTGACACTTTCAAGAATACACGATCACCCACCTCATATTCAATTTCCCTATGCTTCAAATACGCGTAAGATTTTTGCCAATCCGCAGCCGCTTTCAAGCGATCGCACACTAGCTTCACTTTCTCATTTGTGTCTTTCAACACATCCGGTAAGGAAACATGTTTTTCCCCTACCCCAGCCCAGCACAAAGGCGTAAAACACCTCCGGCCATACAAAGCCTCATACGGTTCCATCTGTATACTCGCTTGATAGCTATTGTTATAAGCAAACTCAACCAGAGGTAAATGCTTCTCCCAGGTTCCTTGGAACTCAATAATGCAACACCTCAACATATCCTCCAAAACTTGGATAACACGCTTAGACTAACCATTCGACTGAGGATGATACGCAGTGCTGAAACTCAACCTTGTACCCAAAGCCCGATGTAAACATTCCCAAAACCTTGTTTTAAACCTTAGATCTCTATCTAAAACAATGGACTTAGGTACCCCATGAAAACGCACAATCTCGACAATATACAAGTTCGCCAACTTGTCCAAGGTATACGTCGTATATACTGGCAGAAAATGTGCACACTTTGTAAACCGATCAACAATCACCCAAATGGAATCCTTCTTAGCCGGTGTCAATGGCAACCCTGGCACAAAATCCATGGTGATTCTCTCCCATTTCCATTCGAGAATTCTCAAAGGTTGCAACAACTCGGATGGAAACTGATGTTCAACCTTAACCCACTAACACACCGTACACTTAGAAACAAATTCAGCCACATCTTTCTTCAAACCAACCCAATAGTACACATCTTTCAACCCACGATACATTTTGGTACTACCGAGATGCATAGCAAAAAGACTAGAATATGCCTCCATCAAAATAGTATGCCTCAGCTCCGTCCATACATAAGAAACATTCTTTTGCAACAACTTTGTTAACGGTGCCGCAATACTAGAAAACCCATCCACAAAATGTCGATAATAACCAGCCAACCCAAGGAACAGACTTAGGTTGCTTCCAATTGAGAATTGCCTTAATTTTTTGTGGATCAACACCAATACCCTCCGCGGAAACCACATGACCAATAAACCTCAATTCCTTCAGCCAAAACTCACATTTACTTAGTTTGGCATACAATTGATTGTCTTTTAAAGCTTGCAACACAATCCGCAAATGGCGATCATATTCTTCCTGGGTACAAGAGTACACAAGGATATCATCAATAAACAACACCAAAAACTGATAGAGGTATTCGTGGAACACTCTATTCATCATATCCATGAATGCAACCAGGGTATTCGTCAAACCAAACGGCATCACCAAGAACTCATAATGCCCATACCCTGTACGAAACGTAGTCTTATGTAGATCCTCATCTTTAACCTTCAACTAATAATACCCTGATCCCAAATCAATCTTAGAAAACACCACTGCCCCACGAAACTGATCGAACAACTCATCGATCCTCGACAAAGGATACTTATTCTTCACCGTCAACTTATTCAACTGTCGGTAATCAATGCACATACGTATAGTACCATTATTTTTTTTACAAAAAAATAGGAGCACCCTATGGCGAAACACTCGGTCGAATGAAACCATGATCTAACAACTCCTGAAGTTGTATCTTTAGCTCCTTCAACTCCTTCGGTGCCATTCGATAAGGGGCAATGGACACGGAAGTCGTACCCGCGTACGTCTCAATACCGAATTCCACCTCTCTATCTAGAGGTAAACCTAGCAACTCTTCAGGAAAAACTTCCAGCCGAATATCGTGCACTCGGACACCCTTGGTCTTCAGATTCATCACGATAGCCAAATAAGCTTGGTAGCCACCAAATATCATCTTCTTCGCTTGAGTAGCCGAAACAACATTGGACAAGAATTTCACATTCTCACCAACCACCACAACTTCATAATCATCGACTAGCCTCAAAGAAATCCTTTTAGATTCACAATCCACAATCTTCTTGTGCTCACTCAACCAATCCATGCCCAAAATAACATCAAAGCTATGGAATGGCAACTTCATTAGATCCGCAGCAAACTCATGACCTTGCACTACCAAAGGACACTGCCTATACAACCTTCTAGTCGTAACCGTCTCACCAAATGAACTAGTTACTAACATGCCAACACCCAAGATCTCAACAGGAACATTCAACAAAGATGCATGCTTACTTAAGATATAAGAATCAGTAGACCCCGAATCAATCAAGGAAAACAATGACAAGGATTGCAAAGTGAAGGTACCTGCGATCACATCAGTTTCATTGCTACCCTCACGATGAGCATAGATCCGAGCTGGTCCACCATTCTCCGGGTGTACAATAGTAGCATGAGCCATAACTCTCTGACCATCCTTACGCCTCTGAAAATTACCCCTACCATGGCCTCAGCCCCTAGCAGGTGCAACAACATGAACCGGTGCATCTCTTACAGTACGAGGACAATCTCGTTTCATGTGACCAGGAGATCCACATATCTAGTAACCTCCAGAACTTCCCCAACACATACCTATGTGGCGCCTACCACAACCCTCACACTCAGCTACAACACCAGCTCCTTGGATACCCTGACCAACACCGCCACCACGCTTGTGATCTGTCTTATGCCTCTTATCCAAAAACCTCCTATTTTGCTTCCCATAATAGCCAAAATTGGCTACTTTTTTACTCAAGCCCATGCCCGAAACTTGTCCTGTCACTCCTAGAGACTACTCAATATCCTTGGCATGGTTGACCAACACATCAAAATCCGTATAATTTGCAGCCAACAAATATGTCTTGATGTCCTTCACAAGACCATAGCAAAACCTATAGCATCTCTGTTGCTCATCTGGAACCAACTCCGAGGCATATTAACTTAGGCGAACAAACTTCACCTCATACTTGGCAACTCACATGCCACCCTGCGATGGCGATATAAACTCGTGCTTCTTTGCATCCAGATACTGAGAACAAAGATACTTCCTCTTGAAAGCTCTCCGAACGAACTCCCAAGTCATATCTGCCTCTGGGACACCCGCAATCGTGATTACCCACTAGTGATAAGCATCATCTTGTAACAAAGACACAGTGCAACCCAACTTGCGCTCTTCATTGCAACCCATCTGATTCAAGATACGGATTGTCTTTTCTAGCCATCCCTCGGCTGCTTCAGGGCTCAAACCCCTAAATTCCTCACCTCCCAAACTACGAAGACGTTCCAAAGGTAAACCTTGGTTACCCACCACAACAGGTGTCAGTACTTGCACTTGCACTCCAGCTATCGCAGCCTAAAAAACCCTCGTCATCGCTTGAATCAACAGAGCCAAATCACCAAAAAACCGGCCCTTACGGAGCCTGAGGTACATCACCTACCCCAACATCAACAGGAGGAACCAACAGAGGAGGAAGAGAATGAGGTAAAACATTACGAGGATTCCCTTCTTCAACATTACCCTGCCCAGATCCAGCGTTAACAGCCATAGAACGAGTCTCACACCGAGCCATGCTAGGAAAAGTATCAAAACACATTAAAGTCATGCTAGCTTCAGCAAAAGATCCTAGACAACCTTATAAAACATTTTAAAACCTTGGTAATAGGCAATGTGTTCCCAGTTCACACCCCAACATGATATAAAACAATCACTGTACATATACACAATCACCATGCACAACAATAATTAGCAACAATCAGACAACAACATCCCAACCTTTCGTAACCTGGCTCTGATACCAACAAATGTAACCCCCTCGACTCGGCCTAGACGCCCGACCGGATCGAGTGAGCTATATTAGGTTTACCGAAGCAAACTGGAGAAAGATTACGAAAACTGGTCCATTTTTATCTAATCTAGATGTATTATTAATCCTAAGTGATCATGCTTACAGCAAATGAATTTACAAAAGAAACGGACCACGAAAAGGCAACTAATTGCATACGATACATTTTAAGGACTAAAACGTAAAACTGATAAATTACAAGGCCATTAATGAAATTAAGGTTACAAATCCTTAATTAGTCATATTACATGCTTTCATGTCAATTCTCGACTCAAATCGACCATCCAAACTCAAGCAATTGCATTCACAACATCAGGGATCAAAATGAAAGAATCAAAAACTATTAAACAGTCCAATAACTGAATTAACCACAGCCCGTATCGGTACATTTACAGATGTTTCGGTACGCCTTGGCCAATTTTCAAAACTCAGATTCCAGTAGCTCAAAATCGTACTGAAACACTCTCTCGTGTATCAAAATGCTAAGCCTGAAATGGCTTACCCGTATCGAAACACCTTCCCACGTATCGAAACGCTATGCCTGAAAGGGCTTACCCGTATCGAAACGCTAAGCCTAAAATGGATTACCCATATTAAAACACTACCTTGCGTATCAAAACGCTAAGCCTGAAATGGCCTAGCTGTACCGGTATGAGGGGACGCGTTTCGATACGCCTGGATCCGAAATATTATTTTTAGCTATTTTACACTAAAATCTAGATGCATTTGGGTCCTAACAACTCACATTCATGCATACAACCAACCATCTATTCATATTCCAACATTAGCACCAAGATTTAGCAACCTCAACGTAACATATGCTTCCAAAAGACCAAGCTATAGGCATGCTCCCTATACCACTTTACCAAACTTACCAAAACACTCATTTGATCATTTAGCAGATACGACAACCACTCATATATAATTTCCTCAAAACAACATGCTAGAACCAACAAAACATGGTATTCAACCAAGGCTAACTAGATTCATACCTAGGCAACCACTTAGCACCAACCATAAGAAAGAATCAACTACATACTTATCAACAACAACCAACTTCAAAACACAACATTAAACATGCTCCAAAAACCAGGGAAAATAGAATTACAAATCCCAAAAACATGACGAACACATTGTCGTATTGACTGGAACTTAAACCGAGTTCATACTCAAAATAGTCTTTGCTCTTGGATCTCTTTAATCTTACCTTTGTTGCCCCAAACTTCAATGCTCAGCATCATTAGGAAAAATAGAGCGTAAGCACATAAGCTTAGTGAGGATGCTCATAAAATAATGATGCAATTAAAACCATTTGAAAACCAAAACCACTTGTTTCTAAAACCTGCTTACAACCAAAGCATTTTCATTGTTTCCAATCTGAAACATGCATAACAATCCTTATGCAATATCAAGTATAAACCACATGGTTATCACAAAATCATTAAACCATATCATGCTTAAATCCCAAAGCATTAGATCGTTTTATCATGCTTAAATCCCAAGGCATTAAATCATATTACCATGCTTAAATCCCAAAGCATTAAAAAGTAGGTTCAACACATGAACTTTCATATATTGGCAATTATAGTGGCCCCGGGTAGAAAATCCTCTACCCTTGGATAGACAATCCTCTATCCACACATCGGATACACGGATAACTCATATCATGCCTAGTTAAACCGCATGATATCCCAAACCTTGCCTAGTTAAACCGTAAGATTTGACAGCCTATCCTAGTTAAATCGTAGGCTTTACTGACCTTTCCTAGTTAAACCGCAAGATCACCATCATCTTGGGCTGCCTAGTTAAACCGCATAACCCAAGAGATGTCCCAATAGTCCAAGAGGACTAGTTAAATCGCCATACCTCAATGACCCATGGCCATGATAAATTTTGTACATATAGTATAGTGCACTTCATCATATGGCATGCCAACTATATCCGAATGTTTTACACCTTGTCACATAACCAATATATCATTTCCAAAACCATTTATTCAGTGTTTTATAATGCATTATACAAAGCCATCACATATGCAAACCACATTACCATAGCAATACCCCATTCCCAACCGGAATGAAAACCAATGCTAACTAGCATTTTATATACTTTTAAACCATTGCATATGTATTCAAAACCATGCATTTACAGTAAATAAAACAAACCGTGTTTAAAACCAAAACATGTAATCAACCATGCTCATTTCCAATCCGATATTAAGGAGCAAAAGAGGGAAACTTACTTCCGAGCTTAGGTAAGTGTCTCAAACTTAACCTAAACTCCCATAACCACTTTTAAACCTTTGAAAGACTTTTAAAACTGTTTCCACTCACCGATTACACCTCACCTTGCTCGCCAACGCAAATCAAGCTCCTGGAAACCAACGATCAACCTCAAGCTACTTCGCCTTGATTATCCCTTGTTTTGGCCACACAAAACCAGAGGAAACATGCATCAAAATGCATTCAAACCACTGCTTCAAAGCAATTACCCGCAACTCACAAGTTGCTCACTCAAAAACTATCAGAAACTTATCAGAATCACCTTCAAACATCTTCCAATCTTAACCGAGGCCCAAAACAACGATTCAACACATCAAAACTCAACAATTAACATCTAAAAACCCTTCTACAACATCTTTTTACTTCCAGCAATGATTAAACTCCATTAACATCACAAAAACCCTTAACTAACAACCATTAACATTAGAGATTCAACTAGTTTCGGGATTATTTTGATAAAACCAAGCCTTCAACAATATTAAACACCAAAATCATGATCTAATCTGATCAAGAACCGAACAAAACAGATACAATTCGAAAATATACCAATTTCATCAATCAAACCACAATTAAACCAATTTTCCCTTAATTAAACTATCAAAACACATTAGAAAACAATTGTAAAGAATCAACAACTTGGGAATTTCAATAAAGAACCTTTCATTAGAGGAGAAAAACGAACCTTACCTCTAATGGATGCTTTCTCCCTTAATTTGATGATTTATATGAGAAAAAAAAAGTTAAAACAATAAGGTTTTGATAAACAATCAACAAGAAATCATTTGAAAACAAAAGATTTAAGAAAAGAAAGATTTACCTGAAGATTTAGAAGAACAAAGTGATGCTTGGCTTGAGAGATTTTGAGAGAAAATATTTTGAGAGAAAGTTACGTGATTTTGTTTTAAGGATTTAATTATGAAATTAATTCTCCCAACCTATTTATATTTTCCAAAACACTTTAAAAATAGCCAATTATGGGATAAAGTCTGAGATTAGACTTTTGGGCAATTAGCTCCTTAAAGATTCAAAGTTTTGACTCTTTACAAAACAATCACTAAAAATAGTTTTCAAATTTTACATTTTGGTCACTAGTCCAAAATGTCCAATTTTCAAAACTCATTTCATAAAATTGATTTCACCATAATCATTAATATATTAAATAATGATTTTAAAACATTTTTCTATATTTTTATCACCTTCAAAAATATTTAATCCAATTTAATCCTGAAACGGACTCGAATCTCTAATACCGGTCCATCGAACCCTTAAATGAACCCCAAAACAACTAGACCCAAAATCGGGGCATCACACGTATCGATACATTGTTTTGTGTATCGATACAGGTAGCTATTAAGTTAGTTGAACCGTATTGGTACGAGTTTGCACGTAACGATACGCTCTGTTGAATTTGTAAAATTCTGTTTGCTGAAGTTTGAGAATCTTGCCATTTAGTCCCTGGTTGTTATGAATGCAATTGAATGGGTTTGAATAATTATTTTGAGCTAGAAATTAACATGAGAGCCTAAAATTGGACTAATGAAGGGTTGGTAATCTTGGATTCCACTAATTCCTTATAAATTGTGAAAATTGCATTTTAGTCCCTAATATGTATCTTTGAGCAATTGAATCATGTTTTGAATTTTGATTTAATCGTAACATTTCCGCTGATGCATGTTCACCATAGGGATTAATATCGATGCATTTAGACAAGATAGAATAAAAATTGGACCCAGTTTAGGTTATTAGCTCGGGTTTGCTTCGACAAACCTAATGTGATCCTTTTAGTTCGGTTTCGGCTAGGCCGAGCTAAGGGGTTACACTATACATGATTAAGCCCAAGGGAGAGAGATTTTTGCTGAAGCGGGAAAACTCTAGTCACCTAGGTTAAGTTTTCAAACATAAAAATTTACCCTAACCTTTTACCCTTTTTCTTTTCCCGCACCGTCACCTCTCATAACTCCTAAACCCATCATTTTCCCACTTCCCTAAACATGAATAACTTTCACAACCATCATTATCCCCACTAACCTCTCCATTAACCATCCCAATTGTTTCCCCTTCCTCTTATTTAACCCTATTTTTCCTTAAGCAAAATCTTTACTCTCTTTTAACTTTCTCGCACGGCAAAAGAAAATCAAGAATAAAACTTATTTTCCAAATATCTTTTTCTATCATCATCTTTTTCCTCAAATCTTTTGCATTGGCATCTTCTTTAGCAACGTTCAAAATCTTGTTCAATGATGAAATCAAGAAGAAATATGAAGAAAATTTCACTGCTCGTACTTTCTACTATGATAAAGGTTTTGAGTTCAAGAATGAACTCAACTTGGGTTACTCACCTGAAGTAGTTGCCATCACCAAGAAGAAAAAATGAGAAACCTTTTGCCAATAGCTAGGGGAGGTCGACTACACCATTTTTTGTGAGTTCTATGCCCACTTTACTACAAAAAAATTTACCTTTTTTGTTTGTGCGAGGTACGTATGTGCAATTCAATGAAGGATATGTTAATGGCTTGTCTAAATTGGATGGTGCAGGGGAAGAACATTCAGCATTTGCTGAATCTTTGGATAAAACCAAGAGGCAGCTAATTTTGAAAGACTTGTGCTAATCTGGCACAAAATGGATTGTTTCATCCAAAGGTAAACAAAATGTGAAACTGCTAGCATTGAAGCCACAACTGAAAGGGTGAAACCACTTCTTGAAGGCAAATTTTATGCCAGCCACTCACAATGAAACTATTTCAGAAGAGCAAATGGCTTTGCTATATTACATCATATTGGGAAGAAAAATCAATGTAGGACGTCTGATCGTGGACGAAACCTACAAATGTGCTGGTAAGGGTAGTGGTAGTCTGATTTTTTCTTCACTAATCTCTAAAATTTGTAGGCTTCATAAGGTGCCAAAGCTAGACTCTGATAACACCTAAAAATGCAAAGGAACCATCACTCTTGCTCTATGGCAGTAGTTGATTGCCAGGGAAGCGAAGGAGAAAGGCAAAGGGAAGGCTACTGAGCTAGTATTTGCTGGCAGAACACCTAAGACGGAACCTGCCACACCGATGCCAGCATCGATGCCAGATGAGGCCTTGGCATTGCTTTTCTAGATCTTTCAGCAATAGGAAATAATCATCCAGAATCTAGAGAAGGCTGAGGAGCAGAATTTGGTTCTCTAGCAATACATTGGAGCCATGGATCATGCCCTTAAGATGACCCTTAAGGGAATCACCACCAATCTTTTGCCACCATTCCTAGAGTTCCCAATCGAGTTCACTGCACTAGAAGAAATGCCAGCTAGCCCATAATGTAACCCCTTTGACCCGGCCTAGACGCCCAACTGAACCAAAAGGCTACATTAGGTTTGTCGTAGCAAACTGAAGAGATACAACAAAACCCGGTCCATTTTTTTCTTTTTATCTTATCTAGATGCCAATTATTAATCCTACATGTTCATGCAGACATTAGGTGTAACCCCAACTCAATCGTTCATCAATTTGACATCCAATTGATCATACTTATAATTTAGGGACCAAATTGCAAATAAATTAAATTTTAGGATTAAATCTCACTTTTAAGTTACCAACCTTTAATTAGTCAGTTTCCAATCTTTCATTTCAAATTTTAGCTTAATCTGATCATTATATCACATACAATTGCATTGACAAGATTCAGGGACTAAAATGTAAAGATGACAAAACTGCCTCAAAGTGACATTAATAGAATAAATAGTCATTCGTACCGCTACGAGAAAGCCCGTAACGATACGGTTTGGAACACCCCATTTTAGTACATTACCATACCGTATCAATACGCCTAACTGAATTACCTAACTTTTGAAATGTTATAGACCGTACCGATAGGGCTCCTCAAGTGTTCCGGTACGCGGGTTCGAGATGAAAAGTGAATTCCAGAGGCTAAAACTTGTACCGAAACACCCATAACCGTATCAGTACACCTGGCCAAATTTTCCTAGGCATATCGAAATGCACAAGGCTTGTACCGATCCCACAAGCCTGGAATTGCCTAGCCGTACCTATACGGTCCCCCGCGTATCAATACGCTTGGGCATGTAATGTCACATTTGGCTAATTTTTCATTCTGAAAGCACACTCAAACCACTCTAACATGCTTAAAACACAATACCAACACACCAAACATATCATGAGCAAGCTAGCATCACAATTCTAACAACACAACAAGGCTTCATGCATCAAAAGGGAATCTATATGCATGCTTCCTAATTTTGCATCCAAGCACACACCAAAAGACAATCCAACACCAAAATCAATCTTTAAAGGCCATTTATAACCCGAGAGCAACTAAATAAACATGCTCAAATAGGGAGTTCAACAAGACATCTCCCAAATCAAAACAAATACCCAATTGCCCTTATTCATTATAGTCTAGTCTCTAACATGCTTTGGAAACAAGTCTTGCCAAGATCCCCTTGCTTCTTACTACCTCCCGGGACTTTAATTCTCTGCATTGATGGACAAAGAAAGCGTAAGCACACATGGCTTAGTGAGGAATGCTCAAAAAGAAACACCATCAATGCATTTAAACCATTTTCTTTACATTATCCTTTAAAACATCATGCCCTCTTAAAACCAGCATATTAAACCATATGCTACATGTATCATTAATCAATAGCAAGTCACATTGCTAACCCTATACTTAAGCCTTCCCATGCATTACTACCAAATGCAAAGCTCAAGGAGAAATATGTATAAATCACATTATACAACATAAAACATTTCAATGATACATTAACAATTATATTGGCTTATAAGTGATTATTAAACAAGTCCAATAACAAAAGAGTTCATCGGATACACAGATTCAACAAGTGTTAACCCAACACTTCAAGCCATCTCAACTGAAATAGCGATACAATCACAATCGTGGTACATTAACAACCATGTACGTTTTCAACCCACGGGGACACCCACCCCAATCATCAGTTAGACGCTTAATCCACTAATGAGAGTTTTTGGTACTGTTTAACCCATCTACCGTTAGGTTACTTGGATAGAGTATTCAGTACGCCATATAAACCCCTCAACATCCAAGGCGACTTATTTACAGTGCACTCAATCCTATGGCCAGCCAACTATATCCGATAACAATTTTAAAACCACATCATTTGACAATATAATTACCTATTTTCCATTTACCTCACCGTTTTAACAAGCATTCACCAAACCATTTTCCAAAGCAACATCACAGTTACCATGTGAATCCTTTAGAATTTCATGCTTAAAAACAGTATATCAAACACTTTAAAACATGCTTAATCAGTAGGTAACATGTAAATTAAAACAAGTGCATAAAACCATTTCAAACTAGCACGACCGAGAGAGAAAACCACTTTATACTTACTTTTGACTCTAGGTAAGCGTTTCAAACTCTACCTTAACTCCCAAAAATCTATTCCCATAACATCAAAACGCTTTAAACCACGTTTTCACTCACCGATACGCGAAACCTCGATTTGCCGATGCAAAATCAAGTATCTGAAACCTCCAATGCTTCTCCAATCACTTCCGGATCAACCTCCCTCTATTGTGAAGTTTCTCCCTCAATTGATTTGTGAAGAGCTCTGGATTTTGATGAAATTCTGATTGTTTTCCAGAAAAGAATTTGACAGAAAAGGTTTAGGAAAAAATTACGTAAATTTTCTTTAAACGCTAATAGCTAATTTAGATATTTTAATCCCTCTTAAACCACCTTTAAAACACGTGTTTAAAATGATTTAATTGAAGGGAGAAACCACCAGCAAAAACTTGGTAATTTAGCTCCTTAAGGATTCTAAGAATTTGACCCTTTTCATTTTAGTCACTTTAAAACAGTTTTCAAAAATCGCATTTTGGTCACTAACCAAAATGTCACATTTCCAAAATTTATTCCACCAAAAATAAATATATATTAAAATATGATTTTTAACTATTTTTCCACATTTTTATCTTACCGAAAAATATACGGTCCCGAAATCGACTCGAATCCCTACTCTGGTCCACCGAACCATCTAATAAACCACCAAACCGCTAAGCCCTAAAACTGGGGCGTTACAACTCTCCCCCACTTAAGAAATTTTGTCCCCGAAATTTACCTGGAGGAAACAGCTGCAGAAACTGTTTCAACATGTCTGACTTGCGTTCCCACGTGGCCTCCTCAACACCGCGGTGCTTCCACAACACCTTAACAAGCTCTATTGTCTTGCCACGTAGCACCTTCCTGGTAGTATCAAGAACCCCTACTGGTTCCTCATCGTAAGATAGGTCCAGTTTCAACTCAATCTCCTCCACCGGCATGACATGCGATGGATCCGACCTATACCTCCGCAACACCGAAACGTGGAACACATCATGAATCTTTCCCAACTCCTGAGGTAGCCTCAAAAGATACGCAACAGGAACCACATGCTCAATAACCTCGTAAGGTCCAATAAACCTTGGGCTAAGCTTCCCTTTCCGCCCAAACCTCAACACTTTTTTCCAATGTGACACTTTCAAAAACACTTTATCACCCACAGCGTACTCTATATCCCTACGCTTCAAATCCGCATAGGATTTCTGGTGATCTGCAGCTGCTTTTAAGCACTCACATATTAACTTTACCTTTTCGGTTATGCCTTTCAAAACATTGGGCATCAACACAAACTTTCCCCCGCTTCTTCCCAACACACAGGCGTACGATATTTCCTGCCATACAACGCCTCATAAGGTGTCTTCTGTACGCTAGCATGATAAATGTTATTGTAAGAAAACTCCACCAATGGAAAATGCTTCTCCCATGTTCCCTGGTACTCAATAACACAACACCTCAGCATATCCTCGAGAACTTGAATCACGCGCTCCGACTGGCCATCCGTCTGAAGATGATACGAGGTACTGAAACTCAACCAGGTTCCCAAAGCACGATGCAAACTCACCCAAAACCTTGCGATGAACCGCGGATCCCTATCCGAAACTATAGATTTGGGCACCCCATACAGACGTTCAATCTCAGAGATGTACAATTCAGCCAACTTGTCCAAGGTATACGTAGTATGCACTGGCACAAAATGTGCACACTTTGTAAACCGATCCACAATCACCCAAATGGAATACTTTTTGGTCGGCGTCAAAGGCAGCCTAGACACGAAATCCATGGTGATTCTTTCCCACTTCCATTATGGTATCTTCAACGGTCACAACAACCCAGAAGAAAACTGATGCTCAACCTTTACCTGCTGACAAACCATATATCGAGCAACGAAATCAGCCACATCTTTTTTTAGTCCAACCCAATAGTACTCCACCTTCAACCCTCGATACATTTTAGTACTACTGGGATGCATAGCAAAAGGACTAGTATGGGCCTCATTCAAAATAGTACGCCTTAATTTTTCATCGCCAGGCACCACTATTCGACCTTTAAAGCACAACACCCCATCATCACTGAAATGAAAATTCGTAGGATTCCCATCCCTGATATCTTCCATATAAGGTACTAAACTCCAATCGTACGGTTGCTTATCATTGATCATCTGCGACAAGGACAGCATCACCCGTAACTCGGCCAACAAACCACCGTCACTCGTCACACTCAACTGAGCAAACATGGCTCTTAGCTTCACAGTCGCTTTCCTACTCAAAGCATCTGCCACAACATTGGCTTTCCCTGGATGATACTCAATGATCAGATCATAATCCTTAAGCAACTCTAACCATTTGCGTTTCCTAAGATTCAGCTTCTTTTGTGACATCAGATATTTCAAACTCTTATGATCCGTATAAACCACACATTTCTCACCGTAAAGATAATGCCTCCAAATCTTCAAGGCAAACACAACCGCGGTGAGCTCAAGATCGTGAGTAGGGTAGTTACATTCATGAACCTTCAACTGCCTAGATGCATACACCACTACCTTACCCTCTTGCATCAACACGCAGCCAAGCCCAACATACGACGCATCACTATAAACAACGAACTCCTTCCCCGATTCTAGTTTAACCAAGACTGGATCTCGCGTCAAGGCTTTCTTCAACCTTTTGAAAGCTCACTGCCTATCCTTCATCCACTCAAACTGAACATTCTTATGTAGCAACTTAGTCAATGCAGCCGCCAAACTGGAGAACCCTTCCACAAACCTTCGGTAGTAACCCGCCAAACCAAGGAAACTCCTAACCTCCGTCATAGATTTGGGATCCTTCCAACTCATTATAGCCTCAACCTTATGTGGATCGACACGAATTCCCTCGACCAACACAACATTCCCAAGAAACACAACTTCCTTAAGCCAGAACTCACATTTGCTTAACTTGGCATAGAACTGATTAGCCAACAGTGCCTGAAGCAAAATTCTCAAATGTCTATCATGATCCTCCTCAGTATGGGAGTACACAAGGATATCGTCAATAAACACAACCACAAACTAGTCCAAAAACTCATGAAACACTATATTCATCATGTCCATAAAAGAACTGGTGCATTGGTCAAACCAAACGGCACCACAAGAAACTCGTAATGCTCGTACCTCGTACGGAATGCTGTTTTGGGCACATCCAGCTCCTTCACCTTTAACTGGTAGTACCCCGACCTCAAATCTATCTTGGAAAACACCGAGGCTCCCCTAAACTGATCAAATAGGTCATCTATCTGCGGCAAGGGATACTTGTTCTTTATTGTTAACTTATTCAGCTGTCGGTAATCTATACACATTCGTAATGTACCATCTTTCTTCTTAACAAACAGCACCGGTGCTCCCCATGGTGAGATACTGGGTCTAATTAACCCACGGTCAAGCAACTCCTACAACTACGTTTTCAACTCCTTCAATTCCTTCGGAGCCATGCGGTAATGGAGCAATGAATACCAGTACCATACCCGTAAAGACCTCAATGCCAAACTCTATCTCACGGTCAGGTGGCAACCTTGGTAATTTCTCTAGAAAACACCCGAAAACTCACATACAGTGCGAACATCTTGCACCCTCAACTTCTTTGATCCAGGATTCATAACATAGGCCAAACAAGCCTGATATCCCGAATCCAACATTAGACTTGCTTCCAAAGATGAAACCACATTAGACAAAAACTTGGCATTTTCACCAACAACCACCACCTCATAATTATCTGACAACCTCAAGGATATTCGTTTGGTCTCAAAATCCACCACAGTCTGATGTTTGGTTAACCAATCCATACCCAAAATCACATCAAAACCATGGAATGGTAACTCCATCAAGTCCACAACAAACACGTATCCCTAAACCATCAGCAAACACCTACGATACAACCTTCTAACCACGACTATCTCCTCAAGAGAACTAGTCACTCTAACAGCCACATTAAGAATTTCAACAGATATATCAAGCAACTCGGCATGTTCACTCAAAATGTATGAATGGGTAGAACCAGAATCAACCAACGAATACAATGACAAAGACTGTAGGGTAATAGTACCTACAATCACATCGGTGTTATTACGACCCTCGCGGTACACATACACCCTAACCGGTCCACCTCTCTCAGGCTGGATAGCAATAGTATGAGCCACAGTCCTCTGCCCACCATCTCGATGCTGAAATGGTCTGCAGCCATGACCACGAACCTACTGCGGAGCAACAACAGGTGCAGCACCCTGCCCACCTTGAGCCAACAACAGACAATCACGCCTCTGATGGTCACCTGACCCATAACTCCAACAAGCATTAGCTACCACAGATGCAGGTGCATGACCCTCTCTGGCCAAACACGGGCAATCTTATCTCAAATGATCTCGGGATCCACAAACCCAACAAGTGCTAAATGGGGCTCTAACCTGGGCACCTTGCCCCTGGACTCCACGTCCCATAACACCTCTACCATGCCTCAGCTCCGGGTAAAATCTCTTGTCACGGTATCTCTTTGCCTGACAACCGCTATAACCCGAATCAACAACTCTCTTACCTGAGCTAGAACCTCGCAATCTAGAAGCCAAAACCAAATTATGCTCCACATCCTTGGCCTACAAAACCAACACATCAAAATCAGTGGAATCAGTAGTAAGCAAGTATGTCTTAACATCCTGCACAAGCCCATAGCGGAATCGATCACATCCCTTCCGCTCGTTAGGAACAAACTCAGGTGCATACTGACTCAACCTTATGAACTGTACCTCATATTCAGCAATAGACATATTGCCCTGCACAAGAGCCATGAACTCGTGCTTCCTATCATCCTAATATCAGACTCTCAAAAACTTCATTCGGAAAGCTTCACAGAAGAACTCCCAGGTCACATCATCCGTCGCCATACAGGATATCGTGGTAGTCCACCATGCATAAGCATCACCTTGCAGTAGGGAAATAACACAGCCCAGTTTACGAGCATCGGTGCACCCCATTTGGCCCAGTATCCTCTCAGTACTGGCCAACCAGCCCTTAGAAGCCTCAAGTGATAACCCTCGAAACTCAAATCTGCCCAAACTGCGAAGACGCTCAAGCGACAACCATTGCCCAACCATCGGTGGTGCTGGAACATGAACACCCACAACTGCTGCCTAAAAAACACCGGTCATGACCTATATCAACGGTGCCATATCACCATCTCTGGCCCAGTAGGCGTATGTGGTACTTGTTCCAATCCCTCAGGTGGAATATGTGGGGGTGGTGGCAACCCTTCAGGAGGCACAACATCTCTTTCAATACC
The DNA here is from genome assembly GCA_019671005.1 of Hibiscus mutabilis. Taxonomy (NCBI): domain Eukaryota; kingdom Viridiplantae; phylum Streptophyta; class Magnoliopsida; order Malvales; family Malvaceae; genus Hibiscus; species Hibiscus mutabilis. The sequence continues at coordinate 27,883,494 of CM033713.1, forward strand.
CTGCCCAATGGCAGCAGCAATCGCACTAGATCGCAACTCTCTCCTTGGTCCCATCGTGCTAAAATATATCTAGGGCATGATAATAATTTCAAAACAAAAACAATCAGGCCAGCCTCAAGCAAGGGTCTAAGACTTCCATTTCAAAAATCAAAACTTTACAGACTATAATAAGAAGGCAATGGGTACCTCCAAAACTTTCCCAACATAGCATACAACTGCCAACATTTATATATCAATCACTGTGCATATCAACCAGCGTACATACAACAATCACCGTACAAATCAAACATGGTAACATCACAACAACCTCCCAAACGAACCATACCTGGCTCTGATACCACCAAATGTAACCCCCTTGACCTGGCCTAGATGCCCAACTGAACCAAGAAGGCTATATTAAGTTTGTCGTAGCAAACTGAGGAGATACAACAAAACCCGGTCCATTTTTTTCCTTTTTATCCTATCTAGATGCCAATTATTAACCCTACATGTTCATATAGACATCAGGTGTAACCCCAACTCAATCAGGCATCAATTTGACATTCAAGTAATCATACTTATAATTTAGGGACCAAGTTACAAATACAAAAAATTTCAAGATTAAAGCTCACTTTTAAGTTACCAACCTTTAATTAGTCAGGTTCCAATCTTTCATTTCAAATTTCAGCTGAATCTGATCATTCTATCACGTACAATTGCATTGACAAGATTCAGTGACTAAAATGTAAAGATGACAAAGCTGCCCTGAAGTGACATTAACAAAATAAACGGCCATCCGTACCGATACGGGTAAGACCGTACTGATATGGTTTGGAACACCCCATTTCAGTACACTACCATACCGTATTGATACGCCTAACTGAATTACCTAACTTTTGAAATGTTATAGACCGTACCGATACGGCTCCTCAGGTGTTCCAGTACGCGGGTTCGAGTTGAAAAAGTGAATTCCAAAGGCTAAAACTCGTACCAAAACACCCATACCCGTATCGGTACTCCTAGCCAAATTTTCCTAGGAGTATCGAAACGCACAAGGCATGTACCGATCCTACAAGCCTAGAATTGCCTAGCCGTACCGATATTGCCCCCCCACGTATCAGTACGGTTGGGCCTGTAATGTCACATTTGGCTGATTTTTCATTCTGAAAGCACACTTAAACCACTCTAATATGCTTAAAACACAATACCAACACACCAAACATATCATGAGCAAGCTAGCATCACAGTTCTAACAACACAACAAGGCTTCATGCATCAAAAGGGAATCTATAGGCATGCTTCCTAATTTTGAATCCAAGCACACACCAAAAGACAACCCAACACCAAAATCAATCTTTAAAGGCCATTTACAACCCGGGAATAACTAAAGAAACATGCTCAAATAGGGAGTTCAACAAGACATCTCCTATAGGCATGCTTCCTAATTTTGAATCCAAGCACACACCAAAAGACAACCCAACACCAAAATCAATCTTTAAAGGCCATTTACAACCCGGGAACAACTAAAGAAACATGCTCAAATAGGGAGTTCAACAAGACATCTCCCAAATCAAAACAAGTACCCCATTGCCCTTATTCATTATAGTCTAGTCTCTAACATACTTTGCAAACAAGTCTTGCCAAGATCCCCATACTTCTTACTACCTCCCGGGACTTTAATTATCTGCATTGATGGACAAAGAGAGCGTAAGCACACATGGCTTAGTGAGGAATGCTCAGAACAAAACACCATCAATGTATTTAAACTATTTTCTTTACATCATCCTTTAAAACATCATGCCCTTTTAAAACATGCATTTTACATCCTTAAAACCAACATATTAAACCATATGCTACATGTACCATTAATCAACAGCAAGTCACATTGCTAACCCTCTACTTATGCCTTCTCATGCATTACTACCAAATGCAAAGCTCAAGTGATTATTAAACAAGTCCAATAACAAAAGAGTTCATCGGATACACGGATTCAACAAGTGTTAACCCAACACTTCAAGCCATCTCAACCGGAATAGCGATACAATCACAATCATGGTACATTAACAACGGGTACATTTTCAACCCACGGGGACATCCACCCCAATCATCGGTTAGACGCTTAATCCACTAACAGGAGTTTTCGATATTGTTTAACCCCTCTACCGTTAGGGTACTTGGATGGAGTATTCAGTACGTTGTATAAACCCCTCAACATCCAAGGTGACTTATTTATAGTGCACTCAATCCTATGGCCAGCTAACTATATCCGATAACAATTTTAAAACCACATTACTTGCCAATATAATTACCCATTTTCCATTTACCTCACTGTTTTAACAAGCATTCACCAAACCATTTTCCAAAGCAACATCACATGCTTTAAATACAAGTATAAACCATATACTTACAAGTATCACTTACCATGTGCATCCTTCAGCATTTCATGCTTAAAAATAGTATATCAAATACTTTAAAACATGCTTAATCAGTAGGTAACATGTAAATTAAAACAAGTGCATAAAACCATTTCAAACTAGCATGACCGAGAGAGAAAATCACTTTATACTTACTTCCGAGTCAAGGTAAGAGTTTCAAGCTATACCTTAACTCCTAAAACTTTTTTCCCATAACATCAAAATGCTCTAAACCACATTTTCACTCACCGATAAGCGAAGCCTCGATTTGCCAACGCAAAATCAAGTATCTGAAACCTCCAACGCTTCTCCAATCACTTCCGGATCAACCTCCCCCTATTGTGAAGTTTCTCCCTCAATGGATTTGTGAAAAGCTCTGGATTTTGATGAAATTTTGATTGTCTGGCAGAAAATAAGTTGAGAGAAAAGGTTTAGGAAAAAGTTACATAAATTTTCTTTAAAAGCTAATAACTAACTTAGATATTTTAATCCCTCTTAAACCACCTTTAAAACACATGTTTAAAATGATTTAATTGAAGGGAGAAACCACCAGCAAAAACTTGATAATTTAGCTCTTTAAGGATTCTAAGAATTTAACCATTTTCATTTTAGTCACTTTAAAACAGTTTTCAAAAATCGCATTTTGGTCACTAACCAAAATGTCACATTTCCAAATTCCATTTTCCAAAATTTATTCCACAAAAAATCAATATATATTAAAAGATGATTTTTAACTATTTTCCACATTTTTATCTTACCGAAAAATATACGGTCCCAAAACCGACTCGAATCCCTACTCCGATCCACCGAATCGTCTAATAAACCACCAAACCGCTAAGCTCTAAAACTAGGGCATTACACACAATATGTTAACACTCTGACCCAGTAATCTGATACCGTTGTCACTATTTTGTCTGTTCATGTTAAATCTGCCAGAATTGACACCTCTGGGGAATCTGATGGCGATGTACCTGCTAAGACAGAGGTGCCTCCTATTGTTCTAGCATCTTTTGCTACTCTAATAGTTCTCGTTGCATCTAAGCCAGTGATAATAATCGAGAAGATCCTCCAAGATGTGAGAGCCTTCGCTACTGCCTCAAAACCTCAGTTGATGAGAAAGAAGCACATGGCTCCAAATCGAGAGAGCTTTGTCAAGAGAAAGGCCCGTATCTCATGCCTGAAATATTTTGAAGAGGAGTCTTCTTCATCTTAACTCCTTGATTGCATATTTTTTTTGTATGCATTTCATTTTGTCTATATGTGTTTTCATGCATTTCATTTTGTCTATATGTGTTTTCATGCATTTCATTTTGTCTATATGTGTTTTCATGCGTTGAGGATAATGCACACCTTTGGTTTGGGGGGTGTTGCCTCGCATTTATTGCCATGGCATTCATGCATGTTTCTGTTTCCATGTAGATTAGATAGATCATGTATACCAGACCAGTAAATTTTTTGCCAAGACATGTTTTAACCTGATAATTTTGCCAACACTTTTGCTAGCATTGTTAGAATTTACACTAGTATGCCTTGTCCGATGATGAGATTAGAATATTTAGTTAGCATAAGACAGCAGATTAGTAATGTCAGGTTGCTTTGCAATTAATCTCTAGCTTAGGAAACTTTAGTCTCACTTAAACACGTGTTATGCATCTAATTCCCGAAACAAACTTAAGATTCTTGAAATTGGGCTCAAAATAATAAAAAAGAAAGAAAAAAACAATGTCAGGATAAAAGTAAAGAATAAGTCAACAATGTTTTTCCAAAGAAAAGTAAAAGATATTTAGAACACTCCTCTGCCTTAGAGACAATAAGTAACTTGGGGCTTCATGGTTTGCTCCCTCTTAGTTCTCAAGCCAACAGAACTTTAGGGTATGAGTGTATGGGTTAGCTTAGTGGTGTAGTCTAGATTAACGTGGAGATTTGATCAGTGTTCAAAAGTACTATTTTTATTACCCTTTTTACTCATATTATTGTTAGACTTAAGCTCATATTAGTTGCATAATTAGTCATTCATGCATTAATTCATGTTTCTTTCCACCGTTGAGCTTGATTACATAACTTGATGATTTTTGTGGAAAAAGATGTTGTTTTGGTGTGTTTTTGTGTGTATGCATAACCACTTGCCTAAACAAGGCTAGAACCAGTTGTCAGGGCAGTGCATGAAGGAGATGCCGAGCTAGTTGCTAGGGCAATGCATGAAGGAGACGCCGAGCCAGTTGCCAGGGCAATTGTCGACAAAGAATAAGGTGATATAGTAGTCGAAATTGATGACTATACAAGCTTAAGATGACGTGGAGCAAAGCTAAATCCCAAAGGAGTTTGAATTCCATGAAGAGGTTAAAGAATAATTAAATTCCAAGAAGATAGGATAAGTTCTAGAAGGAATATAATTATAATAAAGAATTATATTCTTTAAAGATAATTTAATTCCAACTTAACTTCATCCTCAAAGAAGGACTTCAACCTAGCCCAGTAAATAGATCACCAAGTCGTCAACTCTAAAGGGAGCAAGAAAAGGGAAAATTTTGACAACTCCATAGGGCAAGAGGAGAGAAATTTCGACAAGAGAGCAAGGGGGAGAGAGTTCGATTTTTTCTTCTTCTTTGCTTCCATTAGATTCATGGTTTGGGGATTATTTTTTGTATATCTTTTGAACCCAACCATGAACTAACTTGATTGGTTGGGGTTATTGTGTTTTGTTGTTGTGAAAAACAATTAGATTTTGTTTAGGTAATAAGAGTTTGCACTTTCAATTCAAGGTTTACTCATTCTTGGTTCTTATCTTGTTTGCGAGTGAATTGGGAGAGGAACTCGTAACTTCATCTATTTATCTAATATCGGGAGAGTTAGATTCAAGAAACGAATGAATATGATCTTTATTCAATCTATTGATGGTGAAGATTAATCCGGCTTAGGAATAAGTTAAGGATTTCAACGGCTAAGAGGAGCGCAAGATTGGTTGTTGTTCACCCTTGATTCACGCAGGGATGTATTATCAAGGCATGCACTAGTAACTAGAGTTTTGACTTAGGGATAAGAAGAAACCATTGAAGAACGCTCTGCCAAACCTTGAAGGTTGCTGCCCAGACGCCCAAGTAGTTGCCCAACTAGTCGCCCAGGCAACCATCGATTAGTTGCCAAGGCAACCCCGTTGTGCAAGTTGCCACGTCAACTGATTTGCCCTTGCACTCTTTTACCAAGACGATCCAATCGGCTATCACACCTCAACCCACGATAACCTGGCCTATCTCTCTCATTTAATTACATCGCCTTTTTACTTATTTGCTTTCTAGATTAGTTATTAGTTAAAACTCCTATAATCTTCTAGTTGTGTTTTCTTTTACTTTTTACAGTGCAAGAGACTAGATTCTTGAAGTGGCATTAATCCTTGTGGAGACGATATCTTTTATACTATAACTTGCAACGTGTATACTTGCACAATTGCGTAGCACTTATTACGCGCAACTAGTTTTTGGCCGTTGCCGGGGATTGGCAATTGGTGTTAGTTGTTTTTGTTATTGCATTTTTTCTCTTAGTTTTACTAACTTTTCTTTTTGTTTGTTTTATCAAAAAAAATTTAGGTGCGCTACAAGTTAAGGGACATCAACATATCGGGAAATAAAAGCCGATCTATTCGAGAGTTGATGTTGGAAGATATGAATCAATCCAATCAAGAGTTTCTTGCACCCTTTGATGATTATCTATACCAACCGAGAAAAGCCCAAAGAGCATATACCGTGGAAAAATCTTGTGCTATGTGTGGAGAACATCATGTGTTTGAAAATTGCCCTCACATTTTCGGTGCATATGACTACATGGAGGACCATAGAGGGAACCATCAGCAAAATTCTTCATGGTATGGTCAAAAAGCTCAAAATTGTTTTTACCATAACAATTTTGCCGCAACAATAGATATGCCATGGCAATGTAGTCCTTTTCAAGAGCATTCGACTTCCTTGGAGGAAACGTTGCTAGCTTCCTTGGCTAGACTTGACGAATCAATTGAAGAGATTCGAGAGCTATCAAAGTCCATGGATACGAGGATAGATCAATGGGATGCAACCATGGGGGATTCAGAAGATCAATTGAGGAGATCCACATATGTCATGGATAACATGCACCAATAATTCATTCATAGGATACTGAAGTCCTAAGGCAAAAGGACAAGGAAGAATGCAAGGAAAGCTCTTCGATGTGTGAGGAACAACTAAAACCTCAAAGTCGAGTATGATGATGAGGAAGACTGCCCAACACATGATGAGCCTGAGCAACAAATTGCCTCGGCAATGATTGAGGAGCCTGAACAGAGCAATGCCTCGAAAACACTCAGTGAAGCTGGGAACAATAATACTACAACAAATTCTGAGGAACTTGATGCCCAGAAGGTTACAACATTGATGTTGAAGCATGAATCTTTAGATTGCTCTCATCTACAGTTGCCACGGCAATTACACGACCACATGCAAGATCAGCGAGATGATAATACTTTGCCAATGGAATATGAGCATGTAATGGTTGAACCTTTCGAATTCTTTAAAAACTCATCTCGTCCATTGTAGGTATGTCTTGAGAAACCGATGTTGGTAGATTTGAAGCCATCGAAATCTCTACTGATAGAGATGTTTGAGAGGTCAAAAGAAAAAGGTGTTTGGATTCATAAAGCTTTTCAGAAAATTGGTTATTCCTTTGACTTACAACAAATTTTGGCAAATGATTGCCACGACAATTGGCTAGAGCAACAATTGCCACGACAACGAAGGCTACATCCAACCATGATGGAGCCCGACGAGAATGAGGTAATTAAATGGTTGGGTGTTGATATAACTTTTTCTACTAATATATTCATGCCTTCAAGAATAGTAGCAAGGTGGAGAGTATACATGGACTACAAGCGAACAAAGAAGAAAGACACATCCACCATGGTAACACAAAAGGGAGTAGTGGCAAGCACATTGGCCAAACTCTTTTTGGGCAATATTGTCACCCAATGGAGGGTACGGATGGACTATAAGAAGTATCAGAAACGACCCTCCTCAAGTTTTCTCAGATATGCAGTAACATTAGAAGATGCATGATGGCACTCTTTTCTGACATGGTCGAAGACTTCCTTGAGATCTTCATGGATGATTTTTCCATTTTTGGTAGTGACTTTGACAGTTGCCTCGGTAATTTAGAGAAGAGGTTGGCAAGATATGAAGAAACTGATTTAGTCCTTAATTGGGAGAAGTGTCATCTTATGGTAGATGAAGGAATAGTGCTCGGCCATAAGATTTCATCCAAGGGAATTGAAGTAGACAAGGCCAAGGTAGAAGTGATCGAGAGACTACCCCCACCAAGATAAAGTCTTCAATTTTGATGATTCTTGCGCCCAAGCATTCGAAACCCTAAAGGAAAAGCTTGCCTCGGCACCCATTGTCGTTCCACCAGATTGGACGCTATCTTTTGAGCTCATGTGTGATGCAAGTGATTTCGCGGTAGGAGCAGTCCTAGGTCAATGCACAGGAAAGGAACATAAAATCAAGTGGCCGATCACTTATCACGTTTAGAACGCAATAGGGAGGAGGACGCAGATTTAGAGATATGCGATGCATTCCCGGATGAGCAACTTTTAGTTGCCTCGACAACCATGGATGCGCACACCTTGGCAACCCTCGACGCCGCAGCAACTCTTGACGTGCACGCCTCGACAACTCCAGACGCGCACACCTCGGTAACCACTAATATGCACGTCTCGGTAACCATGGACGCGTATGCCTTGGCAACTCTAGACACACACGACTCGACAATCTTGGGAGCAGTCGCCACGGCAGCACATGCCCCGGCAATACCCTGGTACGCGGATTTAGTTAATTTCCTTGTTTATGGTATTTTACCTTATGGCCTTACTCACCAAGGGAAGAAGCGATTCCGCCATGATGCTAAGCATTACTTTTGGGACGAGCCTCTTTTGTTTAAACAATGTGCAGATCAGGTCATACGTCGATGTGTCCCTAAAGAAGAGCAGCAGAATGTACTTCGGTAATGCCATTCTTCACCCTATGAAGGACATTTTGGAGGAACTCGTACCGCGGCCAATGTTTTGCAAACCGGTTTGTATTGGCCAACACTGTACAAAGATGCCCAAGAGTTTTACAAGCAATGTGATCGTTGCCATTGGACGGGCAATATCACCCACAAACCAATGGGCAAGCAGAAATTTCCAACTGGAATTGAAGGGTATACTCGAGCAAGTTGTAAATCCCTCTAGGAAGGATTGGTCAGCAAGACTAGATGACGTACTTTGGGCATATCGCACTACATTCAAAACACCCTTAGGTATGCCCCCTTCCGACTTGTTTATGGCAAAACATGCCATCTACCGGTGGAAATTGAACACAAGGCATATTGGGCAATCAAGACCGTGAATATGGATTGGGAAAGTATCGGGCAAAAGTATTTGTTGGACCTCAACGAGATAGAAGAATTCTGTGCACTCGCCTATAAAAATGCACGAATCTACAAAGAGAAAACAAAGCAATGGCATGACAAGAAACTATTGTTTGTGCAATTCATGCCGAGGAAACTAGTTCTCTTATTCAAGTCTCAAAAAACTTTTTTTTCGGAAAACTAAAATCAAGACGATTGGGACCATTCAAACTTGTCAAACCATTCTCCCATGGTGCCGTGATAATCAAGTCCATTACCGACAAACATGAATTCAAAGTTAACGGACAAAGACTGAAGCACTACAACGGTGCCCATGTAGAACTTAACAAAGAAGTTGACACCTTAGGAGATGCATGAGCATGCTCTCCTTTTAATATTTTCTTTTGTTTTTTTTATTTTTATTTTTAGAAGATACTTTATTTTATTTTTCTTCATTATCTTTAGTTTCCAGGTTTTTCTTTGTTTTCTTTTCTTTTCCACAACAAGACTACAAACGAACATGCTAAGGAAATTCACTGTCGACTACTTGCCACGGCAACCGCAACAGAGGAAGCCCCTGTAACTACCTCAAAGAAAGCCACCACGGCACAAAACCACGATGCTCAAGCAACAACAATGGCTTCGGCAACTTCTGATGCCCAAACATGGATCAAATCAGAGCAATGCTATTCACGCGGTACCAGCCACAAGCACTCAACCACCGGCCGGAAAATGAATCAGGCAAACGGCACGAAGGAAACTTATCACTCGAGGTGACGACCTCTCCGACTAACTCATTTCATTTAGTTTCTTTTAAATTTTGTTTCACTTTTACATGCATTGAGGATAATGCTTTTCTCGAGTTTGGGGGGTGTTGGTTTCTAGTTAGTTTCATGATTAGTTGCATTCATCTTTAGCAATCATATATAGGTTGCATATGTTACTTGCCATGCCTTTAATTGGATTTAATTGCTTAAGACTTGTTGAATATCCAATGATGAATTTTTTACATGCACTTAATTGAAAGAACCTTTAATTTTAGGATTACATGAAAAGAACTTAAAATTTTATTATGATGCTGAATTTTTTTACACGGTTGTGGCTTGTTGATTGAAAGAAACTTAGTGAACTTAGGTTGCTTAAAATTTGGGTAAATTTAAAATTGAAATTTTAAATTTAAATTCTTGCTAGAGGTGCCCAAAACTGCTCTAGTAGTAAATGCACTTTCTTGCTAGAGGTGCCCAAAAATCGCTCTAGTAGTTAATGCACATTAAAGAATCGCTAGAGGTGCCTCAAAATTGGCTCTAGTCGACTAAAATAAAATAAGAAATTGATTACTTTGCTAGAGGTACCCGAAATTGGCTCTAGTGAAAATAAAAATAAATGCCCCAGTAATTAAATTGATAAAAGCCTATTGTCCACATAGAATCTTGAAAATCAACTTGTACACAACTACGCACATACATTGTTACGAGCATTATAGTTTGGTTCCGGGTAATTTTTGTGCTATCCAAAAAAATTAAAAGGTGATCATACTTTGTGCCATGGTTCCGAGGTTTGAATTCAAGTTTGAAGCATGTCTTTGATGATTAAAGTCTTGGTAGGTAATTGTTAGTTTGCATTGCTTGAGGACAAGCAATAGTTCGAGTTTGGGGGTGTGATAAGTGTTCAAAAGTACTATTTTTATTACCCTTTTTACTCATATTATTGTTAGAGTTAAGTTCATATTAGTTGCATAATTAGTCATTCATGCATTAATTCATGTTTCTTTCCACCGTTGAGCTTGATTACATAACTTGATAATTTTTGTGGAAAAAGATGTTGTTTTGGTGTGTTTTTGTGTGTGTGCAGAATCACTTGCCTAAACAAGGCTAGAACCAGTTGTCGTAGGCAATGCATGAAGGAGATGTCGAGCTAGTTGCTAGGCAATGCATGAAGGAGACGCTGAGCCAGTTGCCAGGGCAATTGTTGACAAAGAATAAGGTGATATGGTAGTCGAAATTGATGACTAGACAAGCCCAAGATGACGTGGAGCAAAGCTAAATCCCAAAGGAGTTTGATTTCCATGAAGAGGTTAAAGAATAATTAAATTCCAAGAAGATAGGATAAGTTCTAGAAGGAATATAATTATAATAAAGAATTATATTCTTTAAAGATAATTTAATTCCAACTTAACTTCATCCTCAAAGAAGGACTTTGACCTAGCCCTATAAATAGATCACCAAGTCACAACTCTAAAGGGAGCAAGAAGAGGGAAAATTTTGACAACTCCATAGGGCAAGAGGAGAGAAATTTACACAAGAGAGCAAGGGGAGAGAGTTTGATTTTTTCTTCTTCTTCTTTGCTTCCATTAGATTCATGGTTTGGGGATTATTTTTTGTATATCTTTTGAACCCAACCATGAACTAACTTGATTGGTTGGGGTTATTGTGTTTTGTTGTTGTGAAAAACAATTGATTTTGTTTAGGTAATAAGAGTTTGCACTTTCAATTCAAGGTTTACTCATTCTTGGTTCTTATCTTGTTTATGAGTGAATTGGGAGAGGAACTCGTAACTTCATCTATTTATCTAATATCGGAGAGTTAGATTCAAGAAACGAATGAATATGATCTTTATTTAATCTATTGATGGTGAAGATTAATCCGACTTAGGAATAAGTTAAGGATTTCAACGGGCTAAGAGGAGCGCAAGATTGGTTGTTGTTCACCCTTGATTCACGCAGGATGTATTATCAAGGCATGCACAAGTAACTAGAGTTTTGACTTAGGGATAAGAAGAAACCATTGAAGAACGCTCCGCCAAACCTTGAAGGTTGCTGCCCAAGTAGTTGCCCAACTAGTTGCCCAACTAGTCGCCAAGTGCAACCATCGATTAGTTGCCAAGGCAACCCCATTTTGCAAGTTGCCACGCCAACCGACGGTTGCCCTTGCACTCTTTTACCAAGACGATCCAATCGGCTATCACACCTCAACCCACGATAACCTGGCCTATCTCTCTCATTTAATTACATCGCTTTTTACTTATTTGCTTTCTATTAGTTATTAGTTAAAACTCCTATAATCTTCTAGTTGTGTTTTCTTTTACTTTTTACAAAGGCAAGAGACTAGATTCTTGAAGTGGCATTAATCCTTGTGGAGACGATATCTTTTATACTATAACTTGCAACGTGTATACTTGCACAATTGCGTAGCACTTATTACGCAAACTAGTTTTTGGCCGTTGTCGGGATTGGCAATTGGTGTTAGTTGTTTTTGTTATTGCATTTTTTCTTAGTTTTACTAACTTTTCTTTTTGTTTGTTTTATCAAAAAAAATTTAGGTGCGCTACAAGTTAAGGGACATCAACATATCGGGAAATAAAAGCCGATCTATTCGAGAGTTGATGTTGGAAGATATGAATCAATCCAATCAAGAGTTTCTTGCACCCTTTGATGATTATCTATACCAACCGAGAAAAGCCCAAAGAGCATATACCGTGGAAAAATCTTGTGCTATGTGTGGAGAACATCATGTGTTTGAAAATTGCCCTCACATTTTCGGTGCATATGACTACATGGAGGACCATAGAGGGAACCATCAGCAAAATTCTTCATGGTATGGTCAAAAAGCTCAAAATTGTTTTTACCATAACAATTTTGCCGCAACAATAGATATGCCATGGCAATGTAGTCCTTTTCAAGAGCATTCGACTTCCTTGGAGGAAACGTTGCTAGCTTCCTTGGCTAGACTTGACGAATCAATTGAAGAGATTCGAGAGCTATCAAAGTCCATGGATACGAGGATAGATCAATGGGATGCAACCATGGGGGATTCAGAAGATCAATTGAGGAGATCCACATATGTCATGGATAACATGCACCAATAATTCATTCATAGGATACTGAAGTCCTAAGGCAAAAGGACAAGGAAGAATGCAAGGAAAGCTCTTCGATGTGTGAGGAACAACTAAAACCTCAAAGTCGAGAGTATGATGATGAGGAAGACTGCCCAACACATGATGAGCCTGAGCAACAAATTGCCTCGGCAATGATTGAGGAGCCTGAACAGAGCAATGCCTCGAAAACACTCAGTGAAGCTGGGAACAATAATACTACAACAAATTCTGAGGAACTTGATGCCCAGAAGGTTACAACATTGATGTTGAAGCATGAATCTTTAGATTGCTCTCATCTACAGTTGCCACGGCAATTACACGACCACATGCAAGATCAGCGAGATGATAATACTTTGCCAATGGAATATGAGCATGTAATGGTTGAACCTTTCGAATTCTTTAAAAACTCATCTCGTCCATTGTAGGTATGTCTTGAGAAACCGATGTTGGTAGATTTGAAGCCATCAAATCTCTACCGATAGAGATGTTTGAGAGGTCAAAAGAAAAAGGTGTTTGGATTCATAAAGCTTTTCAGAAAATTGGTTATTCCTTTGACTTACAACAAATTTTGGCAAATGATTGCCACGACAATTGGCTAGAGCAACAATTGCCACGACAACGAAGGCTACATCCAACCATGATGGAGCCCGACGAGAATGAGGTAATTAAATGGTTGGGTGTTGATATAACTTTTTCTACTAATATATTCATGCCTTCAAGAATAGTAGCAAGGTGGAGAGTATACATGGACTACAAGCGAACAAAGAAGAAAGACACATCCACCATGGTAACACAAAAGGAGTAGTGGCAAGCACATTGGCCAAACTCTTTTGGGCAATATTGTCACCCAATGGAGGGTACGGATGGACTATAAGAAGTATCAAACGACCCTCCTCAAGTTTTCTCGGATATGCAAGAACATTAGAAGATGCATGATGGCACTCTTTTCTGACATGGTCGAAGACTTCCTTGAGATCTTCATGGATGATTTTTCCATTTTTGGTAGTGACTTTGACAGTTGCCTCGGTAATTTAGAGAAGAGGTTGGCAAGATATGAAGAAACTGATTTAGTCCTTAATTGGGAGAAGTGTCATCTTATGGTAGATGAAGGAATAGTGCTCGGCCATAAGATTTCATCCAAGGGAATTGAAGTAGACAAGGCCAAGGTAGAAGTGATCGAGAGACTACCCCCACCAAGATAAAGTCTTCAATTTTGATGATTCTTGCGCCCAAGCATTCGAAACCCTAAAGGAAAAGCTTGCCTCGGCACCCATTGTCGTTCCACCAGATTGGACGCTATCTTTTGAGCTCATGTGTGATGCAAGTGATTTCGCGGTAGGAGCAGTCCTAGGTCAATGCACAGGAAAGGAACATAAAATCAAGTGGCCGATCACTTATCACGCTTAGAACGCAATAGGGAGGAGGACGCAGATTTAGAGATATGCGATGCATTCCCGGATGAGCAACTTTAGTTGCCTCGACAACCATGGATGCGCACACCTTGGCAACCCTCGACGCCGCAGCAACTCTTGACGTGCACGCCGACGACAACCCGCACGCGCACACCTCGGTAACCACTAATATGCACGCCTCGGTAACCATGGACGCGTATGCCTTGGCAACTCTAGACACACACGACTCGACAATCTTGGGAGGCGCCACGGCAAGACATGCCCCGGCAATACCCCACGCGGATTTAGTTAATTTCCTTGTTTATGGTATTTTACCTTATGGCCTTACTCACCAAGGGAAGAAGCGATTCCGCCATGATGCTAAGCATTACTTTTGGGACGAGCCTCTTTTGTTTAAACAATGTGCAGATCAGGTCATACGTCGATGTGTCCCTAAAGAAGAGCAGCAGAATGTACTTGGTAATGCCATTCTTCACCCTATGAAGGACATTTTGAGGAACTCGTATCATGGCCAATGTTTTGCAAACCGGTTTGTATTGGCCAACACTGTACAAAGATGCCCAAGAGTTTTACAAGCAATGTGATCGCTGCCATTGGACGGGCAATATCACCCACAAACCAATGGGCAAGCAGAAATTTCCAACTGGAATTGAAGGGTATACTCGAGCAAGTTGTAAATCCCTCTAGGAAGGATTGGTCAGCAAGACTAGATGACGTACTTTGGGCATATCGCACTACATTCAAAACACCCTTAGGTATGCCCCCTTCCGACTTGTTTATGGCAAAACATGCCATCTACCGGTGGAAATTGAACACAAGGCATATTGGGCAATCAAGACCGTGAATATGGATTGGGAAAGTATCGGGCAAAAGTATTTGTTGGACCTCAACGAGATAGAAGAATTCTGTGCACTCGCCTATAAAAATGCACGAATCTACAAAGAGAAAACAAAGCAATGGCATGACAAGAAACTATTGCTGTGGCAATTCATGCCAGGGAAACTAGTTCTCTTATTCAAGTCTCAGCTGAAACTTTTTTCGGGAAAACTAAAATCAAGACGATTGGGACCATTCAAACTTGTCAAACCATTCTCCCATGGTGCCGTGATAATCAAGTCCATTACCGACAAACATGAATTCAAAGTTAACGGACAAAGACTGAAGCACTACAACGGTGCCCATGTAGAACTTAACAAAGAAGTTGACACCTTAGGAGATGCATGAGCATGCTCTCCTTTTAATATTTTCTTTTTGTTTTTCTTTTATTTTTATTTTTAGAAGATACTTTATTTTATTTTTCTTCATTATCTTTAGTTTCCAGGTTTTCTTTGTTTTCTTTTCTTTTCCACAACAAGACTCGCAACGAACATGCTAAGGAAATTCACTGTCGACTACTTGCCACGGCAACCGCAACAGAGGAAGCCCCTGTAACTACCTCAGCAGTAGCCACGGCACAGAAACTGGCGATGCTCAAGCAACAACAATGGCTTCGGCAACTTCTGATGCCCAAACATGGATCAAATCAGAGCAATGCTATTCACGCGGTACCAGCCACAAGCACTCAACCACCGGCCGGAAAATGAATCAGGCAAACGGCACGAAGGAAACTTATCACTCGAGGTGACGACCTCTCCGACTAACTCATTTCATTTAGTTTCTTTTAAATTTTGTTTCACTTTTACATGCATTGAGGATAATGCTTTTCTCGAGTTTGGGGGGTGTTGGTTTCTAGTTAGTTTCATGATTAGTTGCATTCATCTTTAGCAATCATATATAGGTTGCATATGTTACTTGCCATGCCTTTAATTGGATTTAATTGCTTAAGACTTGTTGAATATCCAATGATGAATTTTTTACATGCACTTAATTGAAAGAACCTTTAATTTTAGGATTACATGAAAAGAACTTAAAATTTTATTATGATGCTGAATTTTTTTACACGGTTGTGGCTTGTTGATTGAAAGAAACTTAGTGAACTTAGGTTGCTTAAAATTTGGGTAAATTTAAAATTGAAATTTTAAATTTAAATTCTTGCTAGAGGTGCCCGAAACTGGCTCTAGTAGTAAATGCACTTTCTTGCTAGAGGTGCCCAAAACTGGCTCTAGTAGTTAATGCACATTAAAGAATCGCTAGAGGTGCCTGAAATTGGCTCTAGTCGACTAAAATAAAATAAGAAATTGATTACTTTGCTAGAGGTACCCGAAATTGGCTCTAGTGAAAATAAAAATAAATGCCCCAGTAATTAAATTGATAAAAGCCTATTGTCCACATAGAATCTTGAAAATCAACTTGTACACAACTACGCACATACATTGTTACGAGCATTATAGTTTGGTTCCGGGTAATTTTTGTGCTATCCAAAAAAATTAAAAGGTGATCATACTTTGTGCCATGGTTCCGAGGTTTGAATTCAAGTTTGAAGCATGTCTTTGATGATTAAAGTCTTGGTAGGTAATTGTTAGTTTGCATTGCTTGAGGACAAGCAATAGTTCGAGTTTGGGGGTGTGATAAGTGTTCAAAAGTACTATTTTTATTACCCTTTTTACTCATATTATTGTTAGAGTTAAGTTCATATTAGTTGCATAATTAGTCATTCATGCATTAATTCATGTTTCTTTCCACCGTTGAGCTTGATTACATAACTTGATAATTTTTGTGGAAAAAGATGTTGTTTTGGTGTGTTTTTGTGTGTGTGCAGAATCACTTGCCTAAACAAGGCTAGAACCAGTTGCCAGGGCTGTGCATGAAGGAGATGTCGAGCTAGTTGCCAGGGCAATGCATGAAGGAGACGCTGAGCCAGTTGCCAGGGCAATTGTTGACAAAGAATAAGGTGATATGGTAGTCGAAATTGATGACTAGACAAGCCCAAGATGACGTGGAGCAAAGCTAAATCCCAAAGGAGTTTGATTTCCATGAAGAGGTTAAAGAAGAATTAAATTCCAAGAAGATATGAGGAGTTCTAGAAGGAATATAATTATAATAAATAATTATATTCTTTAAAGATAATTTAATTCCAACTTAACTTCCTCCTCAAAGAAGGACTTTGACCTAGCCCTATAAATAGATCACCAACCCGTCAACTCCAAAGGGAGCAAGAAGAGGGAAAATTTTGACAACTCATAGGGCAAGAGGAGAGAAATTTATACGAGAGTGCAAGGGGAGAGAGAGTTTGATTTCTTCTTCTTCTTCTTTGCTTCCATTAGATTCATGGTTTGGGGATTATTCTTTGTATATCTTTTGAACCCAACCATGAACTAACTTGATTGGTTGGGGTTATTGTGTTTTGTTGTTGTGAAAAACAATTGGATTTTGTTTAGGTAATAAGAGTTTGCACTTTCAATTCAAGGTTTACTCATTCTTGGTTCTTATTCTTGTTTGCGAGTGAATTGAGAGAGGATCTCGTAACTTCATCTATTTATCTAATATCGGGAGAGTTAGATTCAAGAAATGAATGAATATGATCTTTATTTAATCTATTGATGGTGAAGATTAATCCGACTTAGGAATAAGTTAAGGATTTCAATGGCTAAGAGGAGCGCAAGATTGGTTGTTGTTCACCCTTGATTCACGCAGGGATGTATTATCAAAGCATGCACAAGTAACTAGAGTTTTGACTTAGAGATAAGAAGAAACCATTGAAGAACGCTCTACCGAACCTTGAAGGTTGCTGCCCAGATGCCCAAGTAGTTGCCCAACTAGTCGCCTAGGCAACCATCGATTAGTTGCCAAGGCAACCCCATTGTGCAAGTTGCCAAGGCAACCCCATTTTGCAAGTTGCCACGACAACTGAGTTGCCCTTGCACTCTTTTACCAAGACGATCCAATCGGCTATCACACCTCAACTCACGATAATCTGGCCTATCACTCTCATTTAATTACATCGCCTTTTTACTTATTTGCTTTCTAGATTAGTTATTAGTTAAAACTCCTATAATCTTCTACTTGTGTTTTCTTTTACTTTTTACAGTGCAAGAGCCTAGATTCTTGAAGTGGCATCAATCCCTGTGGAGACGATATCTTTTATACTATAACTTGCAACGTGTATACTTGCACAATTACGTAGCACTTATTACGCGCAACAGGATTCATGGTATGCTCCCTCTTATTTCTCATGCCAAACAGTATCATGACGCAAACCCTAATTTAATTCTAGCAAAAAGAAACCATTGGAAAATAAATAAAATAAAAAATATATAAAAAATGTTTAATTTTGAGTTTGGATAGTAAAGATTTGCTAACGGAGTTAAATGATACTTGATGTAAATTATCTGCACTTTATGCACACTTGATGACCTTATGCTA
Source organism: Hibiscus mutabilis (assembly GCA_019671005.1). NCBI lineage: Eukaryota > Viridiplantae > Streptophyta > Magnoliopsida > Malvales > Malvaceae > Hibiscus > Hibiscus mutabilis. The sequence goes on from CM033713.1 coordinate 27,901,882, forward strand.
GTGTTATATTGTTGCACTTGAATTTGTTGATCTTATTGGCATTACTGCTCTGGGATATCTAAGGACAGAACTAGGACCAGATTTTGCTCCCTAGCATGTGTTGATAATCAGGAAAATTTTGCAAAGGTATTATACTTTATTTATTTTTCTATTTTTATAATTTTTAGTTACATTACTTGAGGACAAGCAATGAGCTAGGTTTGGGGGAGTGTCAACTCCTCAAAAATACTACATTTCATATATATATTGTTATTCTTTTGCTTGACTTTGAGTACATATTTGTGCATTTAGCTAGTAAAATCATGCATTTTCATTAAGGAGTTGAGGAACATTTCCTTTGCCATAGTAAATGTGTATTTCTTTGTTGTGGCAAGAGCATGACAAGAGCTGATGGCAAGAGGAGCAGAAGAGAAATGCCGAGTAGCGATTGGAAAAATTAGGACGAGGATTGCCAAGCTCATTTGGCAAAAGAAGGATGGCGGATGTCTGGTTAGTTAGTCACTGGTCAAAGATCAAGTCATCCCTAAATTCAAATGAGAGGATAAGAAGATAACACGCTTATCTCAAGTGCATAACCAACTTTCAAATTCAAACTCAATCAGGGTTTCCATGAGTGCCTATTTAAAGGAAGCCCAACGATGAATCGAAGAGAGCGATCAAAGGAGGCTGCACCGTGGTGAAGAAAGAAGGAAAATTATGGTTCGACCAGGCTAAGACCGAGACCTATGGATCCATTGAAGGGCTACATTGACGGATTTCCTTCTTTGCCTATTCCTCTTAGTTTTAATTCTGTTTTAATGATCGTGTTATTTGAAAATGATGATGTGTTGATGGTTCCCCCAGCCATGAACTAATTCTTTTAAGTTGGCTGTGGATGTTTTTGCGATGAACGCTTAGCTTTTTTTAGTTTTTAATAATTGAATGCTTTGGCATTTTGTCTATCCTGCTAGTACTTAATTTTCCTAAATCGTTTGCCATACGACAGTTGGCATTGCATGCGTATTATCCATTAATATCTTAACAAACTTAAGAGATAACGATTAATTGCCATGTACTACGGTAAGAATCTTCGACAGAAGATGTTCAAGTAGATGAGCTTACTTTGGAAGTGAATCTACCCCTTAGGAGTAAAGATTAGAACTTTGCCAAGTTAATTATTGAAAACATCGCTACAGACATATAGGAGTTAATCGTAATTAACTTAGGGTGTTGCTATCAACAGAGGCAATACTAACCTTAAAATCTACTCGGCAATAAAACCAAGGCTGAAAGTTATTAAATTATGTCTTTGCTAGCCTGAAATCCATACATCCCTTGCCAAACGCCCATCATCCATTTGAATACATTTGTTTGTCAATCTGCCTAAACTTTTACTTTCTTTTCCTTAGTTATTTTTCTTAAATATAAAACCCAATCTAAACTCATTTGTTTTATTTCACACACAATTATATTTGGCATTGAATTCCTGGACAATCCTTGTGGATACGATACTCAACTTACTACTGTATTACTTGCTGACCGTGTATACTTGCATGCAAAAATACCTAAACTTGGCATTATTTTAATGGCATATTTACACTAATTCATCGATTATTTGCCAAATGTCAATCAGTGGACACTCATTCTTGTGAAATGAGAATAGAGTAAAGATCGTAAGCACTAATTTTTATCCTATTTCCCTGTCTGTAGCCTTGGAATTATGAGTTCTTCTAGAACTTTTCATTTTTCCTCGGCAGATTCTTCAAACTGCAAATTCTTTGATGCCCCAATTTCTATCATGTTGACACAGAAAGAAGTCTTAACATCATGCCCGAAGGTCTTACTGATGGCCCGAAGGTCTTAATATTATGCCCAAAGGTCTGAAAAAAGTGGTATCTCGCTTAGAGAATACTAGATAGAAATCTTTAATGTGATATACCTCTTCAACATGAAGTTACAGATCAAGGTCTTTGCTAGTCTTTAAATACTAGGTAAAATAATCAAAATGCTTTTAAGTTTTCATGCTCCTAATAGAGGGATGTCTAACTATATGTGATGCATGAATTGCAACATTTTCGGAGCTGTTCAAATAAGCTTCTATTCTTTTTTTTAATATCCTTATAGAAGGATCGAGTTAAAAGACTCTTGCTTCATGAAAACTTGTCCTTATGAAATGATCGAATTGAGAAATTATGGGTTTTAAGACAAATATCCTTATAAAAGGATTGAATTAAGAAAAACATCCTTAAGAAATGATCAAATTCAAGAATTTGGTTTTGTAAATAAACATCCTTATAAAAGGATCATGTTAGAAGAATTTTTGTTTTGAAAAAAGTCCTTAAACAAGGATATAATTAACAACTTCTTTCATGTTTTAAAGAAAATTTCCTTATGAAAGGACCAGATTTAAAAAAATCTCGTTATCACATTTAATAATTTGGTTTTTTTTAACAAAGCATCCTTATGAAAGGATCAAGCTAGGAAATTTGTTTTCTAGAAAAGCATCCTTATGAAATGATTAAATTGAAAATTTTTGTAATAAACATCCTTATGGAAGAATCAAACTCAAGATTTTTTTTAGAAAAAATCCTTATGAAATGATCAAATTAAGGAATTGGTTTTAAGCAAAACATCCTTATGGAAGAATTAAATTAAGAAATTTGATTTTAAGAAAAATATCCTTATGGAAGGATTAAGTTAAGAAACCTGTTTTAAGCAAACCATCCTTATGAAATGATTAAATTAAAAAATTGGTTTTAAGCAAAACATCCTTATGAAATGAATTGATTTTAAGAAAAATATCCTTATAGAAGGATTAAATTAAGGAATTTGAGTTTTAAGAAAAATATCCTCATGGAAGGATCAAATTAAGAAACTTGGGTCTTAAGAAAAATATCCTTATGGAAGTATTAAATTAACAAATTCTTTTGTTTTAAGAAAAATATCCTTATTGAAGGATAAAATGGAGAAATTGATTTTAAGCAATGGACTTGCAAGCTCCATTAAGGTAAATGTAACAATGTAGATGACACGCAAGTGCATGCTTTCCTAATCGGTGCAAAGGTGCACAAAATTCTTATCGAAGTCGTCTTCTCAAATATTACTTCTCCGACTTCCTGTATGAAAGCTTTATGATAATGTCACAATTAAGATGATGCATGAGTATGTTTTATGATGCAAAGATGCTTATATTCATGTAGGTTTTCTTCAGTCAAACCTTGATTTTCTCGTGCAATTAGAGGGCATGTCTACTTTTGGTCCCTATACTTTTTAACCTCTTTGTGAAGTAATGTAGAGAAATCTTTTGTTTCACTACAAAGTCGGCCTACTTATTCTCATTTTGATGTGAGATGCTTATTAAGGAAAAATAGATTTTTCTTTTCAGATTATGAATATATCAAGCTAGATTAGATACCCTGAATATCAAGTGCAAGAGCGACACGGAAATAACCTACCGGGGATTGCCCCAAGCATATCTTGTGTCTAGTAGACCTCGAAAATTGAGTTAATGTATGAAGATGTGAAGTATCTTCCGAGCTACCTTGATCTTTAACCAATTTAAAGCTATCTATGCCAGTTTCACCTTTAAATTATTATTTCTTAGTCTCATTCTTTTCTCTTTTTTTCTTTTTCTTTAGGGGAATTCAACTTATCACATTCTTTTGGCTCGAGATAAATGATGGAGCATACAACAAAACCCCGAGCTACTCAGCATTGTCATGATTTGAAAATATTACCATCACTCATGAAGCTAAGGTTTTTGACTTGGATGGTGCATTGCTACCTTATTTGTCTTATTGCTTCAGCGGAGTACCCCAAAGTTTCCACACTCATATCCGAAAATGCCTCTTTACCAAGCTTTGAACATTGGAGTGCACTTTTATATCTCGAGATTTCATCTCATTAGTTATTTGACTTTGTCAGGATTTAAAAATCACTCATGAAGCCAAATATAGAGTAGATGGAGCATAGTTTCCTTATTATATACTCAATATTTAAGACTACAACGGAGTGCCCCCGAGATTTTTTTTATTATCTTGTTTTTTTCTTTTTTCAGAAGATTTTTGTCGCTATCCTAAACACATTAATTTGTCTCCTATGTGAGGTTCTTAATAATTGATCAAATTAAATCAGAATATAAGTCACATATTCATCATCTTCCCAACTTTCAATTTCCACTAGACACATGAAGCTCGAAATCAATCTTCGGGTCAAAGTCAATGTCTCTTATGCAATTGATATACGGGGACCCAATAGATAAATATATCCATAAAATAAAATGCCTACAAAAATGCATCTTTTATTTTTGTTTATTTAAATGAGAACAAGTAGGCTTCTGTCCTTACAAAAGATTTCCCCCACCTTCAGGCTTAGGATCATAAACCTACCGGTAGGGTGTTCGGATGCCCCAATGTGGAATTACAAACATTATCTAACCCCCGTAGCTATTGGTTATCAAGCTCGTCATTATGTCCACCGACTAGGGCATCCTCCTTCTTGAATATGAATGATCCTTTATTCTGAGCTGATGCGTAATGAATGAAAAGTGCATGCCCCTAAATATAATATTAATGTCTAAATGCAAAGATGTTGATACAAGTGAATAACTAATTAACATACTATGATGATGTCATGCAACTACCATGCAAATGAATGTTCTATGCTAATGTGATGCAAGAATCAAACATCAAAACAAACAAGTTACTATGAAATAAGTAATCAAATTGAGACAGAAAAATTATTGTACCGAATATAAAGCCTATCTGAAATGCTTTATTGCAGAAAAAAAAAAACTTACCCCATCATAGATGCCTTCTACTTTAGAATGGACTTTTCAACCAATGATATGGTATGTAGAAATAAATGCAAAATGGAAAGGAAAAAAGAAGGAAAAGAAAAACAAAACAAAAAAGTTAGTATGGGTGAAATAATCGAATAAATAAATTAAATGGCAAATAATAAACAAGCAATAATAACAAAAGCACTTAATTAAAGCAAATAAATCATACAAGGCATATATATAGCAAGCAAAGCATAAATAAACCAAACAAGACCTAACAGGGTTACCCGCTAAACGGACAATATTTCAACATGGCTCTAAAAGTGAGCTCTACAGTTCACTATATGCGGTTAGGTTCTATAGTAAAGGGTACCTGAACTGCCGCTAGGACATCGATTCGGGAAGATACGAGCCCTTATACCATATGAGGGCATGGACCCCACAAAATATAAGGATCAAATCCTAGAAGTGAATTACAATATCATACAGAGGTGAACACCCCACGAGACAAAGTAATCACTCCCACTTATCGAGGGACAAAGCACGGGAGGAGAGCTCATGCATAATTGACAAATTATATCAAACATCATGAAAATAAAAGCGGTAAACGAACAAGGTTAGGGATTAAAAATCAAATTAAAATTTTTCTTAGTAAATACGATACGAACCCAAACTAAGGCTTGACTCTCTTTTTTGTTTTGTTTTTGAAAACAAAAATTTATCCCAGTGGAGTCGCCATGCTGTAGCGACTAAAAAAATTCGAAGGTTTCCCTCACTTTAAAAAAGAAAATTATTTTAGGGGGAATTTTAAAAACTCATATTTTGAAATAAAACTTGGAGTTTGGATAAGGTAGACCGAACACAAAAAAATAAAACCAGAGATTTTAAAAAAATGTTCGAGAGTCGGTTACGTGTGGGGAAGGGTTCGCACCCCCACCACGCCCAAAAATTGATACCTAAAGGTTCATATCGTATTTTACTAAGAAAAATTAAGATTCGATCTAGTTTTAAATCTAGTCCCTAAAAATGCATTAATGCATGAGCATGTAATATAAAAATAAATAAAATCTTAGGATCTACGGTACCCAAAGAAGATGACACTCATAGACACACTCACAATCAGGATACCAAGACCTTGAGAAACAGATCTAAATAAACATATATATACTTATAAACAAATTATATACTAAAACAAATTATAACATATATAAAAATATTATAATACATAATATATAAATATTACCTGAAAATATTATTATTCATAAGAGCATTAAAAGTAATATTATTACAACTAATATTAACTAAATAATATTAGCAGTAATAATAATACTACATACCATTAATAAAAATTAAAATTGGTACAAAAATGGGTAAGAAAATGTACCCAAAAGTCTCACAGACTTTAATGCAATTGGACATGTTTCGGGCCCAAAGAGTGTTGGATTGTTGCTTGATCGGGTCTAAACTGGGTACGGGTTTTAATTTCCAAGATCCGCGCTGGTTGGCTGAAAAAAAGGGGTCCTTTTTTTTAGTTCACTCAACTTCTCCCCAAACAAAGAGAACCACTCTTCTTTTCAAGCCGTAGCAGCCGCCGAGGCTTGATCCGCCACTCGTAGCCATTTTGATGGTCTCTCTGGACGACCAATGCCACCGCGTTGAAGCTGGCGTTCTCCTCTATCTCTTCTCGATGATATTTTTACCAAAACGGCCACCAATGCCCCAAAATCGTGACTAAAACCAAGCAACTTTGGAGGTGCAGTTTTCTGCCGTCCACCGTTGGATGAAGCTGGATTCGAGATATGTCATTTCTCTTGTCGAGTAAGACCTCTTAACTGTTGGAATTCACCGTCGGAGACTCCGGTCACCGAGAACTATCACGGCTGAAGTGGTTAAGATCTTTTTCTCTTCGTTTTTGCTTTGCTCCGATTCTTTTTCCCTTTTTGGTTTTGGCACTGATATCTTTGTCAAGTTTATTGATTGTTGTTGAAAGCTTGTGGTAACAGGTTTTGGTTTAAGGGAGGTGATTTGGTGGCCTTAGGTATTTCATGCCGAGAGGCAAGGGGTGGTAGTGGTTTTGTGGGGAAAAAAATTGGTAATGGAAGGAAGGTAGGATGTTTTTTGTTTTTGTGGAAATGGGCTCGGTAATGGAAAGTGTTATCAATGGTGAGGAGATGAATGAATATGTGGGAGAGAGGGAGCTTGGTTCTCAGTTTAGGGTGGTGGACGATAGTCGATGGGTGACGATTGAGGCAGGGGAGAGCTTGGTGATGGTGGTTTAAGGGAGAATGATGAACTGTGATGGCTATGGTGAGCTTGGGTTGGAACGGTGAGAGTTTTTGGGAACCAATGACAAGGGTGTTGGAGGTTGTTTAATATGGTTTGGTTCCTTTGGGCAATGTTCATGGTGATGAAAGTTTAAGGTGGGGTTTTTTGTGATCGTGAGAGGCTCTGGTGGCCAACAAAAATGAGTCAAAAGGGACAAAAGACACAAACAAGCCAAAAGCAAAGCAAAGAGGGAAAGAAAGGAAAATGGGGCAGAAAGGAGGCGAAGGAAGGGGTGACAACTACTCAAAGGAGAGGAGCGGCGCCACCCAAGGGATCTGGGAAAGGGAGGGTTTGAAAGCTAGGGTTGGAAAGCTAGAGTTGAAGTTGGTGCAAGTATCAACCATTTACAATATACAAAACATGATACAAGTTTAATGCAGTTCCTTTGATAAAAAAGGCATGTAAAAAAATATCGCTAATGTTTGACTAAATAGTTATTTTGGCCTATATTATTTTTGAAGAAATTTAACTCTTAACGTTTTATTTTGGGTCAAAATGGCCCCTTCGTGGATGAAACTAATGCTAATGACTTGAAATGATGTGACAAACTTATATGGCAGTGTACGCTGCGATAGAAGTGTCATATAAGCAAATATGTTGACTTTATAGGATGACACATCAGTCAAAAAATAATTTTATAAAATTGTATAAAATATAAAATATTTTTTTCTTCTAACGTGTCATTCTATTAAGTCATTTTAAGTTATTTAGCTTCAGTTGACTAATAATTTTCATTTACGGATGGTCATTTTAACCCTGAATAAAACGTTAAAGGTTAAATTGTTTCAAAATAAATGGGCCAAAATGACTATTCAAACAAATATTAAGGGTATTTTTTGACATTATGCAAAAAAAAAAAATAACAACAAATAATTTGATACTTTATTTTACCTGTTTTTTTCCCTCTATGTTAGCATTTACGTTAACCGAACGTGACTTAACCGCACACATGGCTACCGCCTATCAGCCACCATCACGTGACATATTTTGTGGATTGGTCCCCCTGGGTTACGTGACTTTCTAATGCCCTTTCGCCTTTACCCAATGTTCTTGGAAATATCACCTTTCGCCATTTTAGTTGTCAATTATATTTCACCATTCACAGCTTTTTCTTTATTGAGTAACAAAGGGCGAAATTGGCACAATATTGTACTCAAAATTTTATTTTAATATATTGCACACCTAAAATTATTTGGCAATCTATAGCACTTTAAACAATAAATTTTAAAGATTCCATGCTTTCTTTTCGTATTGCTACAGTGCCTATTTTTATATTAAAAAATTCCTTGAAGACTAGTTACTTTGGTTCCGTCTTCATCACAAAAAATGAAGGTCATGGGCTTGTATTCCGTCTTCATGGTGACATGGCGTGCGGCAGTTTTTTTTTTAAATGCATGCATGGGTATGCAGTTCAGCTTTTTTTTGCATGCATGGGAAAGGCTGAAAAAAATCAATTTAGGGGGCATGGTGTTAGGGTTTAATGGTAGCGGTCAACATGGCAGTGGGTGGTAGGCTTGATGCATATCGGTCATGCATGGGGATGCAGGTCGGTCATGCATGGGAAAGGCTGAAAAAAAAATCAGAATTGATGGCTGAAAAAATCAAGTTTCGGGAATGGGTGTGTGGGTTGATATTTATTGATCGGATGTTTGGTTGGTGGGTTGAGTAGTTGAGGTTTAAATTTTTAGTTGTTATATAAAAGTTGAAGGAAAGAAAATTGTAGAAGAGAGTTTATAAAAATTGAGTAAAGAATCAGAAGATTTGGAGAAGATAATTTGAAGGTAAGTTTTTAAATGTATATAATTTGTTTTTAAATGTATATAATTTGTTTTTAAATTTTTGTTCGAATAATTTTATTTTTTATTTTTAGAATTTTATATATTATATTATAGTAAGAAAATAATTTGATTTCTAATTTTTTTAACTTAGTATTGTTGGTTGAGTAATATAATTTTGATATTTTTGTGTTAAATAGGGTGTTAAATAGGAATATTTGTGTTGAACGTAAAAAATTATAGAAAAAATTATTGTAATTTATTTATAAAGTTAGTAATATTATTTTTTTTATTTTTTTTTAATTTTTAAATTTATTAGTAAGTTGTTGTTGATAGTATGTGTTTTTAATTCATGGCATGCTAAAATTGTAAATATTTGGAGCAAAAAAGAAGAATTAGAAGGAAGGAAGATTTCAAGCAAATTTGGTAAAAGGATGGCAGATCAAAATCTTATGTTGAGACTACAAAATCAACACATCACTAGTGTTGTGGTTGATGATGTGGTACAATTTTTTTAAGAAGTTAATATTGAGATTACTAATATTTTATTTTCTTATTTGTTATTATTAACAAAATTTTTAAACTAATGCAAGCAATCGAGGAAACCTTTAAACACTACTGAAGCATGGGGAGTAATCATCCACACAAGGATATGATTCCATGGTTGCAACGTGGGAGACTTTTTCATGCCACATTTATTCATGGCTACAGGCTGGTTCCCGGTTTGATTACCGCACTAATTGAGCGTTGGAGACCAGAAACTCATATATTGCAAATGTCGTGTGGAGAATGTACAATTACGCTAAAAAATGTAGAAATGTTAATCGAGATCCCGGTAGACGGGAGTTTATTGCTTAAGCATACTGAGGATTCACCTGCAAATCTTTGCCTTGAACACCTCAAAAAGGTTCCAACTGGAAGTGATGTGAAAGGGTCTCGTATCAAATTGAGTTGGTTGCAGAGAGAATTCAAGCTCAGTGACGACAACGATAATGCACCGAAGAAGATTAGTTGTGCAAGTTGAGCATATATTTTACACCTGATTTGGGGATACTGATGCCGGATAAATCTGACAATCTTGTTCACACAATGTATCTACCATATCTGTCATCACCTTCAAAAGCTAGTAATTATAGTTAGGGATCAGCAATATTGGCATTTTTGTACCATGAGTTGTGCAAGGCGGCTCTATTAGATAATAATGGTGAGAATACAAAGGGTGTTGGTGATATTTGTTGTTATTGCAAACTTGGGCATGGGAACGACTTTTATTTTTTACGTCGGTTACTCGAAGTTCGAGGAATTTTTCTCTTGTTAGTAGGTAATATTTTGACTTTGATTTGGAAGTTTAAATTTACTCAATTATAAAATATTTTTTTATTTTATCTGGAAAATAATCAAAGGAATGCTATTTGGATGTGTATGCAGGTGGAATGCGAAAAAAGCTCACACATGGTTAGTACACAACAATGTGAGAGTGTTTAGAGCTCAAATTGATTTATCTTGCCAAAATGAGGTATCAGAATTAAGTTAATTTTACATGTTATTTTTAATTAATTAATTAATTATTCTAATGTATTATAATAATATATAATTTTTATAGTTTATTTGGAGGTCATACACTGGTACACGCGTAAATGTACCAGATGCATTGATGAATGATTCTAATCTCTGGTGTACGGTTACACCGTTGAGCCATTTTGCTTTTGTGGAATTCTAGTATGGAGATAGGGTCTTGAGGTAGTTTGGCTTCCATCAGCCGATTCTGGTAAATCTATCGAATCATGACTTGCTACACTGTAAGGACTTTCGCCGCAAGGGTGTTAAGTATTAGGAAATCATACATTTCAAGAAAGTTTATGATATGTGGAACAACATAAATGTAATGATGTCACCTCGTACTCCAATTCAAGCTGATGATTTGGACTCGGATAATGTAGAGTACATGTTCTACTATCTGAATAATGGAAAACCGTACTTGACTACTATGGAAGAACAGGAAAAATGTCGAATATTTATAAAAAAAAATATGGTGGTCGTGGTCAATCATCTAAGAGTGCAGCGAGCTTACCTCAGAGTCAAGTGAGTGAATGTCACAGTGAATCTGATACACTAGATACATCATATATGTATGTTGATACATCTCCAACTACATATGTACAGCAACAGTGGGTGAGAGCTGTTCGGTAGCTAATCCAGTGGGTGAGAGCTCGATTGAGAATAATTCTGAAGCATATATACCCGAATTTTATCATCCACAGTCACCCATTTACTCGAGCTTTGCTGGAAACATGGACTATCCAGAGATGATAGATTTCATTATTACAGTCCCACATTTTCACCACGGATAGGAGGGCATAGTAGTGACTCTGTGTTTACAACACCGCTTCATATGCCTCTGGTGATTGACGAGGTGAACAATGACGAAGATGAGGTGAACAATGATGAAGAGGAACACGTTGCAATGCAAAAGACCACAATGAGATCGACGACCACCGCGTCATTACTATTCCACGACACCCCGGCATAGACAAAAATTACATAAAAATGATTTCATGTGATTCTGTGTAATAAAAATATTTGAATTTGAATATTATTGTTTTTGATATGTGATAGGCTTTTAATTCCATTGCTTGCTTTTAATTAATTCCATTTGCAAGATTAATATAAAAATTCTATTATTATTTATTAATAGTTATTTGAATTTTTGTTTTATAAATTATCATGTTTAGATGCCTAAGCCCTTGAATTTTTTAACGTTTCAAAACTTAAAACTAGCATTTCAATAAAATAAGCATGACATAACATTTCAAAATAGAAACTATGTTCAATACACATCTCACAAATATGAACATTTCAAAAAGAAACTATTTCGTAAACAAGTGTGGTGACCATTGTATTTTTGTAATCACCCAAGCATTTTCCTCTGAAGTTTAGACACTTGGATCTTCCAATTATAATCTTCTCCATATTTAACACATTTTGCAAATAGAGTTCTCGGACTGGATTCTTTAACAATGAAATCCACATGCTTTCTGATGGAATACTCTTTAATTGCCATGCAATTTCTTCATTTCTTCAAATTGAATCCTAACCGATAATTCATCAGAGGGACCCGAACATAATTGTGGCATGACTGGGAATTCAAGTGCCCTCATCACATTGTAATATATTAAGTTCATGTGAGTAGGAGATTCATACCATGTAATGACATCCCCGACCGAAACAAATTCAGCACCACCAAAAACAGGCTCATTACCAAGGTCATTACCAGTCAAATTGGGATTCGCGGTATCTTCATCTTCACAAGAATTAGCAATAGTTTCTCCCCATCAACCTTGGAGATTTTCAATATTAATGCCAACACTCGGATCAACAGTCGGGAATGCCGAAGGCCCAACATATGGATGAAATGCACTCGATGTCCTACTTTCCAATATCGCAACAAAAATGTCTCCAAACCTATATGGCTGGTTCTCAACCCACTATCGAAACCCATTTGAAAAGAACTTCCAAATACATTCCTGGATGAGCCCGGAACGTCATATCTCCCACGCACTTTATCATGTAACTCAACACTTCAAATACCTGTTGAATCATGCTCTACAATCATGATTCTAACATCAGTATCATCTTTAAGAGCTATTGCAGAATATCTGTTCGGATCATGACATGTCATCCACCGGTACCACAAATGAACAATCTCAGCTCCTATTTTCATTTCTATGTCACGCTTTAGCTCTCGAAGGGAAATGTTCTTTGAAAACATCATCTTTGTAGTGCTTTCGGATTCAAATATGACACCAATATCAGTTTTCACAATTTGTCCATCATAATGGACAACCGTCATAAACACATTGCTCATTGTCTTTGCATATTCAAAATCATATATATTTTTGAATCAAAATACAAAAATCAAAATTATTATCACTAATATTTAAATTATTTTTGAATATATGACCATACGAACTTACTTGCAAAATAATTTTTTCTTTAATTACCATAAATTCCAATTTCCACTCTTAATCAAAAAATAAAAACAAAAATATTTTTCTTCAATTATCATATTGTTATATTATATTATTACGATTTTTTTCCTAAAAACCTAAACAATAACATAAAATTAAAATTATAAATGGATATCTACATATAACAACATTCTACAATAAATTAAACAAACAATCTAAATATTAAAAAACAAAATTAAAAAATCAACTTACTATAATTTCGTCAAAATTCCCTCCCCTTTCTTCTTCTTCTTCTTCTTCTGAATTTTTTCTTAAATTTTCTTCCAAATTTACCTTCAACCTCATCTATTTAACAAAAAAACCCAACACACTAAATACAATTTTTGCCATTATTTATCCCTACCATCTATTTAATAACCATTTAACATTAAAAAATAATACCCCTACACAATTTAAAATATTTTTTAATACTCTAATTACAAAAATATTATCTCATTTCTTAACTCAATGCACCTATATCACCCTGCATGCAGCAGGATTCCCTCAAGAAATTAAGGGAATCCCTGCCACATACACAGCTTTTTTTCAGCCCTTACACCATCCAAGCACTGCCACGTACACAACATATTCCCTGCACTGCCCACCACTAATGCAATTGATGCGACAACTGAATTTGCATTTGCAATTGCAATTTTTTTTTAAATTGATGAAGACGGAATACAAGCCCATGGTCTTTTTTTTTTTTTTTGATGAAGACGAAACCAAAGTAACTAGTCTTCAAGAAATTTTTTAACATAAAAATAGGTACTGTAGCAAGACGGAAAGAAAAGCATGGGGTCTTCAAAATTTTCTGTTCAAAGTGTTATAGATTGCAAAATAATTTTAGGTGTGCAATATATTCAAAAAAATGGGCACAATATTGTGCCAATTTCGCTAGTAATAAAGATCAGAAGAAATTATATAAAATTGGGAGTCCTATCTGTTTTGATACAACAAAGCACACATCAACTTCAATATCATTATTGTCCTTAAAACTACATCATGCCATCAAACTTTAGTTGTTGTATCATTTATATCATTGAACTTTTAATTTGTTTAATTATAATACTAAACTTTGGTTTTAACTTCAATTATATAACTGGACCGTTGGCACGATAACGATGCCATGATGTGGACAAAATAACATCGTTTTGGTGTGACTATTGATGCTCAAACTTTCGTTTTTTTGGGCACTAAACTTTAGGGATATATCGATTTTTTCACTAAATTTTAAAATAATTCTACTTTTGCCACTAAACATTTCAATCCATAGCGTCACCCCATCACCAAGCACCATTTGCCACAAGACCAATATCAAAACATTCGTATTACACTCCTTTTTATTTTCATCGGATTGATTTTCTATGAAATCTACTCAAAATCGGTGAAATTAAACAAAAAATCTCATTTTTTAAGGTTTGAAGACTTTTTAAATGATATAATGTTAAAAAACGCCCTAACGTTTGACTGAATAGTCATTTTAGTCCCTATTCTTTTTTTGAAGTAATTTAACCATCAACGTTTCATTTTGGGTCAAAATGGCCCCTCTACAGATGAAAACGATTAGTCAGCTGACGATAAATGGCTTGAAATGAAGTGAAAAACCTACATGGCAGTGCACGTCGCGATAACAGCGTCATATAGACAAATACGCTGACTTTACAAAATGACACATGTGTCAAAAAACATTTTTTTAAAATTCTTTAAAATATAAAATATTTATCCTCTGAAGTGTCATTCTGTCAAGTTATTTCAAGTTGTTTATAATATTTTTCATCCGCAAAGGGGGCCATTTTGACCCAAAATGAAACGTTGAGGTTTAAATTACTTAAAAAAAGAATAGGGCCAAAGTGATTGTTCAATCAAACGTTAGAGGCACATTTTGGCATTATGCCTTTTTAAATTTGAGGGTTTGAGGTGTTTGTTCGAAAATCTGAAATGTGAGAAACATTCTTTTGAGAAGATGAACAACATACCTCGAAATTAGTCTCATCGGAGGACCTTTGAAGGAGATCGAAGTATTAGCACGTAAGACCTTTTGATGGATTTTTGTCGATTTTGAGTGAAATTTGTGGAAAATCAATTTGAGAAGAGAGATGAGCGAATTGTGAACGTTTTGGTACTGATCTTGCAACGAATGATGATATGTGACGTGCAGCGAATGGTCGATGGTGGCGGCCTAAATGTTCAATTAAAAAAAATAGAATCGTTTTAAAGTTTAGTGGCAAAGTCGATACAACCTAAAGTTCACATCCTAAAACGATGTTTTTTACATCAATAGTCACATCAAAACGACACTATATTGGCCACGCCAACAACCGTCATCTATGTCGTTACGTTATTATCAAATTAACGGTCTAGTGGTATAATTGAAAGTCAAAACCAAAATTTAGTGCTATAATTGATCAAACTAAAAATTCAATGGTTATAAACGATACAATACCTAAAGTTTAGTGATATCTGGATAGTTTAATTTTTTTTTAAATATACTACATTCAAAATTTCGCCCTTTTATTATAATCAAATTTAAATATTATATTACATAAATTAATACTTTAACACATTTATTCATATAATTTATAATAATGTTTGATATTTTACGGGATAAATTATACTAAATATAACTTTTATTTTATTTCTTTATTTTGATCACTCAAATTTTAAAAGTTATATCTATAATTACTCATATGATCAGTTTCTCATAAAAAAATTTAGTTGACATCTTACCTTCTCCCCTAGGTTGTGTCCAATATTCACTAGAAATTAATTTTTCCTCCCCTCCTTCTAGGTAGGTATTGTTCAAAAAAAATTTAATTCTTGTTATATTGATGACGTTGCTTGTTAAGGAAAATCGTTAATTTGTAATTTAACATTTAAACTTTAACGTTAATATTTAATTTAATTATTAAATGTTAGTCAAAATATCAATTTCATCCCAACTTTAAATAATTTAACCATGAAAATTTAGATATTATATTAATTTGATCATAATTCTAAAATTTTAAATAAATTTAAAAATAATTTTAAACATTTAAAATTGAAAAATATAAACCCTTCTATTAAAATAAAATTGAATTTTCATTATATATTATAAAATTATAAAAAATATTAAAATTTGTGGAAATAATTTAAAAAAGACCTACTCGTTCGTTGAGCATTCATCGAGTTATCTCCTCCACCCGATTCACCTCAAGGTGTTGGATCATTGTCGTTGTCAAGAGATTTGAAATCGGCAACAGCAGAAGAACTTGCTGGATAAATATGAAATTTTGATCAAATTTGTAAACATCTTTTTGTTTGTTTGTGTAAACCAATTCCTTTATTCTCTTTGGATATTTGTAGTAGGGGTGATCAAAACTCGACTCGAAAAAATTAAATTTTTCGACTCAATTCGAGGAGAAAAAACTTGATTCGTCTCGACTCAACTCGACTCGAAATTTCATAAACTCGATTCGACTCGAAAAAATTTCAAATAAAATTTGAGTTGTAAAATAAAAATTCAAATAACTTGAAATTTTTAGTAATTAGTAAATTGATTTTTAAGTTTGAGTCGAGTCACTCAATTTTTCCTAATATATATACCGATATAAAAATATGAATAAATATATGTCACATATGAAAAAATATGAATAAATATATATATATGCATATCTTATATGATTAGAGAAAGTCATTTAAATTAGAATAAAACCGTACTATAGCATGATAAATAATTGCAATTAAATTTATATAGGAACTCGAAAACTCGACTCAAATCGAAAAATTTTCAAATAAAGTTTGAGTTGTAAAACATGACGCACCTCAAAAATTCAAAAAAATTTTACCCGACTCGATCGAACGCCCGCCTCTAATTTGCAATATGAAAGATCTTTGTAGTTCATGATCACTGTTTTGATTGTTTAAAGGGTTACAACTCATCTTTTACTTTGTTTCTCCATTGAAAATGATTTGTGTTTAGTAACCGAAGAAAATTTGAGAATTGGGAACATGATGATTTGGGTTTTCTTAGAAATTAGGAATTTTCTTTTCCATTTTGATTTGAGTGAAAAATAATAAAATTTTCCAGTGACCAGGAAAAACCCATCACCATCAAATTGAAAAAAAAATCCCAAGGTTAACCGATCTTTGGTCAGCTAATTCGAATTCTTCAGATCCATTAATTAGCCTAGCGGTCATGTATGCTCATCTGCTTCACCTCTTGTGTGGGTTCGAACCCGACATTTAGCTTAAAAATATTATCGTAACACTAATAAAGAAAAATCGAATTCTCCGCTCCCTGAAGATTCCTCTCTTGATATCAGTGTGTAATCACTCATTTTTATCTGGTCTGTAAATACATATTAGTATAATTATTAGTATATTAGCGTTGCATGTATACATTGTATTATATTATGCTATATGTTTATTATGTGCATGAGTGTTATTAATATATGTAAAGTGTGTAGTGTGTGCATGTATATTATAAACTATGTATGTATACGTATTAATAAGTAATACGGTGTATGTGTGTCACGCATGTATCTATATTTAGTACGAGCGTATTTGTTTTTACAGATAATATGTGCAGATGTTATGTTAATTATGTGTATGATTATATATGTATGTATGCTAGTATGTTATATTAATTAATGTTTGCATAGGTACATACGTATGTATTATCGTATGTGTATTATTATTATTAATTGTTGTTATAACTAATATTAATGTTATTATTATTGGGCTAATATAAGATGAAATCCAAAAACATATTAAACCCCAAATGGATAAATTGCCAGTCCAAGTCCATTACAGGTATGAAATTATTAATATTATTACAAGGCCTGATCAGGCCCAAACCAGCCAGCCCACACCCTAAGACCTGACCCATATTGGAACCCTAACGCCATCTTTTATCTTGCACAGCTGAACGAGGGCCCTTGGATCAGATCTGGATCCAACGGCCACGATTGAAGCATAAGGACGCCTCATCTACCGCGTGAAGTCCACGCGCGGGCTGTTGGGTTCCCCACTCGCGCGTGTGAGAAGTGCAAGATCGTTATCTTCTTCAGGCCACGTGGCGTGATCCCAGGCCAGAGCATTATTTCCGAGGCCTCATCTCAGCCACCCGATCATCGAGCATTCCTAGCCGTTGGATCAGATCTGATCCAACGGATAGGAACGATTCTGGCGATAATAATCGCCTCGCCTCCCGAGACGTCAGTCTGCGTAGACGAACGGTCACTTCCACCATGCCGCTCCCCATACCGGCCGTACCAACCACCAAGTATGGCTGGGCATGCCAAAGACAAACACAGAAAGGCATCAGAATCAGATCAAAATAAGAGATTATGTACTAGTCTAAAAGGAGAGAGGCAGAGAGGATATATGTAAGAGAGCAAAAAAAAATGAAAAGTCTCAGTTCAGTTGTAACCCACTTTTCCAGAAATACAAACAAGTCTCATCCTTTCATTATTTTCAAAAAACTTACAGAGATCATACAAAGGTATCCATCCATCTTGAATATTGCATGCATGCATGTATTCTAAAAGTAAGGAAGGGAAAGGAGAGTGACGTTTTACCTTCAGAGGATGGTTCATCTACCGGCAACAAGCCTTAATCTGGTGAGCCGGCTAAAAGGTGAAGGTGTTCCTTCGGTCTAGAAAAAAACATATACGTTTTTTTTTGTTTTTCTTTTCTTAGATCTAGGACGAATAGGGGCTTTTTCTCCAAATCCAAGTTCGGATTCGTGTTGAGGGTAAGGCAAGGTTCATTTTGGTGTTTTTTTGGGCTCACATGTCGCGCCACGGCACTGGTTTTACGGATTCATCGTGGATGAGTCGAGAGCAAAGAGAGGGGGAGAGTATTATAAAACGGATTGAAATGAATGAAATGGGAAAAGTTTGAGTCCGGCAAAAAAAAGGGGTTTTATAAGCGTTGTTATTTCGTGAAATGGGGAAATTCATAATAAATAAATCCCCGTTTTTTCAATATTTTCGTTTTTGTCTCGCCGTAGGGGATATTTACAACTCTGGTCCCCCTTTTATTTCGAAATCTTGCAATCCAGTCCCTAAATTAAATCGAATCAGTTTTAAATGGCAAAATTACCTCACTAGTCCCACCGCGTTTTTGAATTTTTCACTTGGTCCGCCCCTTGTCTAATTACGCCCAATCCTTTCAAATTCGGTTCTGCTTGCATTTTCGTCCCTAAATCGCCTATTATTTTCCTTTAATTTCTGCTCCTGATGTTTATTTCTTTTCATTTCTGTCCTGATTCAATGTAAATATTCATGTTAGTTTATTATAATCGTGTATGTTGATGTAGCCTTTTGCTTTATCATATGTCCCTCGTATATGCTTTGTATTTTATGTTTACATGTATATGTGTGTTAAGTTTATGATGATTATGCATCTTCATGTATTTGTTCTGTTATTCGTATCACGCATATTATACTGATATTTGAATTGACTCGAACACGATCTTTTTTATATTTCGGTATGTACTGCATGTTTTTCTTGGCTCTTAGGCTATGTGTCAGTATAGTTTCTTGGTTATGTATAATGCTATATTTTACGTATGTTATAATATGTTTTATTGTAATATGTGCATCTTTGTAATATGTGTTTGTGCTCCATGCCTTGTAATTATGACATGGTAGGTTCATTTTTAGTCATGATAAGGGATAATTTGTATGTATGTATGTTTTAGATTAGTATTTTATTTAAGTTCTGTTAATAGATCATTATGTGAATATTTACTGTCTTTAAATTATTTTCCATGTTTTATATTTTGCTCGCTAAGTTTGCATAATGAGATATATAAATTGTCAATGCGGTGCCCTTTTATCCGAGCGTAAACGGGGCCAGTACCAGGCGTAGTGATAGTGGTTGGGAGTTTACTCTCGGATAACGGGGCCCTTAAAATTTATTCGCAATTATAACCGAATTTTAAACTAATCGTCACTTTAATCCGGAAAATCTAATATTAATAAAGCGGTAATTATTAAAGTACCAATTTTGGGCTGTGTGGGGGTGCTAATCCTTCCCCATCCGTAACCGACTTCCGAACCCAATAGTTTTCAAATCTCTGGTTTTTTTATGGTGTCCAGCCTACCTAAGTGGCCGGTGGCGACTCCAATTTCTAATAAAATGCGGTTTTTTTAAACCCCACGGAATAAACGTTTTATATCCGAAAAATTCACAAACACCTTCCAGAACACGTATTTTTAGCGAAAAAAGACATCGCTACAGATGGCGACTCCGCTGGGGACCATTTTTGTTTTTTTCAAAAAACAAAAAAAGAGAGTCAAGCTTTTTCAAATAATTACCGCTTTAATAATATTAAAAGTTTCGGATTAAAGTGACTATTAAATTAATATTCGGTTGTAATTGCGCGTTTATTTTAACGTATTTAAAATTTGGCATATAATCCCGTTTTTAAGTGGGGGGAAAACGCTAATGCTTTTGTGGAGATATCGTTCTCCCGTGTAGGCCTAGCAAGTACCTTCGGGGCTCGAGTACCTTATGCTTTCGTAAGGATATCGTTCCTTCGTGCAGGCATAAGCGAATGGGTCCCCCTGAATTGAACCCGGTTGAAAGGAGCCTATAATGGGTGATGATTGGGGGCCTTGCTACTCTTAGTAGAGGACAGCAAGGACAATTCGGGTACCTCTTAGCACCAACACTGCATGTAGAGATTATATAGAAACCCACCCCTTTAGAGCCATGCGGACAACCTTAGGTGTTTTAGACGGGATAAATAGGTTTTTTTGTTTTTGTTTGTTTACCTTATTTAATTTGTCATTTTATTTGTGTATTTATTAATTCTATCCGGTACTGACTTGTTTCCTTTTTTGCTATTTTTTTCATGCATTATTACATTCACATTACATAAAGGTACTGGATCAAGTGGTTTACCCGATCAGAAAGTCTTTCACCATGGAAAAAAGGTGTCTTAGAAAAGAGGAACTCAACTTGTCTGTTAGACATTGGTCAGAAGTCAGCCAGAAGGCCCAATGGGACAGTTTACCAAGTGAACACGTGATAACCGGGTACACCTATGTGAGTCTTCAACAGAACAATTTAGAGAATCTTCAAAGTATCTGGGAAGAATGAGAGCAGAGATTACAAGAAAGGTTCCGTGATAGTTATGGTGACATTGCACAATTGATGTACATCCAGGTCAACCAGCCCCTACTCCAAGCCATTTTTCAGTTCTGGAATCCTGCCTTTTGCTGCTTCACCTTCAATGCACAGGACATGATGCCCACAGTAGAAGAATACACCGCTCTTCTTAATCATAAAAATGTTCAGGAAGATTGGATCTACGCAAAACCTCTGAGGAATCAGAATTACACTTCCAAGCTCAAAACCTTTACTGGAATGAGCGACGATTGGGTCAATGGCTTGATCCGACTTCGAGGAGATAGTACAGTATTCGCATGGGAAAACATTCGAGACATCCTACCTGCACATCCGGATGAGGAGAAAAAGTTAGACATGCTTGCCTTGGGAATATATGGATTGGTGATCTTTCCAAGAATTCTGGGAAACATTGATGTGGCCATTCTAGATTTGTTTGAGCGGATAAAATGGCGAGCAAACCTAGTACCAGCTATTTTGGCCAAGACCTTTATTTCTCTAAATGCCAGTCGGAAGCACGAAGAAGGGCGTTTTCGAGGATGCGCGCAACTGTTACAAGTATGGATTCAGAGCCACATGTGGAAGACGCCGGCGAGGGTTCTACCGGGAATATCATTCAAAGATTTTTCGCCTTTACGGGAATACTTAACAAAAGAGTGGCGAGAGGACTTGAAAACAAGAAAATGGGCCAGTTTCTTCAGGAATATCCAAGGCGAGGACATAGTATGGAGGGTCCCGTGGCTCGGTAGAGTTAATTACTTTTTATATAGTTGTGGTGACTTCAATTGGCTGATGATGTTGGGACTACATGGAGGGATTGCTTGTGCTCCGCTTCTGGTGTCCCGACAATTCGGATCGCGACAGTTCATTTCCAACACCGCCGGGTTAAGCCGAACTGAATTTCTTTTCAAAGGGGAGTTCAAAGAGAAAGTTCAGACTATCATGAGGGCTTGGGACCATTGTTACCGGATTAGGGTGGAATGAGACACCGAGTACATGACCACCCCAGACTACGATCTTTGGAGACGTTTGAGGGTAAACAATATAATTCCCGAATCTGATCAAGGACCAGCAGTGTCACTCGAAGAGCTTACAAGGGTGGTACCGTCTGAAGTTGACATCTTAAGGAATGAACTCGAAGAAATTAAAAAGAAAATGGACGTCCAACAGACCCAACATGCGAGCGAGCTCTATAAGGCAAGCTTAGAGGTTGACGAGCGGGACGGGATCATTAGGCAGTTGAAGAAATTAAATGCAGATTTGAGCGACAATAACACTCTTTATCAAAAAGATGCCCTTCTACTACAAGCAAAAATACAGAAAGCCGGCCGAAGGTAATTCATAGCTGTGGAAAAAGAAAGAATGAATGGTATCCATTTGGTGGAAGAAGAACGAGAAATCAGCAAGAGAACGATCGAGAAAGAGATAGAAAGCTGTCGGTCGGCTATGGAGGAAGAAAAACGGTCCTCCAAGAAGGCCATTGACCAAGAAAAGGAAAGATTCAGGCAAGAAATCAACAAGGGAAAACAAGTTGTCCATCATTAGAGAGAAAGCGTCACCGTATGGAAAAGAAAGTCCATGAGTAGCCAGAATAGACTGTTAGAGATGCAAAAATTGTACGATGACACTATTCAAAGTCTGGAGCAAAGCCAAAGTCAGAATGGCGAATTAAAAGGAAAGGTGACGGAAGTTGAACACTCCCTTCGAATGTACTGCCAGAGAAATAGCTTCACTGAGCTACAAGAAAGAGAGCGCGAAGTAAGCGTGTTACGAGAACGAATTAAGTCCCTCGAAGCAACCGTTGAGGATTACAAGGAAAGAATTAGTGTGTTCGAGGAGGCTGCAGCCGAAGGGGACACCTATTGGCAAAAGAGACTGCGTGACGCTGCCCAGATGGTACAGGATAGGGACCAATATTACGCAAACTTGATGGTGGACATACAGTGAGTCACCAGACATGTGAATGATTTCGCCATCGAGGCTGAAACACTCCGACCTTTCATAGTCCCAGAAATGGAAGAAGCTCCCAGGTTCAGCAAGTTGCTCGAAGCAATTGGAAGATTAGGAGATAGAGCTAGAGCTTATCTATAGGAATCTGTGTTGTAATTAGATATTTTGTATTAGGAATCTTTATTTTGTAATACGAACTCTGTTGTAATCTAGACCCTTTAATTCCCGTGGAAGTAGTTCAAAAGGGTGATTACCAGCGGAATCAGTACCTTA
The DNA here is from genome assembly GCA_019671005.1 of Hibiscus mutabilis. Classification (NCBI taxonomy): domain Eukaryota; kingdom Viridiplantae; phylum Streptophyta; class Magnoliopsida; order Malvales; family Malvaceae; genus Hibiscus; species Hibiscus mutabilis. The sequence goes on from CM033713.1 coordinate 27,925,089, forward strand.
TCTGCATACATTCTTGCATTGCATCATGACATTCGCATCATTATACATGCATTTATTTTCTTGCAACCATATTAACGGTATGAATATTGTGGCAGTGTGTGTAGTTAACCCGCAATCATTCATCATCCATACCTTACCCGATTACAAAGCAAGCTAATGGAAGACAAGATAATCAGTTTAGAAAAAGGGCAAAAAGAGCTCGAGACAAGGCTTGAAGAGGCCCAAAGAAGCCTCAGTGACCAGATTGCTCAGTCACAAGCATCGATAGTATCCGACATAACCGTACTGTTGGCTAAAAGCCTTGGAAAAAGAATGGAAGGAGAAACGTTCAAGAGCTAGAGGATACCCCAGCTCACTACAAGGTTCAACCAGCCGCACCGAATCTGGCTAGAAAGATGTATATCGACCCTGCTGGAATGTCAGCTAGTCTTCAGATAGGGGCACCTGAAACTCAACCCCTCGACACTGAAGCACCCTATGAAGAGGAGGTACCGGACCTGAACATGGTTGAAAGGATCAGGACCGAGATAGAGAAAAAGTGGGAGGAGAGGTTTCACCTCATGGAGGAAAAATTTAAAATGTTGCAATCTATGGAAGAGTCAGGGAATGACGCTAGCGACTTAAGTCTGGTGTCCGATCTTGTCCTACCGCCAAAATTTAAAACACCAGAGTTCGACAAATACGATGGAACCACTTGTCCTTCCGCGCACATAACAATGTACTATCGGAAGATAGCGGCCTACCTTAAGGACGAAAAGCTATTGATACACTATTTCCAGGACAGCCTAACTGGAGCAGCATTACGGTGGTACACCCAGTTGAGCAAGGCAAATGTTAAGACATGGAAAGATCTGTCGAGAGCATTCATTGAGCAATATAAGCATGTAACAGATATGACCCCCAATAGAATTATGTTGGAAAATATGGGGCAGAAGTCCAACGAAAGCCTGCGGCAATATGCCCAAAGGTGGCGGGAAGTGGCCGCCCAAATTCAGTCACCCCTCCCGGAACATGAAATTACGCTGTTATTTGTTAATACTCTGAAAGGGGCACTATTTGATCGCCTCATTAATAACACAATGCATTGCTTTGCTGACTTAATCAGGACTGAGGAGTCCCTTGAATTGGCAATTAAGAGTGGTAGAATTGATAGCGGGGAAGGGTCTCGGAAATATAGCAAGTGGAATGAAGTAAACGCCACCAACACTTATACCACCCCGAAGAACTTCACAGTCTCACAGCCACAAGCACCTGTGGGAAAAACGCAAAACTCGAATCAAAGAGAAGAGATAATCTCCAGAAAAGAGAAAGAGAGGAAAACTTTCACTCCCCTACCTGTTTCATACTCGGAACTTTATTCCCAATTGTATGAAGCGGACCTGGTCCATCCATACATCGTTACTCTTGTCAATCCACCCTTCCCTTCTTGGTATAATCTGCACGCGCATTGCGACTATCACGGCGGTGCCCCTGGACATCCCACTGAGAACTGCCTTGCCTTCAAAAAACTTGTGCAGAATTTAGTCGATTCTGGGATATTGAAGTTTGAAGAACCAAGTGTAGCTAATAACCCGCTACCTAATCGTGGGAGCAGAGGAGTAAATGTTATTGAAGAATACTTTACCAGGAGGATTAAGGATGATGTGTCAGAAATCAAATCTCCTTTACAGTGGGTATTTCAACAGTTATGCATGGCCCGTGTGATCGACAAAGGCATGATAATAAGGCAGCGGGGATGTGGAGTGTATTGCGAATTCCACCAGAATGAAGGGCATGACATCCAAGAGTGCGACGAGTTCAAGAGATTGGTACAACAATTGATGAATGAAAAGCAAATAGAATTCTTCGAGGAGCCCGTGGGAAAGAAGGGGTCAGATGTACATATGACGGATAGCCCCAAATCTAAATACGGGAAGGATAGACCTTTTATCATCTCTCCCAGGCTAGGGAATGCAGGTGCCTCCCAAGGAGAAACCAACAAGATAAGTCCCAGGATCATCATTTCAGCACCATCCCCATTCCCATTCAAGGATATGCGGCAAACCCCTTGGAATTATGCTATAAATGTGACCACGCCAGAAAAACTAGAACATGGTCAGGTAAAAGAGCCTACGCTAAAAGACCAACAAAGCCAGAGCGATGTAAACGTTGGTGAGGCAGGCCATTTCACAAGGAGCGGCCGATGTTATTCCTCTGAGGCTTTGAAAGCAGCTGAAACAGATAAGGGGAAGAATACAACAGTTAGCCCCACGCAGATATTCAGAGAAGAACCTCCCCCAAAGATGAATGAGCCGGTAACTGAGGCCCAAGCCAAAGAATTTCTGAAGTTCTTGAGACATAGCGAGTACAACGTAGTGGAACAACTACGAAAGCAACCGGCTAGGATCATAGTACTGGAATTACTCTTGAGTTCAGAAAAGCACCGGGAGACGCTATTAAAAGTACTAAATCAAACTTTTGTGCCCCAGGATATTTCTGTAACAAACCTGGACAAGATAGTGGGACATATCACTGCCTATAATCATATAACATTCAGTGATGATGAGATCCCTGAGGGAGGAATGGGGTCCACCAAAGCCCTTAACATCACAACCCACTGCAAAGGGTATGTAGTACCCGGCGTACTAATTGTCAACGGGTCAGCATTGAACGTCCTGCCTATGGTGACCCTGCAAAAACTACCAATAGATGGTTCTCACCTAAAGCCCTGCCACAATTCAGTAAGAGCCTTTGACGGTACGCAAAGAGGAACAATGGGGAAAATTGAGGTGCCTCTATTGATCGGACCGACCGAGTATGTGATCGACTTTGTGGTAATGGACATAAAACCATCCTACAGCTGCTTATTGGGAAGGCCATGGATACACTCCGCAGGAGTTGTCCCTCATCATTACATCAGAAATTAAAATTTGTAGTCAAAGGCAAATTGGTCAGAGTAGAGGCTGAGCAGGAAATTGTTGCTTCCGTGACATCGGACGCCCCCTATATTCAAAATGATGAAGATGCTGCAGAATGCTCGTTCCAAGCATTAGAACTAGTGAATGCCACGTTCGTTTCGAAGGGAAGTCGGATCCCCTATCCCAGGTTATCTAATTGTACCAAGATGACCGTCGCATAAACTTTGGGCCGAGGAGCCAAAGTAAGAAAGGGGTTGGGGAAGAAATTACAAGGAAACCTAAGAGCCAAAAATATGATAACCAAGAAGGATCGTTTTGGGCTGGGTTACCAACCAAGTGTCCAACAGAGAAAAGAGGAATACAAGAGAAAGGAAGAGCAAAGAAAAGCCCGATTTAAAGGAGAAGACATTCCGTGGAGACCAATGTCATTTCCTAGTTTAAAAACCACTTTTGTCTCCGGAGGATTCTACCAGCCAGGTCAAGAGGTTGAAGAGGCAATTAAGGAAAATGACGTACTCAACCAGGAAGAGATATTCAATGAATCATTTGAAGGGATGTACATCAACATGATAGCTGGAAAAGACCGAGGCAGCAAAATGTTGACCAACATCCGCCCCTGCCGTCCCGGGGAAACACTCGATAACTGGAGCTGCATTGATCTACCTGGTTTTTTAGGAATAGATCGTAGTAATGCTCGAATCAACCTTTTGTTTTTGCCCGTAAACAATGGGGATCTCTTGTATGAGGCACCTATGTTAACTTTTTGATTGAAATGAAAATATCCCCACTTTCCTGAATGACCAAAGTTTCATTTATTTCATTCATGCATTCTTCATGTTCATTCCCTTCATATAAAACTGTCTCCTTCCCAATACAATTCATTCTCATTTAATGCAGGTCGCTCATGATTGACGATATGAATGATACGGATCCAATCTCGAGTGATTTTTGAATGCCCCGAGGTCTCGAGAGGGAATTGAGGAAGGATATGATGAGATAGAAGGTGAGGTCCCGAAGAGTTAAAGAGAATGGTGGCCAACGAAGAAAGCGCGATCATGCCCCATCAAGAAGAAACAAAAGTTGTAAACTTGGGGATCAAGAAGAGAGAAAAAGAAATAAAAGTAGGAACGACTATTTCCTCAAAAACCAAGCACAAACCGATAACCCTACTTGAGAATTCAAGGATGTTTTACCGGACTTATCAAGATATGCCAAGGTTGAATACCGACATAGTGGTGCACAAATTGCCAACAAAATTGGAGTGCAAACCAATACAAAGAAAAACTTCGGAGAATGAGACCCGGATATGTTGTTAAAGATCCGAGAGGAAGTAAAAAAACAGTTTGATCTTTGGATTCTTGAGGTAGCCAAATACCCCGAATGGGTTGCAAACATTGTACCGGTACCAAAGAAGAACGGGAAAGTTCGTATGTGTGTAGATTATAGGGATCTGAACCGAGCCAGCCCTAAAGACAACTTTCCCTTACCACATATTGACACACGGTTGACAAACACCGCAGACACTCATGGTTTTCATTCATGGACGGCTTCTCAGGGTACAATCAGATAAAGATGGACTCTAACGACATGGAGAAAACTACGTTCATAACCATGTGGGGCACTTTTTGTTATCGGGTGATGCCGTTTGGGCTAAAGAACGCAGGGGCAACATACCAAAGAACAATGGTGACTCTTTTCCATGACATGATGCACAAAGAAATAGAAGTATACGTGGACGATATGATTGCCAAATCCCAAACAGAGGAAGAGCACCTACAGAACTTGAGAAAACTATTCCAAAGACTACGAAAGTACCAGCTGAGGCTCAATCCTGCCAAGTGTACCTTCGCCGTTACTTCTGGAAAACTCCTAGGGTTCGTGGTAGCGAAGAGGGGATTGAGATCGATCCAGATAAAGTGAAAGCTATCCAGGATCTCTCACCACCCCACACTCAGAAGGAAGTTCGCGGTTTCCTGGGGAGGTTGAATTATATCTCTCGTTTCATTTCCCAATTAACCGACCAATGTGACCCGGTCTTCAGACTTCTTAGAAAGAATAATCCTGGTGTGTGGGATGAGAAATGTCAAAGAGCCCTAGAAAAGATCAAAAGGTACCTGACAAATGCTCCAATTTTAGTCGCACCAGTACCAGATTGACCATTAATTCTCTACCTGACAGTTTTTGAGAATTCAATGGGATGCGTATTGGGGCAACACGATGAGTCAAGAAAAAAGGAGCAAGCCATCTATTACCTAAGTAGGAAATTCAATGATTGCGAAACGCGGTACCCGCCAGTGCAGAAGCTGTGTTGTGCTCTAGTTTGGGCTACCAAGCGGCTTAGACAGTATATGTTGTACCATACTACTTGGTTGATATCCAAGCTAGACCCATTGAAGTTCTTAATGGAAGCGCCAACACTAACAGGAAGGATGGCCCAATGGCAGATGCTCTTATCCGAATTCGATATTGTATACGTTAACCAGAAAGCCGTAAAGGGGAGTACCGTAGCAGATTTTATAGCTAGTCGTGCTTCGGACGACTATGAGGCATTGAACTTTAATTTCCCAGACGAAGACTTGATGTGCATTACAACCGAGGAAGAGGTTTCAGATGATAAATTATGGAAGCTTTACTTCGATGGAGCCTCTAACGCCCTCGGACATGGGATAGGAGCAGTGCTAATTTCTCCTGAGGACGTCTATTATCCTTTCACCAGCAGATTGGAATTCTTCTGCACTAACAATACAGCTGAATACGAAGCTTGCTTTATGGGACTGAACTCAGCTATTAAGAGAAAGGTTAAGGAACTTCGAGTATTCGGAGATTCATCCTTAGTAATTTACCAATTGCGTGGGGAATGGGAAACCAGGGACCCGAAGTTGGTCAAATATTATGAATTGATTCAAGAGCTCACCAAAGAGTTCGAAAGGGTCAGCTTCAATTACCTGCCCCGAGAAGAAAATCAGATGGCAGACGCCTTGGCAATCTTGGCATCCATGTTTAAAACAAACACCGGGGCAGAAATGAAGCCCATTAAGATGTGGACGTTTGAAAGGCCTGCTCATTGTTGTAATGTACAAGAAGAGATTGATGGAAACCCATGGCACTATGACATCTTGCAATATGTCAAGCTTCGAAAGTATCCAGAAGGGGCAAATGACAATGACAGAAAAATACTCAGAAAAATGGCAACAAGATATGTCCTAGATGGGGAGATCCTATATAGGAGAAGTCATGATCAGACATTGCTGAGATGTGTGGATGCCCGGGAGGCGAAGGAGATTTTAGCCGAAGTACATGACGGGCTCTGTGGAACGCACGTCAACGGGCTGTCTATAGCCCGGAAAATTATGAGATATGGTTATTTCTAGTTGACCATGGAGGGAGATTGCATTGATTACGCCAGGAAATGCCACAAATGCCAAATTTACACTGATAAGATTCACACACCCCCATCGCCTTTACACACCATGAATTCTTCGTGGCCTTTTGCGGCATGGGGCATGAACGTCATCGGGCAGATTCATCCGAAAGCTTCCAATGGACACCGTTTCATTTTGGTCGCCATAGACTATTTCACTAAATGGGTAGAGGCAGCATCTTACGCCAACATCACAAGGACTACAGTATGTACGTTTTTAAAAAGGAGATCATTTGTCGATACGGATTACCAGAAAGGGTCATCACCGACAACGCTTCCAATCTGAATAACAAAATGATGACGGACGTGTGCACTCAATTCAAGATAACACACCATAATTCCACAGTCTATCGTCCTAAAATGAATGGAGCAGTGGAAGCAGCAAACAAGAACATAAAAAAGATCATAGCAAAGACGACGGATACCTACTGGGATTGGCATGAGAAGTTGCCATTTGCCCTTTTCGCCTATAGGACATCCGTTCGTACATAAACGGGGGCAACATCTTACTCCTTGGTGTATGGTACCGAAGCAGTACTCCCCATCGAGGTAGAGATCCCGTCTCTCCGGGTCTTAAATGAAGTAAAATTGGAAGAAGCTGAATGGGTGCAGGCCAGACTCGACCAGCTAAATCTCATTGATGAAAAGAGACTAAAGGCCATTTGTCATGGTCAGATGTACCAAAAACGGATGATACAGGCATACAACAAAAAGGTGTGCCCAAGATAATTCAAAGAAGGAGATCTGGTGCTCAAGAAAATCCTCTCGATTCAGAAAGATTCTCGAGGAAAGTGGATTCCCAACTAGGAAAAGCCGTACGTGGTAAAAAAGGCCTTCTCGGGAGGAGCCTTAATCCTAACAGAAATGGATGGAGATGAGCTGAAAAACCCTGTAAATTCTTATGCTGTTAAGAAATACTATCTTTGAAAAAAAAGAAAAAAGAAAGAGAAAAGAAAAAAAATGGAGAGCTCAGGGCGAAAACCCGAAACAGGGCGTCTTGAAGCAGAGGGAGGACCTGAGTTGAAAACCCGTAAAGGGCGGCTCGGGTAAATTGAAAAAATGAATATCCGAAGAGAAGGGTATCCCCATGAACATCATGAAGAGAGAGCTTCAGGCAAAAAAATTCTACGCCGGCTGACAGGATCATGTATCATTCATACCGAAGATAATGAGGGATCTTGTATTTTATACTTAACTTTTCTTCTTTCTCATGTGTGTCATACCTCTTTTAAGATATCCCAAGCCCTTAATCGTAATAAAATCGTGTTTTTGAGCATTCATTCCTTGCCTTCTTGTTAATTTCAGGCAAATAAGCTAACATAGGCTTATGGTAAAACAAGAGATTTCTGAGCATTACTGTGATCTAACCTTAAAAATGCAGGTGATTAAAGAAAATGATGTTAACTTCGCCCTCTAGCTCCCTACATAACGGCTGTTGATAAGGAAGGCGAAAGCTTCAAACAACCGGATATGATAACCAATGGCGTACGTCCTGCTTATTCAAGGAAAACATGCGAGATAACAAGAGAGATCTCCCGGGTGAAAACCCAGAAGGGCACCCCTAAAAAAACTCTCTAAAGCGAAAACCTGAAAGGGCACTTTAGAATCCCAAGTCGTAAATGGAGAAAAAGAAAGGTTGGAATGGTTGAACCCGACAGTGAAGTGGGGTATCGACGCCCGTGAAAAAGGAGAAAGTGAACAACGAGATCGAATAAGGACCAAAGCAAGCCCACCAAGATATTGACACTCATGCATCATGAATAGTTGACATCACTAGGATTAGGAGCATGTCAATTCATTTGTCATAGCATTTTATTTTATCTTAGACAGGTATCTGTGGATTCAAAGAGACATCGGTAGCCATCGTGGTGTGAATCCCAAATGTGAAGACAATGGTTCTACATACAAAAGGCCTATGTTTCCAAGCGCCTGCAGAGAGAGGTTCTATATAGGAAGCATCTGCCGCTCTGAGGCTTCAGAAGCTGAAAGTTTTGTATAGGAAGGACTTACAGCTCCAGGGTGAAGACTAGCAGTTCTATATAGGAAGAACTCACAGCCGAAAGAATTCACCCATGATACACAAGGTTTTATATAGGGAAAACCTGTTGTGTCAAAGAAGAGTCTTATATAGGAAGGGCTCGAGCTCCACTTTGTCTTAGAGTGAAAGGTTCTATATAGGAAGAACCCGTAGCTCCAAGATTTGAAGCTGAAAAGTTTTGTATAGGAAGGACTTACAGCTCGGGGTGAAGACTAGCGATTCTATATAGGAAGAACTCTCGATCGAAGGAATTCACCCATGATACACAAGGTTTTATATAGGGAAAACCAATCGTGTCGAAAGCGAAAAGAGTCCTATATAGGAAGGGCTCAGAGCTTTCTTGTCCTAGAGTGAAAGGTTCTATATAGGAAGAACCTCACAGCTCTCACGAGATTTCAGATGCCAAAAGTTCTATATAGGAAGGACTGACGGCTCCAGGGTTTGAAGATTAGCAGTTCTATACAAGAGGAATTCCCAGTCGGAAGAATCCATCAGCGACGCAAAAGGTTTTATATAGGAGAAACCAGCGTTGAAGGCGAAGAGTTCTATATAGGAAGGGCTCCAAGCTTTATTGTCTCGAAGTGAAAAGTTCTATATAGGAGGGACTCATAACTCGAGGCTTCAGAGCGAAGGGTTCTATATAGGAAGAGCCTGTAGCTCCAAGATCGGAGGGGAAGAAGCTATATATAGGAAGGACTTACGAGCCCGAAGATTCAGCCGAGGAAGAACGGAGAGTTCTAAAAGAACACGTATTTCCAAAGCTACAAACAAGGAAGTCGGATAAAATGAGTGCTTATGAATCTTTGCTTTGTTCCCATTCCACGAGAACAAGCAAAGAGGGGCAACTGTAATCACTCATTTTTATCTGGTCTGTAAATACATATTAGTATAATTATTAGTATATTAGCATTGCATGTATACATTGTATTATATTATGCTATATGTTTATTATGTGCATGAGTGTTATTAATATATGTAAAGTGTGTAGTGTGTGCATGTATATTATAAACTATGTATGTATACATATTAATAAGTAATACGGTGTATGTGTGTCACGCATGTATCTATATTTAGTACGAGCGTATTTTTTTTTACGGATAATGTGTGTAGATGTTATGTTAATTATGTGTATGATTATATATGTATGTATGCTAGTATGTTATATTAATTAATGTTTGCATAGGTACATACGTATGTATTATCGTATGTGTATTATTATTATTAATTGTTGTTATAACTAATATTAATGTTATTATTATTGGGCTAATATAAGATGAAATCCAAAAACATATTAAACCCCAAATGGATAAATTGCGGTCCAAGTCCATTCTGGTATGAAATTATTAATATTATTACAAGGCCTGATCGAGGCCCAAACCAACCCCACCCACACCCTAAGACGACCCATATTGGAACCCTAACACCATCCTTTATCTTGCGCAACTGAACGAGGGCCCTTGGATCAGATCTGGATCCAACGGCCACGATTGAAGCATAAGGACGCCTCATCTACCGCGTGAAGTCCACGAGCGGGCTGTTGGGTTCCCCACTCGCGCGTGTGAGAAGTGCAAGAGCGTTATCTTCTTCAAGCCACGTGGCTTGATCCCAGGCCAGTGCATTATTTCTGAGGCCTCATCTCAGCCACCCGATCATCGAGCATTCCTAGCCGTTGGATCAGATATGATCCAACGAATAGGAACGATTCTGGCGATAATAATCGCCTCGCCTCCCGAGACGCCAGTCTGCGCAGACGAACGGTCACTTCCACCATGCCGCTCCCCATACCGGCCGTACCAACCACCAAGTATGGCCGGGCATGCCAAAGACAAACACGGAAAGACATCAGAATCAGATCAAAATAAGAGATTATGTACTAGTCTAAAATGAGAGAGGCAGAGAGGATATATGTAAGAGAGCAAAAAAAAACGAAAAGTCTCAGTTCAGTTGTAACCCACTTTTCTAGAAATACAAACAAGTCTCATCCTTTCATTATTTTCAAAAAACTTACATAGATCATACAAAGGTATCCATCCATCTTGAATATTGCATGCATGCATGTATTCTAAAAGTAAGGAAGGGAAAGGAGAGTGACGTTTTACCTTCAGAGGACGGTTCCTCTACCGGCAACAAGCCTTAACTGGTGAGCCGGCTAAAAGGGGAAGTGTTTCCTTCGGTCTAGAAAAAAACATATACGGTTTTTTGTTTTTTTTTTCTTAGATCTAGGGCGAATAGGGGCTTTTTCTCCAAATCCAAGTTCGATTCGTGTTGAGGGTAAGGCAAGGTTCATTTTGGTGTTTTTTTGGCTCACGGGGTCTGCCGGCTAGCTAGCGGCGGCGTGATGAAGAAGACGGCGGTCGGCACGATTTTAGGTTCATCAAGGGATGAGTCGAGAGCAAAGAGAGGGGAGAGTATTATAAAAACAGTTGAAATGAATGAAATGGGAAAAGTTTGAGTCCGCCAAAAAAAAAAAAAGGTTTTATAAGCGTTGTTATTTCGTGAAATGGGAAATTCATAATAAATCCCCGCGTTTTCAATATTTTCGTTTTTGTCTCGCCGTAGGGATATTTACAACTCGTCCCCCTTGTATTTCAAATCTTGCAATCCAATCCCTAAATTAAATCGAATCGATTTTAAATGGCAAAATTACCTCACTAGTCCCACCGCGTTTTTGAATTTTTCACTTGGTCCATCCCTTGGTCTAATTACAGTTCAAATCCTTTCAAATTCGGTTACGCTTGCATTTTCGTCCCTAAATCGACTATTATTTTCCTTTAATTTATGCTCCTGATGTTTATTTCTTTTCATTTCTGTCCTGATTCAATGTAAATATTCATGTTAGTTTATTATAATCGTGTATGTTGATGTAGCCTTTTGCTTTATCATATATCCCTCGTATATGCTTTGTATTTTATGTTTACATGTATATGTGTGTTAAGTTTATGATGATTATGTATCTTCATGTATTTGTTCTGTTATTCGTATCACGCATATTATACTGATATTTGAATTGACTCGAACACGATCTGTTTTATATTTCGGTATGTACTGCATGTTTTTCTTGGCTCTTAGGCTATGTGTCAGTATAGTTTCTTGGTCATGTATAATGCTATATTTTACGCATGTTATAATATGTTTTATTGTAATATGTGCATCTTTGTAATATGTGTTTGTGCTCCATGCCTTGTAATTATGACACGTTAGGTTCATTTTTAGTCATGATAAGGGATAATTTGTATGTATGTATGTTTTAGATTAGTATTTTATTTAAGTTCTGTTAATAGTTCATTATGTGAATATTTACTGTCTTTAAATTATTTTCCATGTTTTATATTTTGCTCGCTAAGTTTGCATAATGAGATATATAAATTGTCAATGCGGTGCCCTTTTATCCGAGCGTAAACGGGGCCAGTACCAGGCGTAGTGATAGTGGTTGGGCGTTTACTCTCGGATAACGGGGCCCTTAAAATTTATTCGCAATTATAACCGAATTTAAACTAATCGTCACTTTAATCCGGAAAATCTAATATTAATAAAGCAGTAATTATTAAAGTACCAATTTTGGGCGGTGTGGGGGTGCTAATCCTTCCCCATCCGTAACCGACTCCCGAACCCAATAGTTTTCAAATCTCTGGTTTTTTTTATGGTGTCTGGCCTACCTAAGTGGCCGGTGGCGACTCCAATTTCTAATAAAATGCGGTTTTTTTTAAACCCCACGGAATAAACGTTTTATATCCGAAAAATTCACAAACACCTTTCAGAACATGTATTTTTAGCGAAAAAAGACATCGCTACACAGCGATGATGATGTTCATTGTTTAACGATGGCCAAAACTTGTTGTCGTAAAGTTCTTTTTATGACACGATTGGTAGACTTTCATTCATCCAACTTATACAATTTTTGGTAAACCAGATAATGGAAGGAAGAAATAGAACAAAGTTACAATTAGAGAAGGCTTAATTCACAATTTAGTCCTTGAAGTATATTTTTCCTCACTTCGCATCTTAAATTTTTTTGTCTCGTTTTACCCCAAAACTATTATTTTCGTCCCGATTTACCCCAAAATAAAAAGCCACCAATTATTGTGACACATATTATTGGACGAAGATAATTTCTAAGATAAAATGGGAAGAAATAATAGTTTAGGGGGCAATCAGACAGTGATTGAACTTGGTGATAGAGTTTTGGGGTAACATAGATTTTTTAAAAATTAAAGGTTTAACTTGAAAGTCTCAAAAATTTTGAACGGTTTAATTTGCATTTTTCCAAAAAAATTGGGGTCTGACTAAATTTTTTGAAATTATAAGAGACTTAATGAGATCTTTTAAAAATTATGGAAGGTATTTAATTAAAACTATTCAAGATTTTTAAAGCTCAATACGAAGTTCTAAAAATTTCATGGGGCCAAATTATTATTTTTTAATTTAAAAAACTTAATTATAAATTTTTAAAATTTTTTGGGGGCCATAGTCCCATAGGCCCCTATTACGTTCTGCCACTACAATAAGGGACAAAATAATTTATGATTCAAATTGAAAAAATTGGTACACTTTAAGGGGAAAATTTAGGTTCAAGGCTCAGAAAATGTTATCGATATAATTAAAAAAATATAAGTTTTTTTAATAATTTTTAATATAATTTTAGTTTTTTTTTATTTTTTTTCTATTTTTAATGAGTAAGGGTTAGATTTATAAAAATAAATAAAATTTTGAAATAGCGTGAGTACTAAATTGGAATTTTAGATCTAGTTTATGGCTAAATTAGAAATTAACTATTTTGTTAACGTGTCATGCCATCAATGCTACACGAGTTAATGTTCATATTTTCATTTTGTAATAAATGAATGATGTAAGTGATCATAATATATTTTTGAAAGTTTAATGATTAAAAAAAAGAGAACTAAAATAGAAGTAACCTTTAATGTAGCTTATCCTTCTCTTTTATAATATCATGTTTTATAGCCACCAATATCAAATCTTATTGATTAATTCAGATCGAGTATTACAGATACTTATTATAGAGATGATATTCTCATCTCAAAATACTCCTCTCACAACGTTAAGATTTAAACCCTAAATATTATTTAAAAGATTCAACACCTCATTTCGCTAGGTCAAATTATATTTAATATTTTATTATACTTTAATAATATTAGCATATTCAAGTGACTTTAAAATTATTGGATCTATAAAAAGGAAAAACAAAAGGTGTCTCAAACAAGTACAAAAAACCAACGGTTGCCGTGATGCCACAAATCCCTTCAGCTTTGGATGTATTTCAATAATGCCAATCCGGGATGATAAAGACCCCAACCTACAATATTATGTATAGTCATTTAAATTTTGGTTTAATTTGGTTTAAATTTTATTTTAGTTACGGTTATAAATAAAATATAAAATTAAAATAATGAAATAAGTTAAGTTGAGTTCGAACTCTAAGTGTCAAAGTCTAAGTTTATTTTATATTTTAAATAAATTTAATTTTGGTCTAAACCCAATTTTAAAAAATATATATTTTGAACCCAACAAGTGTCCTAGAGAAAAAGTAAATGATGTTCATCTTAAGATACACAAATTCAAATCTCTTTATATGTATACTACCTTGTAATTACCTTAAAACTATTAAAAAATATTTTATACACATTTTAATATTTTCCTTGCATCTAAATAAAACCAGTAATATTTAATTTATACCTCAAACACTTGAATATAAAAGTTCATTTGAATAAAAATCAAATAATAGGGGTTTACTTCGATGCAATAAATGCATATGGGCTTTTTAACAAATGAAAAATAGTTGAAGGATCTTTCTAATATTTGAACCATTATGCAGAACAAAAAGTTTCTCAAATGCACCATTTCAACTCGTTTAATATCGTACCTTAAAAAAAACAAAAGCTGAGATCCATGGAACTTATGTACATATAATACAAGAAATCAAGGATATAAATATAAGATTCATTTACACAATGTAAAACTATTCAATTTTATACCTTTTTAGGAAATGATCGTTGGATGAGTGAAATGAATATATGAAATTAACGGTAGGAAATAAAGAGATATTTACATAAAAGAGTGAATTATTTTCAATTTTAAAGTTTTAATCTCATTAATTAAACTCAGCAATTAATCCAATAATTCAAAATCAGTGTAAATCTAAAATTGTGTAGGTAGATTCCAATGATTCTAAATTAATGTAACAATGTAACCATTGTCCAACAGATAAATTCAGTAACTAAGGCCAAGTTGAAGTCCAAGGGCGGCATGGAAAAGAAACAGTGCCATTATCCCACTACCTAAAATCCCATGCACATTTCTTAATCCAGGATTTCCCTACAAAATGATTCAATATGTCATTATAGCATCGAACATTAGAATGATGAGAGATTATTGTTGGCTTTTACGATGGCATAATGCCAAAAAATGCCTCAAACGTTTGATTGAATAGTCATTTTTTATAGCTATTCTTTTTTAAAAGTATTTTAACCCTTATTGTTTCATTTTGGGTCAAAATGATCCTTCCGTAAAAGAAAATTGTCAGTCAACTGGCGATAAACAACTTAAAATGACTTTCAGAATGGCACACCAGTTAAAAAAATTATTTTATATTTTATACAAAAATTATTTTTTAACTGGTATGTCATTTTGTAAAGTTCGCACATTTGTCTATATGACATTGCTATGTCAACGTGCATTGCTATGTCATTTAATGTTAGTTGACTAACAGTTTTCATCCATGGAAAGGTCATTTTAACTCAAAATGAAACTTTGAGGGTTAAAATGGTTCAAAAGAATATGGGCTAAAATAACTATTCAGTCAAACATTATGGACATTTCTGGTGTTATGCCTTTTAGGATCAAATGAAAGGTTTCATCAATTACCTCAAACAATGTTGGCAAAATGGTTTGAATTGTCAAGAGAGTAAGACCAATGAAACCTGTAACAGCATGTGGACTGCAAAAACACAAAGGTTTATTCATTCATTGTAGCTTCTGTATTTGATAGCAAAACGTGTTTCAGGAAATATAAAAATGGGAAATAATTACCTTTCAAAGATGGGTTTGTCTGAAGTTAAAAGAGATGTTATTCCACCTGTTGCTCCTAAAGCAAAGAAGAAAAACATACCACCTAGAAGCTTTGGGTGCAAATCTTTAGCCTTGGCCTTTTCCTCCTAAATTGACAAGAGAAAAACCATCACAGTACAGTCCGTATTTTTGCGGTTTTAGTTTTGCTGCAGTTGGGACTGAGAACCTGTTCACGGTTTCTTACCACATCATTGGAATAGCGAATGCGGAAGCCTAGATATGTTCCATACCCTCCCATGGCGAAAAGCACTACCGCCTAAGAACATTGAAGGCAAATATAGCCAAGAATAATGTAACAATGCAAGCAGTGTCCAAGAGATAAATTCAGAGACTAGGCAAAGAATCTTGTACCATGTTGCCAGGGTGCCCCCAATGTACAAGCCAATCAGGAAGATTCCATGATTTCACTAGCTCAACAAAGGGACCAAAGAGAGACCTCACAGTCCCAGCTGTTTGTAAAGATATTCAAGCTTGGAATAAGTGGCTAGGATATAAATCAAAAATAGACTCGCCCTAAAGACTTGTATATACATATACCTGTCTGTATGTATAGCTTTGCTAAAAATGATCCAAACTCTACCCCACCAACAGTTTATACAACATATCAATCAAATTCCATGGAAATTACAACAACCATGCTCTTTAAGTGGTAGGTAAAAACCATAGTGCACCAATTTGAAATAAGAGTGCCATGGTATCCAAATTCTTCATTTTTATAGATAGACAGATAACATAGGTTGTAAATCTTGCACTTGACAAAATAAAAACACTTTGAAGAGGAATAACATTGGAAATATGTTGAGTAGCTGAAAATTTTCTTATGCCTAAAAGTTAACATCCAATAGAATTCCTCATAAGTAGATTTCTCTGATTTAGAACTAACAGGTTCTTAACACTTAACAGAGTATTGGTTAACATAATAAAGTAATAAACCAACAAAGGAATCTGAATGAAAACTCAGTTACTCAGGATTCCAGTGAGTAATGCCAAATACAAGTATGAATCTATAGGGGCATGTTCACCTTTCTCTAAGCTTTTTTCATGTTTGAAGGTCATAACCCATACCCATCTCCTATAGTGCACATGGATGTCAACAAAAGTACTTTCTTTCTGAAGAATCAAGCAGCATGGTTGAAAGAAACTGAAGCGAAAATGCAGCATATAGTAGTTATTACCTCCGGGAAGAGCAGCCACAAGCAGGAAAGGCAAAGGAGTGAAGGAGTAGAATAATGTTTCTCTAGTCTCCTCCAATTCTTCCACTTCCACATCTCCACCATCATCAACTGCACTGAGTTCATTTTTCACAGCACAAGGTTGAGCGAACATAACATTTCTAATTCTTTTTGGTTGCAGGAATAAAGGCAAACACTTGGTTGGCGTGGGCTGCCAGCGAGGAATTGGTAATGAAGGGGTAGCAGGGAGGAGAGGAGCAGTCCTTAGACAAAAGGCAGAGGAAGCCATTTATGAAACAACAAAGAAATTGAAGAATGTGTGTGCGTAAAGAGCAGAATTGGGGAAAAAAGGTGAGACTGAAACGATGAATAGAGGTGAAGTAGGAAAGGTGAGGAAAGAGACACGCTGATAGATGACGGAACGGAGCCTTTCCTATTCCACGTGCCATCCATACATTTTTTTTTAAGGGGCGAGTACATCGCGAGTTGAGTAGTGCTTAGCTTATTAAGCTCAATAAAATTTTGTTTGATCTATACTCATTAAAAAAAATTATTGTTCGACTCAGCTCATTACTTGTTAAACTCACCAAAATTGTTATCTTGTTTTTTAAAATATAAGTAAAATATACTGACACTATTAGAGCTTAATACAAACATACAGATTTAGAAGAAAAAAACTTGAGGTCTGAGGAGATGAATAGACGAATCTGTCATGACCGAGTTAGAGATGAAGTCAATATTCTAGTATAGGACTCTTTTTAGTTTATCACCGGTCTTCGATAAAAAAGGGTAAACTACCGTAACGGTCATTTATATTTATCCAGCATACACTTTTGGTCACCAATTTTAAAAATTAATCGTTTGATCACTTACATTTTTATTTTTAAACATTTGGTCACTCGAGTATTAATTGTCATTAGACACTAACGGTGTGCTGACTTGACACAGAAAAAAGAAGATAAATTATCTAGATAGTTCATAAATTATTAATTCACTCCTATTTTGACCACCGAAATAAAAATAATTTGTATAATTATACATTTAATCCTCCATATTATTTTTTTCTTTTTCCCTTCATCATCTTCCATATTTTTCTTCATCTAATCCAATTTTTATTTTTTTATTATATTAATCCCAATTTACGCCGTATATATATTTTTTACTTTCCTTTTTTACTACAAATATTGACTTCAACTTCGGTCCCCCTTAAAAACAATTCTTAATTATAAGCATGTTGGCGTAATGCTTTGTCTGAAAACAATTATTGATTATCTAATTTGTGGTATGTCCTAATCACTAGCTGGGGAAAAGAAAGATGCTAGAAAGGTAGTGAAGAATCCCTAGTCAATGAAAAACTGAAGAAGAACGGGTCTGGAGATTTAATTTCTTCAATTTTGTTGTTGGATGGTGGAGCAAAGCAAGAGCCACATCAATGGTTCACTGGTTCTAATCAAGAACTAGCAGTTTTTGAAGCCAATTATAAGAATGAAGTTCAAGAAATAAATGATTATTTCGACCAGATTCAAAGACGTTACACTGAAATGAATGAATTGAAAAATTTTCGAAACAAACGCGCGCGTAAATCCAGTTCACCTGTTGATAATACTGCCACGGCGTTGGTTTCAGCTGGTAATTCAGACAATGCAGGCCCGTCGCATTCTGGTAATGGATCGGGACACCAAAAGCGGTTATGGGTAAAAGATCGATCAAAGGCACCATATGCTATAACCAAGAATTGTTTTCAGACAAAGCATTACGCCAACATGCTTATAACTAAGAATTGTTTTTAAGGGACCAGAGTTCGAGCAAAGATTTGTAGAAGAAAATAAAAGTAGAAAAAAAAATATACGGTGTGAATTAGAGATTAATATAGTAGAAAAATAGGGATTGAGTTAGATGAAGAAGAATATGGAAGATGGTGGAGGGGAGAAGAAATAAAAAATTATAAATATGAAAGATTAGATGTGTAATTATATAAATTATTTTATTTCGGTGGTCAAAATAAAAGTGAAGTAATAACTTAGGGATTATCTAGATAATTTATCATTCTTTTGTCTGTGCCAAGTCAGCACACCGTTAGTGTCTAACATCAATTAACATTCGAGTGATCAAATGTTTAAAAAACAAAAACGTAAGTAACTATAACGATCAATTTTCAAAATCAGTGACCAAAAGTGTACGCGAGATAAAGATAAGTGACCATTGTGGTAGTTTATCCAAAAAACAAAGGAGAAAATGCCTTTTTCGAGTTTTAACTTTTAACGTACTTTTTTATATGAGAAATAAAGATTTTCCCCTTTTCTACTTTTATGTATAAAGTAATAACAAAAAAAGGAAAGACTTTAATAAAAAAGGACTAATTATTCCATAATTTAATTTATTATTAATACAAATTAACTTTTTAAATTCTCTTAAAATACAAAATATTTTAGAAATTTAAAACTCAATATTCTAAGGGTAAATTACATAGCAAGTCACTGAACTTTTCTAGACTTTTCAACTAGTATTTAAACTTTTTGCAACATAATTTTTTAAGGTAGCCACTAAAAAATCATAAAAAGTTAACGAGCTGCTCACGAACTTCTCGAGTCGAGTTGGGCCTTACTTAACTCGCTAAGATCTCGAGTCGAGTGTTTAATCAATTTTGACCGAGTCGAGCTCGAGCTGTTTGCGAGTTGCTCAACTCAATTAGCACTCCTACGCTTTTTTTAATAGTATTAAAGGTGATTACAAGTATTATTTGTCTATTTTTTAATATTTTGATAAGGCACACACATCTTAAAAATAAAACTGCTCGAATCGTAGTCCCCTAAAATAAACATCTTCATCTTTTCATATTTTCAACTAGAACCACTCGTTGAGTACAATAATTAAACTGAATTAAGTTTTCATTTTTAATGAAATTTTATTAACTTCTTTAGTGTAAAAGAAAAGAAAAGTCAAGGTGATTTTATTGATTTTAAATTACTAATATGATTTAGGTTTAATCGTTCAACTTTAATTTGATGTAGTTTGATTTCACTAAATTAAAATTGATAACGACAATAATGATGTGAAATTTTTTCACCACTATATGGTCATGATCACATATAAAACAACTAAATACTATTTTATTAATAATAAATTATATGTAACCAAATATTTAAAATTTTTCTTAAATACTTAAGTTATCACCTACAACAAATAACAATATTATTGATATGAATTTATTAATAAAATTATGAAAATAAAGGACCCAAAATTATGCCAAACTATATTAAACAAAGGCTTAATGCACTATTTGCCTTCTAACGTTTACCATTTTTTCTATTTTAGTACCTAGCGTATTTTTTGGGCTTAAATGTCCCCTAACGTTTGAGACGTTATCTAAATTACCCCAAAAATTTGACACCAAAGACTGCTCAATATCCTTGGCCATATTGACCAACACATCGAAATCAGTGTAGTCAGCTGCAAGTAGATATGTCTTGATGTCTTTCATCAGGCCATAGCAAAACCTATCGCAACGTTGACGATCATCTGGAACCAGTTCAAGAGCATACTGGCTCAAAGGGACAAATTTTACCTCATACTCGGCCACCGACATCCGACTCTATTCCAAGGCCATGAATTCCCTCTTTTTCGCATCTTGATACTGTGGACCAAGGTACTACCTCTTGAAAGCCCTTCGGAAGAACTCCCAAGTAACATCAGCATCCGGTATTCCAGCTATAGCGGTTATCCACCAATGATATGCATTACCATGCAACAGAGACACAATACAACCAAGCTTCCGTGTAACCGTGCACTTCGTCTGACCAAGTATATGCTCAGTGCTTTCGAGCCACTCCTTTGCAGATTTAGGGTTCAACCCTCAAAATTCGACCCCTCCCAAGCTACGCAGACGCTCTAGCGGCAATCCATGATTAGCCACAACTGCCGGGGCTGGTGCCTGAACTTGCACTCTTCCAAAAGCTGCTTGGAAAGCTCCGATCATTGCATGAATTAAAAGTGTCATTTCCCCAAAAACGAGTCCTTATAGGGCTTGGTGTACATTTCCTCTACCCGCTTCGGCCGATGAATTAGGTCGGGGAGGTGGCAACTCAGTACGAGGAATCATGCCATCCCTAGGATTCTGATTATTCTGAACGTAACTTGTGTCACTTCGTGTCTCACATCGTGGGCCCATATTCACTAACAATTAAACATGCAAAAAGCAATCTTAGTTAGGCTTGTATTTGGCGAAGAATCCAAGACAACATGTGAAAATGATTTGAAAACAATGGTAATAGGCAATGTGTCCCCAGTCAACCCACATTAAAGCAAAACGTCATCACAATAGTCATAAGTCATGCTTAAACATAATTAATCTTCACATAACATCTCAACAATGAACAAAACATTCAGCAAACCATCCTAAAATTTTGAAACCTGGCTATGATACCAACAAATGTAACCCCCTTGACCTGACCTTGGCGCTAGGCTGAACTGAGCGAGCTATATTAGGCTTGCCGTAGCAAACCTAAATCGAATATCTCAAATTAGGTCTACTTTTAATCTTGTCTAGATGCATCATTACAACCTAGGGTGTACATACTTGCAGCAGTTAAAAATTGACCGAATCTTACGTCAAATAGACATCCAATTGTACGAATTTACAATTTAGGGACCAAATTGCAAGTCTGGAAAATTACGCGGGCTTATTTAAATTTAGGGTTACCCATCCTCAATTAATTAGATTACATGCATACATGTCCAATTTAAGCTAAAACGGATCATACAAACACATTCAAATTGCATTCTTACAAAACAAGGACCAAAAATAGAAGAATCTAAAACCATTCTATCGCTTTAACTGAAATAACGCACTGGGTATCGGTACACGGGACACTGTACCGATACCAGGCTTAATTTACAAGGGTTGTATCGGTACCCTCCCTCGAGTATCGATACTCAGGCCAAAATGGCCAAAGTCCTAAATTCTAGTAGCTAAAACACGTACCGATACACCTCCTCGAGTATTGGTACCCAGACCATTTTTGCACTTACCCGTACCGATATTGAGGACCATGTACCGATACCCAAAGATCTGTAATGCCCTTTTCCCTTGGTTTTAGACTTCCAAGCCAATACCAACAAGTTCCAAACAACCTAGCATGCTTACTAAACACATTTATCATGTTATACATATGACCACAACATTCCAAACCAACAATTACGCATCTCTGAACAAGAAATAGTAAACTATAGGCATGCTTCCTAAACATCCCAACCAACATGCAAGGAATTTAATCTAAGCATAAATCCATCAATCCACATTACAAATATAAACAACAACCAACAACCAACAAGATACAATCCTTGAAAGCAAATACATCAAAATATAAATCCCCAAACTTGGACAACACATTGCCTTATTACTAAATGCTTAAAGCTAAACCATACTCAATATCAAATGGTGTCTTGGGATCTCCTTGCTCCAATGCTCCCACAATCCTCAATTCTCTGCAAAGAAAAATGAGAGCGTAGCAAACATATGCTTAGTGGTGCCACTCTTCCACATTCATAAATGCATTAAAACATGAGTATAAAAACCAATACTTTTGAAACCTCTTTTTAAAACATAACATGCATAACAACCATATGCAAAATATAGTTTCCCACATGTTTCTCATATATTGGCAAATATCTTGACTATTTGACAAACCATTGTCTCATTACAACCCTATCAGATACACGAATTTCCCGGTAGACTCACCTCTACCGAATCATACCTTACCTAGAAAAAACCGCAAGACACCATCAGCCTTGCCTAGTTAAACTGCAAGATTCACCATCAACTTGGGTTGCCTAGTTAAACCGCATACCCCAAGTGATAATCCAACATCCCGAGTAGCCCAGCTATGCCGCTTTTCTCAAGGACCATGGTGCGATCGACTTTACATACTATAGTGCACTTTAACCCTATGACATGCCAACTATATGTGATACTTTATTTCCATTTTTCATATAGCCAATATACACTTTTAAACATATTTACTTACTGTTATTCCATATGAATTTCTCAAACCATTTTCCATATGCAAAACACATAGCCCAAGGCAATAACACATTCAATTTAGGAACCATTTCTCAATTCACATAGGTATCCTCATAATTGATAAATCATTTCACATCTTTAAAATGATTCATAATACAGTAAGTAAGTCAATCCATGCTTTTTAAACCAAAACATGTGAAACAAGTAACATATCAATCCTATATCCAAAGGCAAAATTAGGGAGAACTTACTTTCAAGTTTAGTTAAGCTTGATAGGCTTAAACTAAACTCCCAACTCCTTATTCAAACCTTTACGAGTGTTCGAAACACATGTATACTCACCAATGCGCAACACTTTGTTCGTCGTTGCGTTCCAAGCCTTCGAAACGAGCCAACTTCCACAAGATAAGCTAGGCATGACTCTCCCCTATTTTGGCCACACAAAACCAGAGGCAAAATGCATTAAAATGCATTCTAACACCAGTTTACAATCACCCCTGTAATCCTTAACGAAAATGCATCCGAAAGCTAGCTGGAATATAAAGAATAACCTCAAACTAATACCAAACACCCCCTGCCAAAAACCTAAGATTCTAACATCTTATCAACACAATTGATCATCCAAAAACATAATTGTAACATCTCCTTATCTCCAGAAACAAAGAATCTAACATAACAACCTTAAACTCACTTTTAAACCACCTTAGAAGCTAACCAATTAAATAGTTTTGGGATTGATTATGAAAATATCATTTCACATTATACATACACCAAGATGTGAATCAACCCAATAAAAACCATCAGCAAACATCTTATAAAACAAGAATATAAGCCAATCATCAAAATCACCAATAAATCCCATTTCCTTGAATTAAAATGCAAAACCATGTTATAATCCACAAAATACAAGCCAACTACTAGGTAATATCAATAAAGAAACTTAGTTTTAAGAGAGAAGATGAAATTTACCTTTGAAGAACCTCCCACCAAAATTGACGTAAGTTTTTTCTTGAAAATAACTTGAGAAATTGATGAAATCTTTGTGAAATCTCTATGAGGTTTTGCTAAGAATAAAATGAGAAATCAAAAGATGAAATATCCATTGAAAAAATTAAGGAAATCTGGAAATCATGAATGGAAAATGAGATAGGAAAATCCAAGTAAATTTGATACAATAGGAAAGTGATTTAGGAAACCAAAAACCGTCAAAGTCTTACCCAATTAAGATGGAAAACTTTAATTAAAACATTTGGAAACAATAGACCTCTAAAGATTCTTAGTATTGGCCCAATTACATTTTAGTCACTTAAAACAATTTTGCAATCTTTACGATTTAGTCACTGAAATCAAAATGTCACCTTAATTAATTTAAATAATTCCTGAATCACTTACCAAAACATTTTATAATATAACTAAACATTTTTAGTAACCCAAACCAATTTTAAACCCAACCATTTCAAATTTTAAAATAATAATTTCCCAAAACTCATTTTACGGGTTAGTCTGGTTTGATCGAGTTAAACTCGACCCGACCAAACCCCTAAAATTCTAACCCTATTTTTGGGGCGTTACAACTCTCCTCCCCTTAAAAATTTTTATCCCCAAAATTTACCTAAAGGGAAAAGATAAGGAAATTACTTCTTCATGTCCCTTTTTGTCTTCCATGTGGCTTCCTCGACTCCTCGATGTCGCCACAAAACCTTGACCAACTCAATGGTCTTATGGTGAAGAACCTTTGTACCAGTATCCAGTACCCTTACAGTCTCTTCATCATAACAAAAATCTTGATACAACTCAATTTCCTCAATGGGCACAACATGCGATAGATCCAACCTATACCTCCGAAGCATCGATACATGAAAAATATCATGTATCCTCTCCATCTCCGCTGGTAATTTCAACCTATAAGCAACTGGACCGACCCGCTCAAGCACCTCATACGACGCAATGAATCTAGGGCTTAACTTACCCTTACGCCCAAATCTTATAACCTTTTCCCAAGGGGAAACCTTTACGAACACTTTATACCCAACAACATACCAAATCCCCCTTTACTTCAAATCTACATACGACTTATGTCGATCTGAAGTTGCTTTTAATTAATCACTAATAGTCATCACCTTTGCATTCATACCCCTAAGAAAATCAGGTCTAGTGACATGCTTTTCACCCGCCTCCGTCCAACAAAGCGACATCCGACATCTACGTCCATAAAGAGCTTCATAGGGAGCCATATGTATACTCGACTAAAAACTGTTCTTATAAGCAAACTCCAACAACGAAAGTTGCTTATCCCATTTCTCTTGAAACTCAATGATACAGTGTTAAATCCTTAAATGACTGTTTTTCATGTATATATTGCCATGCTTTTGCTTGAATTTGAATACATATTTGTGCATTTAGTTAGTAGATTCATGCATTTGCATCTAGGAGTTAAGGAATACTTCTATTGCCAGAGTAAAGGGGTATTTTCCTTGTTGTGGCAGGACAAGAGCAGGTTTGACAGAGCATGACAAGAATAGTTGGTAGAAAACAAGAGAAGCAAAAGAGAAATGTCAAGTGTCGATGGCAAAAGTAGGACGAAGATTGCCAAACTTGGTTGGCAAGAGAAGGATGGTCGATGTCCGGTCAGTTAGCCATTGGTCAAAGGCCTAGTCAGCCCTAATTTCAAAAGAGAGGATAAGAAAATAACATGCTTATCTTGGTGCATAACCAACTTTCAAGATTTAAACCCATCCTAGGTTTTCCACGAGTGCCTATATAAAGAAAGTCGATCAATGAGCCAAGGGGGTTGCACCGTGGTGAAGAAAGAAGGTAAAGGGCAAATTGTGGTTCGACTAGGCTAAGACCGAGAGCTCTGGATCCATTGAGGGGCTGCATCGATGCATATCCTTCTTTTTCCATTTCTCTTTGTTTTTAATTTCATTATGATGGTGATCTTTACAAATGATGATGTGTTGACGGTTCCCCCAGCCATGAACTAAGTCTTTTAAGTTGGTTGGGGATGTCTTCGCGATGAACGCTTAGTACTTTTAGTTTTTAATAATTGAATGCCTTGGCATTTTTTTCCTATTCTGCTAGTGCTTAATTTTTTTAAATTCTTTACCATACGACAGTTGTTATTGCATGCATATTATCCCTTAATATCTTAACAAACTTAAGTGGTAACGATTAATTGCCAGGTACTAAGGTGAGAAGCTTCGACAGAAGATGTTCAAGTAGATGATCTTACTTTGAAAGTGAATCTACCCCTTAGGAGTAAAGATTGAAACTTTGCCAAGTTAATTATTGAGAACCATCGCTATAAACATATAGAGGTTAATCATGATTAACTTAGAGTATTTCTATCGATAGAGGCAATACTACTTTAAAATCTACTCAGCAATAAAATCAAGGCTAGAAATTATTATTTGTTGTCTTCACTAAGAGTAAACCCAAGCATCTCTTGCCAACGCCAATCATCCAACTGTATACATTTGTTTGCCAATTCGCCTGCATTTTCATTTTATTTTCCTTAGTCATTTTTCTTAATCAAAATCTGAAATTCAATTCAAACTTATTTGTTCCCATTCACAAGTAAATATTGTGGCATTTAATTCCTAGATAATCCAGTGGATATGATAATCAGCTTACTGTTGTATTACTTGCTGACCGTGTATACTTGCATGCAAAAAGACCTAAACTTGGCATTATATACTGGCATATTGACATTAATTCTTCAATTATTTGCCAAGTGTTAGTCAGTCGAAAAGTTTTTAGCGCCGTTGCTGGGGATTGCGATGGAATTTATTGTTTTGATTTTTACTTGTTTTTTTTATTTT
Source organism: Hibiscus mutabilis (assembly GCA_019671005.1). NCBI lineage: Eukaryota > Viridiplantae > Streptophyta > Magnoliopsida > Malvales > Malvaceae > Hibiscus > Hibiscus mutabilis. Next base: position 27,951,540 of record CM033713.1, read on the forward strand.
ACTTATTTTGTTTTGTTTGGTGTATGACCCAGAGCCACACTATGAAGGAAGATTTTTTATACGATCCAGAGATTGAAAGAAAACTACATAGGTTAAAAAGAAAACTTCGAGTAATGGAACAAAACAAAAATGGTAGAGTAGATGGTTCTATGAACAATCAAGAAAATCTAGCAGTACATGATGGGATACCACCTGCTCCGATTGTCGCTGTAGAAAATATTGAAGAACGACCTATTAGAGAACACTTGGCACCTAACATGTACAATTTGATGCCAAAACTAATTGGTTCAGAGGTAAATACAGTTAATTTTGAACTTAAACTGGTAATGATTCAGATGCTGTTGAATGTAAGTCAATTTGATGGATCACCTACTGGAGACCCACGGCAACACTTGAAGCAATTCAGGAAGGTTTGACAACTATTTTAGCAACCTAGTGTAGCTGAAGAGACAGTGAAGTTGAGACTATTCTCATTTTCCTTGAGAGACAAAGCAAAAATGTGGCTAAGTTCTTTCCCACCTAGTTCAGTTAATTCATGGGCAGAACTATGCCAGAAGTTTATGCTGAGGTTCCAGCCACCTAAACTTAATGCCAAGCTACGAAGTGAAATCATTACTTTTAAGCAAGCTGATGATGAGACCTTGTATGATGCCTAAGAGCGTTTCAAAGACCTGTTAAGAAGATGCCCCATGCATGGATTCCCTACTTGGACCCAGATAGAGACATTTTATAACGGACTCAATGCTCATGCCAAGACTGTTGTTGATTCTTCAACAAATGAATCATTGCTAGACAAGAATTATACAGAGGCATTTGATATCTTTGAAAGGATTGCCACAAATGATTTCCAATATTCTACTACTAGATTGGGAACCATGACAAAAGTTGCTAGAAAATTGGAACTTGATGCATTGTCATCTATCAATGCTCAAATTTCCAACCTCACTAACATAGTAAAGACGATGCAAAAACCTACTAAGACCTGATAAGTGAAGGCACTAGAACCATTCTACACAATTTGTAGAGAGGATCGTGATATGGATGAATGTCCATCAAATCTTGAGTCGGTAGATTTTCTTGGCAATTTCAATCGTAATTTTAATCCACATATCAATACTTATAATGTAGGTTGGAAGCAACATCCAAACTTTTCTTGGGCGAATCAAGGCAGTAACCAATTTAATGCCCAACGTTAGAACAACAATGCATTGCCATGTTTCAACCATAATGTGATGCCATAGAAAACAAAGAATAATTTCCATCTAGGGCAAAAATCTACCCAGGGAGCAGTCTAACAGAATACATGGAATGAAATGATGCAACTGTCCAGAGTTTAGCAACATTTATATAAAACTTGGAGGTCCAGCTGGGACAGACTGTCAATGCATTCAGTAACAGACCCCATAAAAATTTTCCAAGTGATACCAAAGATGCTCGACAAAAAAGAAGAGAACAATGCAAAGTAGTCACACTTTAGAGTGGAAAACAATGTGAGAATGAAGCAACTGTCAAACAGTCAACTAATTGCCAAGGCGAGAAGTCTGTGCCAAGAGATGAACCCAAGGAAGTTGAGAAAAAAGAAGTAAGCACTGGCAATGCCAGATCTCAATCTGATGCCAACAATACTTTGGCAAAACTAGCAAATCCAGCATTTGGCTATCTGCTACCACCTTTTCCCCAAAGGCTCCAAAAAATACAAGCAAGACTAGCAGTTTAAGCACTTTTTGAAAGTTCTTAAATAACTGCAGATCAACATACCATTAGTGGAAGCTCTCGAAAAAAATGCCCAACTATGTCAAATTCATGAAGGACATCTTGTCTAAAAAGAGGAAGCTAGTTGATTTCAAGACAGTCATACTTACTAAAGGATTTAATGCAATGATAACCAACAGATTGCTACCAAAACTGAAAGATCTGAGAAGTTTCACTATTCCCTGTATGATTGGCAATAGATTCATGGGCAAGGCACTATGCGACTTGGGTTCCAGCATCAATCTGATGCCAATGTCAGTTTTCAAAAAACTAGGCATCGAAGCAAGGCCTACAATAGTAACACTCTAGTTGGCAGATCAATCTTATGCACATCCCAAGGGTAAGATTAAGGATGTGTTGGTAAAGATAAACAAATTTATATTCCCAGCTGATTTTATTATTTTAAAATATAAAAATTTTATTATTTTAAAATATGAAACTGATGCTAATGTCCCTATAATTTTGGAAATACCATTTCTTGCCACGGGTAGGGCCTTAATTGATGTTCAAAAGGTGAGCTTACTATGTGTATGAATGATCAACATGTTACGTTTAACGTGTTTCAAACTCTTAAGTATGCAGATGAACCTAAGGAATGCCAAGCTGTTGAGCTGATGGAGTCTAATTTTAATGTGGATGTAGCAACTTTTTGCCAGAACACAAACAATGATGCCATAGAGCTAGATGATTGAGATATAATGAGTAAAGAATCTGAAGAATCGACCACGTTTAATAAGGTCATAAGTTATTTTGAGACACCTGAGCCACTTGAGCTGGCTGGCAGAGAAATCACGGTACCTAAACCATCTATTGAAGAGCTACCAAAACTGGAACTGAAACTTTTACCGAGCCACCTCAAATATGCTTACTTGGGTGATGACTCAACTTTGCCGGTGATCATTGTTGCCGATTTGACTGATGACCAAGAGGAAAGATTGTTAGAGACAGTGGGCAATCACAAGCAAGCCTTGGGATAGACCTTAGTTAATATTCGAGGGATAAGCCCAAAAATTTGCATGCACAAAATTACTCTAGAGGATTATCATGGCAAAATAATCGAGGCCCAGAGGAGACTGAATCCCATCATGAAGGAGGTAGTCAAGAAAGAAGTCATAAAGTGGCTAAATGCCAGGATAATTTATCCCATCTCTGATAGTTCGTGGGTCAACCGAGTGCAGTGTGTGCAAAGAAGGGTGGAATAATCGTGGTTCAAAATAATAAGAATGAACTAATCCCCTCGATGACTGTGATGGGATGGAGAGTGTGGATGGACTATAGGAAGCTAAATAATGCCACTAGAAAAGATCATTTCCCACTACCCTTCATCGATCAGATGTTGGATAAATTGGCAGGGAAGGCATTTTATTGCTTCCTAGACGGCTACTCGAGCTACAATTAGATTGCCATCGCTCCAAAGGATCAAGAGAAGACTACGTTCACCTATCCATATAAGATATTCACCTTTAGAAGAGTGCCCCTTGGATTGTGTAACGCTCCAGCAACGGTTCAGCGTTGCATGATGTCGATTTTCTCGGACATGATCGAAAACAACTTAGAAATTTTTATGGATGAGTTCTTAGTCTTTAGCAAAAGTTTTGTGGAATGTCTTCAGAGTTTGGAACTTATTCTACAAAGATGTATGGAAACCAACCTGGTCCTGAATTGGGAGAAATTTCACTTCGTGGTGTAGTTCTTGGACATAAAGTGACCAAGAATGGACTAGAAGTTGACAAAGCAAAGCTAAAGGTAATCAAACAATTGCCACCACCTACAAGTGTTAAAGTTATTAGAAGTTTCTTGGGATATGCAGTTTTTATCGTTGTTTTATTAAAGATTTCTAAAAAATTTCTAAACCTTTATGCTTAATTTTGGAACAGACTACCACTTTTGCGTTTGACAATTCTTGTTTGAAAGCTTTTTAGGAATTGAAAGATAGGTTAATTAATGCCCCAATAGTCATGGAACCATATTGGAATGAGCCATTCGAGCTCATGTGCGATGCCAACTACTATACCGTTAGAGCTGTGTTAGGACAGAGGTGTGGCAAAAATTTTCCATACCATATATTATGCCAGCCGCACATTGAATGAGGCACAACTTCACTACACATCAACTGAGAATGAGTTCCTTGCAGTTGTCTATACATTTGACAAATTCATATCTTACCTGGTGGGTAGTAAAGTTATGGTATAAATAGACCATTCGATACTCAAATACCTTTTGGCAAAGAAAGATGCCAAGCCCAAACTGATTCGATGGACACACTTATTATAAGAGTTTCATCTTGAGATACGAGATAAGAAGGGGAGCAATAACTTGGTAGCTAATCATTTGTCTCGATTAGAGCACCACCATAAGGATGACAATGCTACTACCATTAGAGACACGTTTCCTGATGAATACTTGCTTGTAGTCAATACCATGCTATGGTATACTGACATAGTCAACAACCTGGTCAGCATAATTTTGCCATCGAATTTGGCAAGTAATGCCAAGAAGCGATTTTTAGGGATATCCAGCAATATTATTGGGATGAACCATTCTTACTAAAATATTGTGCCAACCAAATCATTCTTCATTGTGTGCCATAGGATGAGTAACAAAACATTATTCAGCTTTTCCATACAACACCATATGGAGGACACTTTGCTGGAATAAAGACAACAGCCAAAGTACTACAGTCAGGATTTTTCTGGCCTACACTGTTTAAAGACGCCCATTATTTTGCCAAGGCATGCGACAAATACCAATGTATTGGAAACATTTCCAGCAGACATCAATTGCCACTTCAAAACATCATGCCGGTGGAAATATTTGACATTTAGGGGATAGACTTTATGGGTCTTTTCCCCGATCATTTGGCAACTTATATATATGTGGTCGTAGACTACATCTCAAAGTGGGTTGAAGTTTTTGTTCTCCCAACAAAAGATGCCACGACAGTTGCCAAATTCCTACACAAGCAAATTTTTAACAGATTTGATACCCCTAGAGTCGTTATTCATGATGAAGGTACCCATTTTGAATGTCATTTAATCACTAAATCTCTATGCAAGTACAGAATCCAGCAAAAAATTGCCACTACCTACCATCCTCAAATAAATGGCCAGGCATAAATTTCGAACAAGGAGATTAATAATATCTTGGAGAAGACTGTGAACTCGACTCGGAATGACTGGTCTTTGAAGCTAGATGATTCCTTATGGGTATACAAACAACTTTCAAAACTCTATTAGGAACTTTTTCATACAAGCTTGTATTTGGGAAGTTATGCCATTTGCCAATGGAGTTAGAACACTGAGCTTATTAGGCAACCAAGTAGTTGAACGTGGAATGAAAGGCTACAAATAAGAAACGATTGTTAGACTTGAATGAGTTGGAGGAATTTAGAGTACAAGCCTATGAAAATGCCAAGCTTTACAAAGAAATAACAAAGAGATGTCACAACAACTGAATTTTTCTAAGACAGTTTGAAGTAGGGCAAAAAGTTTTGTGTGTTCAATTTAAGGCTTAAATTATTTCCAAGTAAACTCAAATTCAGATGGTCAAGACCCTTTGAAGTTGTCAAGCCTTATGCTCATGGAGCAATAGATATCAAAGACTTAAAAATTGGGACAATGTTCAAAGTGAATGGCCAGAGGTTGAAGCATTATTGGGAAGGAAGTCAGGATAATGCCAAGGAAACCATTCTCTTGGCAGAGATCGAGTGATTTTACCATCACAGTATGATCATTGTAAATAGTTAGATTAGTTATTTTCTTTTTAGAATTATGGTTTGTTTATTTTAATTTTTATTTTTTTCAATTTTGAAAGGTTTTTGTGAGTGATTAGATCAGGTTATTTTGCCAAGGCAGTATGCTAAGACATGTGGGCATTTGGATGCCTACCATCAAGAGGAGTGATAACACATGGATTAATTTCAGATAAGTCCCAATAGAGAGTTATTTTTACTGAAGCGGGAAACCCTATCCGTCTAGGTTAACTTTTCAAACTTTGAAATTTGACCTTTTTTTTAAATTTTCTTTTCGCACACCGTCAACTCTCATAACTCCTAAACCCATCATCATACTACTCCCCTAAACATACATAACTGCCACACTCATCATTATCTCCACTAACCTTACCATTAAAACCATCCCAACTGTCTCCCTTATCCATTTATTAACCCCTAATATCCCTAAGCAAGAACTTCTCTCTTTTCATTCTCTAGCACGACAAGCAATTCAAGAACTAAACTTTTTTTATCATCATCTTCTTTTCTTTTGCAATGGCATCCTCATCAACACCTTTTCAAATCTTTTTCAATGATGAGATCCAGAAAAAGTATGAAGAAAACTATGTTGCCTGCACCTTTTGTTACGAGAAAGGTTTTGAGTTCAAGAATGAACCCAATTTGGGTTATTCGTCGAAGGTGAAGGAGATAGTCAAGAAACATCATTGGGAGATATTTTGCTAATAGCCAGGGGAGGTCCACTCCACCATTGTTCGCGAATTCTACGCTCACCTCACAACCAAGAACTCATATTTTCTATTTGTGCGAGGTACGTGTGCTCGATTTGATGAAGGATATGTTAATGGTATGTTTAGTTTAGATGGTGTAGGAGAAGAGCATTAAGCATTTGTAGAATCTATAGATGCTGCAAAAAGACAATTGTTGCTGAAGGATTTATGCGAAACAGGCACAAAAATAGAATGTCTCATCCAAGAAAAAGAGAACCGTAAAATGGTTGGTATTGAAGCCACAGCCGAGGGGGTAGAACTACTTCTTGAAAACAAATCTTATGTTGACCACAAATAACGAGGCAGTTTTGGAGGAAAGAATGGCTTTGCTGCACTCTATAATGGTGGGAAAGAAAATCAACATAGGTCATCTAATTGTGGACAAAACCTATAAATGTGTTGATAAGGGTTCTGGTAGTTTGATTTTTCCTTTACTAATATCTCGAATTTGCTTATAGCATAAGGTACCACAACTCGACTCTAATAACGTCCAGAAGTGTAAGATGACCATCACTCCTGCTTTGTGGAAATAATTGATTACGAGATAAGTGAGGGAGTAGGGCAAAGAAAAAGCTATTGAGCCGGTGCCTGCTACCAAATCGCCTAAGGCAGAACCTGTCACACTGATGCCAGCTGACGCATTGGCATTACTTTCTCAGATTTATCATCTATAAGAACTCATCCTACAAAAACTGGAGAAGGCTGATGAGTAAAATTTGGTGCTCTTGAGAAAAAATTGGTGCTCTAGAAATATACTGTTGCCAGAAACCGAGCCCTAAAGACAACTCTTGAGGGCATCACCACCAATCCTTTGCCAACATTTCTAGAGTTCCCCGCTGAGGTTTACGCCCCAAAAAAATGTCAGCTAGTCCCCAGTCTGTTCATACTCTGACTCAGCAATCCTATGCCACTGTCCATGCATCGCCTGTGTAAGTTGAATCTGCCAAGACCGAGACTTCACAAGAATCTGATGATAAAGTACATGCCAAGACCAATGTGCGACCTGCTGCACCCACTTCTTTCGACGCTCTTGTAGCCTCCACTGCATCAGAGCCGGTGCAAATCATTGAGGAGGTTCTTCATTATATGAAAGCCTCTACTGCTGTCTCAAAGAAAAAAAAGAAGTACATAGCACCCAATCGAGAAAGCTTTGTCAAAAGAAAGACCCATGTCTCTCATCCAGAGCAATCCGAAGGGGAGTCCTCTTCCTCCTAACTTCTTAGCTCCATATTTTTCATTTTAATAATGTATTTCATCATATATATATATATATGTGTGTGTGTGTGTGTTTTCATGCATTGTGGACAATGCACACCTTTGGTTTAGGGGTGTGTGTTGCCACACATTTATTGCCATATCGTGCATTCATTTTTATGCTTCTGTTTGCATTCTGTTATTTTCATACAGATTAGGTAGGCTCATGCATACCGAACCATAAAAAAATTTGACCTTGGCTTGCTTCTAACCTAATAATTTTGCCAACACTTTTCGCTAGCATAGTTAGAATTTGTACTAGTATGCCCTGTCCAATGAAGAATTTATAATACTCAGTAAGCATAAGCCAGTAGATTAGTAATGCCAGGTTGCTTGGCAATTGATCTCTAGTTTAGGAAAATTTGGTCTCACTTAAACACATAGTATGCATCCAGTTCCGAAAACAAACTTAGGATTCTTGAAACTTAACTCAGAATAAAAAAAACAAAAAAGGAAAAAACAATACTAGGGTACAATTAAAGAATAAGGCAACAATGTTTTGCCAAAGGCAAGAAAAATTTTAGAATACACTCTAGCTTAGAGACAGTAAGTAACTTAGGGCTTCGGGGTTTGCTCCTCTTAGTTCTCAAGTTAATAAAACTTTAGGGTATGAGTGTATGGGTGAGCTTAATGGTGTAGTCTGGATTAACGTGGGGGTTCGTGGTTTGCTCCCTCTTATTTCTCACGCCAAATAGAGTCACAACACAAAACCAAATTTAATGCCAGCAAAAGGAAACCCTTGGTAAGAATAAAGAAAAAAAATGTATTTCTGGGTTTGGATAGTAAAGATTTGCTAAGGGAGTTAAAGGATACTTGATGCATATTGTCTGTACTTCATGCACACTTCATGACCTTAGGCTAGAGTTATATTTTTGCACTTGAATTTGCTGATTTGTTGGCATTACTGCTCTGGGATATTTGAGAATAAAACTAGGACCAGAATCTGCTTGCTAGCTTGTATTGTTAATCAAGAAAATTTTCCCGAGTATTTTTCTTTTTTTTTTCTATTTTATAACTTTTAGTTGCATTACTTGGGGACAAGCAATGAGCTAGGTTTAGGGGTATGTTAACTCCTCAAAAGTACTATTTTTCTTGTATATATTACCATGCTTTTGCTTGAAATTGAGCAAATATTTGTGCATTTAGTTAGTAGATTCATGCATTTGCATCTAGGAGTTAAGGAATACTTTTATTGCCAGAGTAATGGGGTATTTTCCTTGTTGTGGTAGGTCAAGAGCAGGTTTGGCAGAGCAGGATAGGAACAATTGGCAAAAAACAAGAAAAGAAAAAGAGAAATGTTGAGTGCCTATGGCAAAAGTAGGGCGAAGATTGCCAAACTCGGTTGGCAAAATAAGGATGGTCGATGTTTGATCAGTTAGTAGTTGGTTAAAGGCTCTGTCAACCCTAATTTCAAAAGAGAGGATAAAAGGATAAGAAGACAACGCCCCTATCTTAGTGCGTAACCAACTTTCAAGATTCAAACCCAACCTAGGGTTTCCATGAGTGCCTATATAAAGGAAGTCGATCAAGGAGCCAAGGGGGCTGAACCGTGGTGAAGAAAGAGGGTAAAGGGCAAACCGTGGTTCAACCAGGCTAAAACTGAGAGCTTTGGATCGTTTAAAAGGCTGGATCGATGAATCTCATTCCTTTTCCTTTTCTTCTTGATTTTGATTTCATTATGATGGTGATCTTTACAAACGATAATGTGTTAATAGTTCCCCCAGCCATGAACTAAGTCTTTTAAGTTGGTTGGGGATGTCTTTGCGATAAACGCTTAGTATTTTTAGTTTTTTATAATGGAATGCCTTGGCATTTTTTTCTATTCTGCCAGTGCTTAATTTTCTTAAATTCTTTGCCATACGACAATTGGCATTGCATGCATATTATCCCTTAATATCTTAACAGCGATTAATTGCCAGGTACTAAGGTGAGAAGCTTCGACAGAAGATATTCAAGTAGATGATCTTACTTCAGAAGTGAATCGGCCCCTTAGGAGTAAAGACTAAAACTTTGCCAAGTTAATTATTGGGAAATATCGCTATAGACATATAGGGGTTAATCGTGATTAACTTAGAGTATTGCTATCGATAGAGGCAATATTACTTTAAAATCTCTCATCAATAAAACCAAGGCTAGAAATTATTATTTATTGTCTTCACTAAGATTAAATCCTAGCATCTCTTGTCAACGCCAACCATCTATCTGAATACATTTGTTTGCCAATCCACCTGAAATTTTCATTTTATTTTCCTTAGTCAGTTTTCTTAATCAAAATTCGAAATCCAATTTAAACTCATTTGTTCCCATTCACAATTAAATATCATGGCATTTACATTACTCATTTATTTGCCAAGTATTAGTCAGTCGACATATAACAACACAACATGACCTCCAAAATCTGAATAACACGCTCAGACTGTCCATCCGTCTAAGGGTGATACGAGGAACTAAAATTAAGCCTAGTTCCCAATGTTATTTGTAGACTCTCCTAAAACCTTGACGTAAAGCAAGAATCTCTATCCGGTATAATAGATTTTGGAACCCCATAAACTTTACAATCTCAACAATATACATCTCCTCCAACTTATCCAATGTATACGTGGTATGCACAGGCAGGAAATGCGCACACTTCGTAAAATGGTCAACAATCACCCATATAGAATTCTTTTTGGTTGGCGTCAAAGGCAACCCCGTCATGAAATACATAGTGATCATTTCCCACTCCCACTCAGGAATTTGCACAGGTTGCAACAATCCAGCGGGAAACTGATGTTTAGCCTTAACTCGCTGACACACCAAATAACGAGCAACAAACTCTGCTACGTCCTTTTTCAAACCAACCCAGCAATAATCTTCCTTCAAATCACGATACATCTTGGTACTACTAGGGTGTATAGAAAAAGACTAGAATGAGCTTCGGTCAAAATAGTGCACCTCAACTCCGAATCCCCCAGTACAACTATTCAACCTTTAAAACATAAAACACCATCATCATTAAAATAAAAATCCGTCGGATTACCATCCGTAATGTCCTTAACATTTGGAACCAACGTATCATCATACGGTTGCCTCACCTTAATCATTTAAGACAATGTAGGCTTAACCTGCAATTCTGCCAAAAAACCACCATCTCGCGTCACACTTAATCTAGGAAACATCTCCCTAAGCTCAATAGCTGCCTTTGAGAACTTTTTGTGAGAAACGATCATTGGTCCCATCCTGACGGACGATAAGTTTAAATTTTAAGAAATTTTAGTGACAACTATGTTCATTCCTATTTAATTGATGTCATATAATGCATGCAAGCAGGTTTGGGTTGATGTTCAAAAACTGAATGGTCGATCTTGGTTCATGATGAGTACAAGGGATCTGCCATCGTCCCTATTTTATAAACTCACACATTTAATTTTTATGGAATGTTTAATATTATTACTGAAACTCACACATTTTAAATTTATGGCGGGTAAAGCATAAATTTAAAAATAGGTTTGAAATTATGGATTCGGGTTTGGATACTTGTAAAGCAAAACTTAAACTAAAATCATTAGGAAAACATGTTACATTTTAGGTTTCTCATGATGAGTTTGAGACTGTATATGAAAGTGTTTGATACTCGTCGTATTACTGAGAAGCCACTTTCTACGAGTTAAATAACATATGTGACGTTTAATATTACAGTTTCGGGCGGGAACCAAAAATTTAGGTTAGTTTTGAAACTATGGATGTCTATTTGGATACTTGTTAAGCAAAACTTAAACTAAAATCGTTAGGAAAACATGTTACATTTTAGGTTTGACATGATAAGTTCAAGACGGTATATGCAAATATTCGATACTCGTCATATTACTGAAAATACACTTTTTGCGAGTTAAATGACAATTATGTAGAGTTTAATATTGTAACTAAAAAGACAGTGTAACACCCTAAATCCGGATGTCATATTTGGGCCTTAAGCCCAATTCAGATGTGACACTCTTCCTTCTTCTAGCAAAAAAATATAGCCTTGACAATACAATAAAACATCATCGAAGATCTCAAAATCTTATTTGACTCTGATCGAGTCAGCACCACTGTCATAACAAAACAGTCTCACGCAGCTCAGATCTACACCAATCCTCCTCGGCTCGTTCCAAGGAAACTGCGATATAAACCAAAAGCATTTGTGAAGTCTCAAACCCTTGCCTCCTTAATTGATCACACGGTAACTAACCTATCCCACATATAAGGTCATTAAGGTAATTATCTTGTTAATGCTTATACTTCCATAGTTCTTAAACATTCACACGTGTCACGTAAAGCATCAACTTTTATTCGAGAGACAACGTGGTGGCCCCTACCTTATCATCGTTGAAAAACCTCAAACGTCACTGCAGACATCAAACATTTCCACGACACACCCTAAAGAGAGAAATCCTTATTCCAAAATTCATTTCAAATTTACTAGCCTCCAACACTTTAACCGTAAATATCTCATTCTCGCATCAATCTCAGAAAACACAAAGGTACATCACAATCGGTTAAACGAGTTATTCACCTTAGGAGACAAGTAACGATCTTTTATTGCCACTTAACAAACTACCAACGGTTTAAGCATCACCTCAACGAACCAAATTCTTACTAACGAACAAGCCCGGTTCTCCCTTGGGCGAAACACTTAGACAAAAGAAACCTGATTCAAGTTGCACTTTTGTAACTGAATCTCTGATTCTCTTAATTGGGTTGGAATCCTCTAACAAGGGCGATGGACACTGATGTATAATTAGGTCTTACCTCAACGTCTACTCATGTTCATTACATGGAGAAAATCCTGATAACTTATCCAAAAAGCATAAACAAACACTTTGACAGTCTGAAAGCTCTTGAGCTTTGAACTATATACATTGGCATCTACCAAACGGTCAAACATGCCTCACAAACCCGTTGTGCCATTATCTAAACAAACACTACAAAAATCACAGTAGAAGGGAAATGGTTCAACATTCTCATTACCAAAGGTTGGGTTTTCTCGAGGTCTCAAAGACTCGAGCACAACTCTCAACATTACTGGCTAGCATCGCACTTGATTAACCAAAGCAATTTCTAATGTGCAACCACTCTTCATAAGGTACCTCTAGCAAACCTTTAGAACGTCTAATTTCGGTCAAACTCTAACGAACTAGTGGATCTTGAATCCACCATCTCCGAGAAATGCCTTTGAAAAGGGCGATGATACCTCCTAAGTATCAACGAGACTCCTTTTAAGCGAACAAAGGGTCCTCCAACCAATGTACATTCACTGATCAATTTTGAGAGTAGTTTATCCATACCTGCAACAAAAACATTATTCACGTATAACGATAAAGATTCTTTGTCACAAACTCTCATAACGTATCAAAAGGCTTCAGAATAACTACAACATACAACGAAGACACTATTCTAACGGCAGGAGGAAGACAATTCCTCGACTCCGACATCATCCAACTAACTTGTATCTCAACAATCCGAGGTAACCCCGCCCCTAAAATTGCTCCCATGAGCGACTCAACACTTAACTCAGCCCTCTCAGCCACGATCGTAACCATATTGGATACACCATCCGGATTTCGGTCTTAAAAAGTATGAAATTAATTTAAAGAATTGTATTCGCTAGACACCTTATTAAAACGCCTATACCACCCTGGGTTTTCCTGGAACATGCTAAACCTAAGCTCTGATACCGCTAAATGTAACACCTTAAACCCGGATATCACATTTAAAGCCAACAGTTTAAAATATGGATAAATACTCAAAACATTACAAACGAAGTCTAATTTAATTTAAAATATTTGAACATCTAATTTGATTAATACAATTTCAAAAATAAGAATTACAGACTTTACCACGTAAGGTCCTATGAATACACAGACCACTAAATACAAGTATCGTACTCTGAAAATCACCCTATGCTGGAATCTTGTATTGATAGTGCTCATCGATATGATGATCAACCTACACACAAAAACAACGATTTTATGCGCTAAGCTTACAAAGCTCAGTGGTACACATCTACTCTACTATACTTCATGCTAATCATAAACATAAGTATACAAGCTAGTATGAGCAATAAGAAGAGATAAATAAATATGTGGCACTAGCACTAGTCATCTAAACACATGTTCCCATCATAACAACACATCATACTGACACACAAGGCCCAACCATACTTAAGATATCACTAGTTCATCAAAGTAAAAGAACACTAAGTCATACCATAAACTTGGAGTGAGGCCCGGTGTCACACAGCCTCACGAAAGTACACTCTCTCTAGGTGAGGCCTGGTGTTAAATAGCCTTGGGAACGTACACCTATACTCGATATCTCTCCTCGAGTATCTTCGAATGAGGCCTGGTGTCACACAGCATTGGAAACGTATACTCAATATCTCTAACCATTGCGTTGCAACACGCTCTGTGGGTATCCGAATCCCATCAATCAAATGTGTCTCAACCAACCAAGTGTCCAAACCGTATACAAAATTACTCAATCCACCAAGGATCTCCTATGGTTGTTATTACCACAAGTCACCCAATTAAGTTTACTAACTTGTTCATACATTATAGAAGTGTACATTAATCATCCATATTAATTATCTCTATTAAACCATATTATCTCATTAATATTCCAAGTCAATTTCCATATTTTTATTAGCATTATAGATTATCTCGTTTAGTGGGTATCGGTACTCGAACACAAGTATCGATACGATACCCCTAGGTACTGGTATTCACATGTTTATAGATAATGATATAGCTTACTGGAAATCCTTAATTTCCACAAGTACTGGTACGGGTTGACCCATACCGATATGACCCCCAATCGCATACGGGTACAACAAAAGCTTGTACTAATACCCTATGCATGGGTTTGCACCATTTCCTTGAATTATAGCTTTTCAAAAATTTATTCGATCCCTAAAGCTTATGCAAGTCATTAGGGTTTGTTTACTAACGCATTTAATTAATTAATATTAATTACCGGCTCATAATCATTTAACCAAGTTTTTATACCTTAAGCATAATTCTCATCGAATCATATCAATCTATTCGAGCAAGCATACAAGACATCACAATTATCACCCAATCAAACATTTACCAAATAATGATATGAGTACCTCAAATAGCCCCATACGGTCTCTAAAGTCTCTATGAGTCTCATTATATTCACAATATCATCATGTCTCACACAAATATCAAGTCTCATACTATTGGTCTCCAAACATGCATATTTATCGTCTACCTATTTTGTAGATACTAGCACGTAAAGCAATCACATTTATGATGCTCATGAAGTAATAAGAGTTTAAGGTGTACTAACCTTAAGCAATTATCGATAAATCCTTACTTGAGCTCCACAAACGCTCCTCTTAATCCGGTATTCGAGCCCGAACAATCCTCATAAACATAAAAATACCACAATTATTAATTAACCTCATTTACTAACTAACCCACAAGGTCAAACGCATAAAATAGCTTACCAGGTTCGAATTTGGTGAAACTGACTGCCCCAAAAGACTCAGAACATTGAGACACCGCTGGTAGGATCCCCTAGAAAAGTCAACGATAATCAACAATCAATGACAGCAGCTCGATTAATAGAGGCTTGACTTAGTTAACGGCTCAGCTCAGCTTGTTAGACCGACGCGATCCTCAACTTGGGCCTACTCGGCTCGAGCTATTGGAGCCTGTGTCATACGCCCATGCACAGACGACAGGCTCTAGTGGCCGGACGTGAACGGTAAGCTATAAATTGACATTCTAGGTGATGACAATCATCACGGTTGCAACGGCTTGCGGCGGTGTACACAAGAAAGTTATTTTCCAACTATTTCAAAACTTTTCAAGTTTCTTCTGACGAGTGGCGAGGGTGATGATGATGAAGGCAATGTGGTGACCACCGGTGGATGCATCTCGATAAGACCTTTCTAACGTGGCGGCACTGTCGTACACAGTAGCTTGAGCGACAGTAGATCTGGATCCAAACTCCTCCACCCTGACTTTTCTCTCTCTCTTACAAAATATCTTATCATCTCTTCTCCCTCTTTTTCACCACCTAGAACCACTTTAAATTTCAAAAACCCTTTCCCCAATTTGGATATAACCATTTAATAAATACTCATTTTCCTCTTCTTTTTCTTTGCCACAAAGCCCATATTTAAATTTTCTAAATTTAGACTCTCTACATAAAGGCCTAATACCTGAGTTTGACACACGATTCACTAACCCAAAATTCGGGTCGTTATAGACAGTTTCGAGAGAAACCACAAATATAGGTTAGTTTCGAAACTATGGATGCCAGTTTGGATACTTATAAAGCAAAACTTAAATTGAAATCGTTAGGAAAACATGTTACATTTTAGATTTAACATGATAAGTTTGAGACTGTATATAAAAATGTTTGATACGCGTCTTGTTACTGAAAATACACTTTTTGTAGGTAAATGACATTTATTTGGAGTTTAATATTTAATTTTATTCAAACTATAACCTTTTTGGTTTTAAAAGAGGGTTTGTGTAACAGTCTCACCATTGAGGAGTTATCTGAAATATTTTCAAGAGGTTGAGCAGGCAGTTTTCTTTTGAACTTTCCCTATTCCATTTTCTTGAAGGTATCTATGGCTTCTTCCAGTCTCGCCATTGACAAGTTATTTGAAATATTTTCAAGAATTGGTTTGAAGACAATGGAGAAGTGCCAATTGCTGTCAAAACACTGTAATGCTCTAACGTAAAAATTTATCTTTATGGAATCTTATACAGAAAGAACAAACACAAAAATTGTCATTCTTATAGTTTTGTAAGCAAAGACCAATCATGTAGTGACGATGGCAAACTCACGTTCGATTTTTTGCCTCATCACAAAGTGGAGATCTTAGACGTTATGGATACAAGTTTAGTACTTTGCAAAGGTCGTCCAAAACAAAACCATTATATTTCTAAACCAACGGCAAGGTAATGGAAAGTTATGCCAAGCCCACACCCCAAACCTCTAAAGCCTAAATATCTGCCAATGAGGATCGGCATGATTATTCTCAGATCAAGCCCCTTAGAGTTCAAAATTGTGTCGCGTTCCGATCATTGCAATTACGATTATGTTAAAAGTCTTAAAGCTATATGTTGCAAAATCTTTGATTTAAATGGTTGGACTTGGAATCGCTCGGGTGATTTGAAATTACCAGCCAACGAGTATTTTGAGCGAAATTCATGCACTATCTCTGTGTGGTGGGTTGTATTGGCTGACATGGACGGGTGAAAATACAGATACTTACTTTTGACCCTAAAATTGAGAACTGGAAATCGATAACGGAGCCTGACTCATGCAATTATGGAATTTTGAGGTTGGTCAATCTTGGCAAGCATGAATGGAAGCTGGCAATAATGTCAATGAGACGGGATGTGACTCGGTTGGAGATTTGGACGATGGGAAACTACACACAAAATTTATGGAACAATAAATATAGTATTGATCTTGTAGTTTGTATGGATGAAATTGGCTATGTCATGCCTATGTCATTTTACAACACCAATACTATTTTGATGCTTGCTATTGATAGAACAATGTTTTATAATATGCTACATGAAAGTATTTCTTGATCCGTTGTAGTTGACCACCCCACATTTGTATCATTTATTCTATCAGATTATGATCCAATTATGTAATGTGATTATTTGTGTTTTGTTTACTTTGTTAAATGTTGTGTTCCTATATTTCACTAGGCTATGTTTATAGTTCTTATATTTATAACCTCTTCCGGTTCTCTTAAACATATTTTAGAACAATGTTCTTGAGAATTGAACCGAAAATATTTAAATTAAAATTAGAATTTTGGGTTGGTAGGTTGGGTATCAGAATTTGACAATCAGTTTCGGAACTGCCATATAAGGATTTCTGCAATTTTCTTGCAAAGTATAGAAACTCTACTAGAAGTCTCGAAACAATCAGAATTTGACAAAAACCTTCCCGACATTTTAGGTTGATATCTGCAGTTTGGGTAATTCACTACTAGTTTCAAAACCTTTATACAAGTTTCAGAACACTATTCTGCCCAATGCAACAACTGAAAAGACTTATCTGTTGCTGACCTATCAGAAAGGTTTGTAGAGATTCAAAACTGACAGTGAAAAAATGCTTATTAGGAACATGCGTCTTTTAAAATTTGAAATCTATTGAACCAACCAATTTAATTTTTTACACGCTCGAAACCGCCACGGTTGGGTGATGACTTATACTAGTTCCAAAGTCATAAATGTACTTTAAAAGAGTTCTGAACCTCAGTTTCAGAACTCTTAAATAAAAGTTGGGTACAAGTAGAATAAAGACCAACTGAAAATTTAAGAACAAGCAATAACATTTTAGGTTCTTAGTTAAATAGTTTTGAACCCACTACACTCGGTTTTGTTACTTCCATACGAAATGATTAATTATGGGTTGGTAATCTTTTAAACTGTTAGGGTTGACATGTGAACAACCATGTTTTCCCTATAAATACCACCACTTTGTGTTCTAATCTTTATTCTTATCTTTTTCTTATTTCTTCATCTCCTAACCCATCTTTTACTGAAATTTTGAGATCAAAATGGCAGCACTACCTCGTATTCGAAGGGAGTTCTGTTTTGTTGACTTGTAGAATCCTAAACTAGCCCTTTATTTGCTTTTTGGTAAACATCCGTCTGTTACATTGTCATTTAGGCCCAATTTTTCATTTTCATAAAATTTATAATTATCATTATTTTCTTTAGTAATCCCAAATATCAATGAGTGGCATGTTTCATTATCGACTTCAAATGACTGTCCTACTGCTATCTTTTAGGAAGGGCATCATTTTGAAGTTTCCATTTTCTTCCCACCTGATTACCCTTTCAATTCTCCTAAGGTAGTTTAATGAACCTCCCAAGATTGTTGTTTTATCTTGTTCATTTTTTACGCTAAGCATTTCAAAGATAATAGTTATTTGTTTTTGTATTTTGCTATTAAATTTAATGGGGACTTATTCCATCCGAACATCAGTGAGGCTGGCGGCTTTAGGCTAGACATCCTCTGTGAAAGGCAGAGCTCTTCTATCATAATTATGGAGATTCTTCTACGTATGCTGGGTTTGTTGTGTGCTCCAAACCCAGACCGGGCTCAATCAAATTGTGAAGGTATTGCTCTAATTTACAAGAACAATCTCCAGCACTTTGCAAATTATGCGAGAAAGATTATGGGTTGAAATGCATTGGCCAGATCTGCTTGAAGATTAATGTTTTTGTATTGGCCACATCTTCTTATGTAAAGTTTTTAATATATTGAAACTTCTGTTCAAGTTCTAGAACTATAACTCTGAATGTTCAGTCGCGAATGTCATAATTTTCGTTAATATGTTAAGTTTAAAACCTACCACGTTGAAACCATTTAATATGGGTTACTGTACTAATGTAATTAGTATCAAAACACTATTTAGAAGTTGCGAGACTCTATTTAGGTCATTTGATCGATTACTATTCGAAGATCTAAGTACCGAAATTCATGATCCGAGTTTCAATATTGGTGTTGGGAATCATAGGTTTCATGCGATAAGTTTGAGACTGTAAATGCAAATGTTTGGTACTTGTCATATTACTGAAAAGGCACTTCATGCGAGCATTTAAATTAAATTTATGGCACGTGTAAACCCCCTACCTGGGTTGGCAGCAAACCAGTTCGGGAGCGTTACTAATGCACAATACAAGCATGAACAAGGCAATGATAGGCTAACTCATCCCTATTAGATGAGTTACTTAACTAACAAGTAACCAAACATACATTATTTAACATGTAAGCAATCTTAATTACATACATTATAGGTTACCAAAAATTTCAAATAACATTATCATACAATCATCATCATTTGAATAGATTAAGGACAATCATGTTTCCATTTCATTTCATTGTTTCTTAACTTAATACATGTAACATTCAATTATACCTACCTTGTCTCCAAGCAAGCAATATGCCAACCTTACCATTCGGCATTTACCATTCAAGATTATAAAATACTTATATAACATGTCATGATCATACAAGACTATCTTAACTCACAAGACATTCGAATGGCACAAGACTAGATCAATTACTTTGATAAAATCAATATATGCATAACTATATGCGCAACAAATACTTACAATACATAGAATTTAAGTTATTTACTTGATTTATATTAATAACCAAGTTCACAAGATAGTAGGCCCATTCAAGATCATATACATATATACAAGATCAAGTATTCAAAATGCATGCACAAGACATTATATACAACTAAGTGCCACCAACTAGGGGAGTACAAAACAAGTATGAACCATACTTTAGCTATGCTTGTGTCTTGCTTCGAGCTCAAGAAATCAGGCTTCAGGATCAAGCAACGATCGAATCCTTTATCCTGTGTTTGGGAAGAATGAAACAAGAGTGATAAGTACAAGATATGTACTTAGTGAGATAGCAGCTAGTTATACCCAATTTATATGACATATATCACTTAACTAAGTTGCTTAGTCAAGGTTGGAAGCAATTCGAATTCAAGCTTAGTTCAATCTTCATTTCAAGTCAAATAACATACTCAAGCAATATACACATTTCAATTCAAATCAAGTACATATTAGTTCAAGTTTACATGCTTGTCATTTCAAGAATACATGTCAAGTAATCCAAGTAGCAAGTCATACAATACAAGGTTCAAGTATAGACAATTTTCATTTCAAGAGTTTCATGTCAAAAATCAAGCATTATATGTCAAGCAATTCGAGTATTTCAAGCTTATATATCAAGCGATTCAAGTATTAAGTAATTTAAGAATCATATAATTCAAGTATCAAATGAGCTTTATTCTTTAATTATTTCTCATTTGTTTTATTTAGTTTATGCCTTTGGTATTTAGTTGTCCAGGTAATCGAGTCTCCAACCAACTGTCGATACAAGATGTACCGTAGTACGCAAGATGTACTGTAGTGCTGGTCAACCCTCCTACTGTTGCCAAAGACCACACATACGTAACATCTGTTTGTCGCCAATTAGAGGCCTTAGCCCTGGACCGTAGTCCACCCTTACACAATGAGCTCTAGAGTCTAAGGCACGCCCTTCTACCTACGACAACTAACAACCAAGGCTTTGTTCAATTATGAATCACTTATTCAAGTATTACATGTTTATGTCAAGCAATAACTTATTCAATGATCAATTCAAGTGATACATTGCAAGATCATGTTCATATACACAGCCTTAGACCAATTGAGCCTTAGCTCTACACTTTGCAATTTAATCTTGTCATTCAAGCAAGTAATTAACATATGCCATCTCTTAGGCATCAAGCACGATCTTTAATTCATGATTTATATCATGTTAGCAAGTATTTAAATCATAGAGGTACATTTAAGCACTCATTCGAAATGATCACAATCAAGGCATCAAGGTTCAAGCATTTGTTTTCACTTTTCTTCCTAGATAATTTAACAACATACATGTTTCAATTAGATCTCAAGTTTTAGCTTAAATCATTCTTCCACTTTTTCTTCACAACCAAGCTTAAATCAAGTATATTAACATGTCATAAAATAACAATAAGTAGACATGCATATTTGGTTAGGACCTAAGTCCTAACCCTATATTAACTACACTCACAATACTCCAAGCTTAATTAGTCTTGCAAGACTATCCCATTTTCCTTGTCCCTTGAATGCTCGACTTTAGATCCTTCTCCAAAGTCTTATCTTCACTCTAATAAATCAAATAGATAGGACAAGGTCAAAACATGAAATCAAAAAATCATTCAACATAGCAACAAGGTTAACACATCACCTATACAAGACCAATAACATCTAAACTGCTGCTGCTACTGCCTGACAGCATGTGCACTGTTTACTAAAACATGCATAACTTTCATTTCGTACGTTGGAATTTCAATTTGTTTACACCATTGTAAAGCTAAATTAATTTTATTTCTAACCATATAGACCTTGCATTTTAATTCTTTTCCAATTAATACAGTTTTTAACTTAAAGACAGGTCAAGTTACACCACTGGACAATTTGCACTGTCCCTAGAGCTTTATTTCTACAATTTATTCTACAATCCAGAATTCAGTTCTGTTTTCTCCTAATGAATTTATACATATTAAGGCACTATCCATAAAATTTCCAGCCTTAAATTCTCTTTGTACAATTTATAGTTATTTTTCAAAGTTACTGCCCAGAACAGAGTATTCTGTGCAGATTACACTAGTTTGTAATCACTTGGATGGTACTTCTAACATATTAATTCAACTTATATACATACTCATACAAGTATAGGTCAGTTTTATTCACCTACATATGTGATCAAAACAAAGCATTTTATATAATCAAGCATGTTTACAAAATCTTCACTAGCAATGTGATCAAAACAGTTTTCATTCCATGTTACATTCAAGTTATACCAATTTAGTACCTAAATTTCTAGCAACCTCCTAGCAAATTTCCAGCATTGATTATATTTATAACAACTTAAAACACATATATACATATTGGCATTCAAACTATGACAAATTTTCAGCAAACAAGGTAACTACACAAGCAATCAAAAGCACCACAACTCAACAACAAGAGTTCATAAACATATATAAACATTCATGAATCAAACATTTAAACATGGTTATTAGTTACAAGAATGGAAGAGAATTTCCTTACTCTTTCTATTAGCTATTCAATCTCAAGAAGAAATTACCAAGGATGAAGCAAAAAAATTTGTTAAGCTTTCTCTCAAGCTCTCCCTCTCTCTCTAATTTCTTTTAACCGGTTATGCAAGGGTGAAGGAGAAGATGACAATAGCTCAAAGTGATTTTCTTTCTTTTGCTTTCAATTGCCGTGACCCCCTCATGCATCCCCCGACTTTGCTTGCTCTCAAATGGACAAGTGTCCAAGACCAAAACTTTAATTTTCCTTACATGCATTTCCTTTATTTTCTATTGTTTCGATTTGGGTCCCTTTTAATTTGGCACTCTAACTTGTTGGCTATAACATTTTAGTCCTTTAATTATGTTAGCTAATGTTTTTCCCTGAATTAATTTCCGATTCTTTTAATTTGACTAACACCTAATTCAATTAGTTAATCACTTAGATAGTGGTAACTTTCCTAGGCCCAATTTAGGGTGTCACAATTCTCCCCCTAAAATAAATTTGCCCTCGAATTTACCTGGGTTGAATAAGTGAGGATTTTGATCTCTCATCGTAACCTCAGGTTCCCAAGTTGCCTCTTCCATTTTATGATTCCTCCATAATACTTTCACCAAGGGAACATTCTTGTTTTGGAGTCTTCTAACTTCTTTGTCAAGTATTCGTATTGGCTCTTCTTCATATGATAGGTTAGGATTCAACTTTACTTCTTCAGGCTCAAGGACATGGGATGGGTCAGATCGATATTTTCTAAGCATGGAGACATGGAAGACATTGTGGATCTTATCTAATTCACTAGGGAGTGCCAATCGATAAGCCACTGTACCAATCCTTTCAACGATTTCGAATGGTCCAATGAATCGGGGACTGAGTTTCCCTTTTCTTCCAAATCGAAAGACTTTCTTCCAAGGAGACGCTTTCAAGAGGACTTTGTCTCCAACATTGTATTGGATGTCTCTTCTTTTCAAGTCTGCATAGGCTTTCTGTCTATCAAAGGCTTGCTTCAATCGATCATGTATGATTTTCACTTGTTCTTCAGTTTCTCTGAGCAATTGAGGTCCCAATACTTTGTTTTCTCCCAATTCAGACCAGCACAAGGGAGTTCTATATTTCTTTCTGTATAGAGCATCGAAAGGAGCCATCTGTATAGATGTCTGGTAGCTATTGTTGTAAGCAAACTCTACTAGGGATAGAGATTTCTCCCATTTCTTTCCTAAATCTATAACACAAGCACGTAGCATGTCTTCAAGTACTTGGATGATTCTTTCAGATGGCCATCTGATTGAGGATGAAAGGCTGTGCTCAAATGCACTTTGGTTCCAAGGGCTTTTTACAAAGAATTCCAGAATCAGGAAGTAAATATGGGGTCTCGAATGAAAATTATAGTTCTAGGTACACCGTGTAATCGAATCACTTTACGGATATATAGCTCGGCTAAGGTTTCTAAGATCATGTTCATTCGAACATGGATGAAATGAGTAGACTTTGTGAATCTATCAACAATCACCCACACATCATCACTCTTTCTTGGAGTGGAAGGAAGACCAGTAATGAAGTCTATTGTAATCCGATCCTATTTCCACTAAGGGAATTTGATTGGTTGGAGCAATCCAGTGGGGACTTAATGTTCAACTTTGACCCTCTGACTAGTTAAGCATTTTGAAACAAAATCTGTGGTAGCCGATTTCATGTCTGGCAACCAGTATAGTGGCTTTAGGTCCTTGTACATCTTAACCGATCCAAGGTGAATCGAGAAAGAGCTTTGGTGAGCTTCTTGTAACATCTCGTGTCTTAGTTCCTCGTTGTTAGGAACACATACTCTATCTTTGAAATAGAGGAGTCCATTCGACTTGAGGAAAAAGTCAGAATTAGACTCATAGACTACCTTGGACATGATCTTCTGAAGATCTGGATCAATTTGTTGGAGTTCTTTGATTCTCGAGATTAGACTAGATTGAACTTGAAGTTTAGAAAAGAATTTCTATCCTTTGGATAAATGAAAATGAGCATTGATAGCCAATGAAGCTAGAAACGAATGGAAAAGATCATTAAGGAAGATTTTCGAATAGTTTCTTGTAAGTTAAGAAAAGTCAAATCCAAATGGATTAATCTAGGATTTAGATTTAAGGGTTTACCCGAGTATGGTCTGCGACTAAGGGTAACAACAACCATGTTTGCTTTCCCCGGATGGTAGTCGATAACCAAATCGTAATCTTTAAGTAACTCTAGCCATCTCATTTGCCTCAAGTTCAAGTCTTTCTGAGTTATGAGGTATTTGAGGCTCTTGTGGTCTCTGAACAATTTGCATTTCTCCCCGTACAAGTAATGTCTCCAAACTTTGAGTGCAAACACGATAGCTGCCAATTCTAGATCGTGTGTAGGGTAGTTTGACTCGTGTGGTTTTAGTTGCCTTGAAGCGTAAGCTACCGCGTTTCCATCTTGCATTAGGACACATCCTAGTCCCAAATGAGATACATCACTGTAAGTAGTGTACTCCTTGCCCGATACTGGTTGGATAAGAACCGGAGCATGAGTCAGGGCTTGTTTAAGCTGATCGAAGCTTCGTTGTTGGTTCTCTGACCAAACAAAGGGTTTATCTTTGCGAGTTAGCTTAGTCAAACTTGCGAAAATAGAGGAAAATCCCTTGCAAAAACGTTGATAATACCTGACTAAACATCGATAATACCCGGCTAAACCGAGAAAGCTTCTTCCCGTACAAGTAATGTCTCCAAACTTTGAGTGCAAACACGATAGCTGCCAATTCTAGATCGTGTGTAGGGTAGTTTGACTCGTGTGGTTTTAGTTTCCTTGAAGCGTAAGCTACCGTGTTTCCATCTTGCATTAGTATACATCCTAGTCCCAAATGAGATACATCACTGTAAATAGTTTACTCCTTGCCCTATACTGGTTGGATGAGAATCGGAGCATGAGTTAGGGCTTGTTTAAGCTGATTGAAGCTTCGTTGTTGGTTCTCTGACCAAACAAAGGGTTTATCTTTGCGAGTTAGCTTAGTCAAACTTGCGGCAATGGAGGAAATCCCTTGAAAAAATGTCGATAATACCTGGCTAAACCGAGAAAGCTTCTGACCTTACCAATATTCCTCAGAGGTCTCCAATCCAGGATAGATTGAATCTTCCTTGGATATACTTTAATCCCTTCTGCCGAGATAACATGTCCAAGAAATGACACTTCCGATAGCCAAAATTCGCATTTAGAGAACTTCGCAAAAAATTGACATTCTCAGAGAGTTTGCAATACGATTCGAAGATGTTCAGAATGTTCTTCATTATTCTGAGAATACACCAAAATGCCATCAATATAAACTACCACAAACTTGTCAAGATAGGGCTTGAATACACGGTTCATGAGATCCATGAAAGTAGCTGGAGCATTCATTAATCCGAATGACATTACAAGGAATTCAAAATGGCCATACCGAGTACGAAAGGCTATCTTGGGTACATCCTCTTCTTTTACCCTCATTTGGTAGTATCCCTATCGTAGATCGATCTTTGAGAATAGTGCAACATCTTTGAGTTGATCGAAAAGATCTTCAATACTAGGGAGAGGATATCGATTCTTGATAGTAAGCTTGTTCAATTGTCTATAGTCAATACAGAGTCTCATAGTCCCGTCTTTCTTCTTCACGAATAAGACTGGAGCACCCCAGGGAGACGAGCTAGGCCTAATGAAACCCTTGTCTTGTAGCTCTTGGAGTTGCTTCTTGAGTTCTTTCAACTCAACAAGTGCCATTCGATAAGGTTTGATGGACACTGGAGTTGTTCCAGGTTAGACATCGATCCCGAACTCTACTTCTCTGGTTGGAGGGAGACCAGGGAGTTCCTCAGGAAAAATATCGAGATATTCAGATACAATAGGCACACTAGGTAAGCCGAATTCAAGTCCATCTTGTAAGACCATAGTAGCAAAGATTGAGGTCGGTTTCTTGTCAATTAGAAGAATTGATTCCTTTCCTAAACCCCAGAGGTAAAGTCTCCTATTAGGCAATCTATCCAGGCTTCATGCTTGTTTAACCAATCTAGTCCCAGTACTAGACCGAACTCACAAGTTGGTAATACATATAGATTAACAAGAAAGGGTACATTTTGAATTAATAGGGGACAATTTCTATAGATAAGGCTTATGTTTGTAATTCCCCTTATTGGGTTCGAAACTACAAGGCTTTGTTTTACAATTTCGGGCTTTAAGTTCAATTTTTCAATCAAGGTTGAGCATACAAAAGAATGAATGGATCCCGAGTCTATTAAAGTATAAACAGGAGTCGAATTTAATTCAACGGTACCTACTATAACATCAGGTGATTCTTCATCTTCTTTTCCTCGGATATGATAGATTCGAGCAGGAGCCCGAGATTCCTGGTGAGTAAGGGCATTCGAATGTTGTCCTTTGCCTTTCCCCTGATTTCCAGATTAAGCTTGTCTGGGACCTTTGTTTCGAATGGAATGAGTCGAGCTAGCATTTGCAGGAGTTCAATTCAGAACCTTGTTAGGATTCTGAGAACAATCCCTGATATAGTGATCGGAGGCTCCACATAAGTAACACAGATTCTGTTGAGTTATACACTGACCCGTGTGGTGTTTCTGGCAAAACTTGCTAGTAGGATATTGAGCAGCTTTACCAGAATTCCCTGTACTATCAACAGAGATGATCGGGGCTGAAGGCTTGGTTACCGATTGAGGTCTCGGTATGAAGTTGTTTTTCTGAGCAAGAGTATAATTCGGAGAGTGATCCTTAGAATATTTGGACTTCTTTGACTGCTAGTGAGGCTTGTCATAATTCCTAGATCATTTGTCTTTCCAAGAATTCACGCTTTTGCGTTTCTCAGATGCTTTCATCTTCGCCTCGGTTGCAATGGCCTGGATCACCAGATTCTGGAAGTTAGTGATATCCAAGGTAGTGAATATTGGACTTAATTCATCATTCAATCCATCAATAAATATCTTATACTTGTCAACATCAGTCTTGATGTATTTTGACCCGTATTTGCAATATTTGCAGAAGTCACTCACGTACTGTTCGATAGGTCGGCCACCTTGCTTGAGGTACAACAAACGATTTCGACGCTCGGCCAGGTATTGTTCACTTATATATTTCTTCTTGAATTTCTCGAGGAAGAATTTCCAAGTTACAGCTTCAGCAAGAACAGTCAGGGTAGTGGTTTCCCACCAACTCAAAGCTTCGTCTGCCAATAGGGCTATAGCACATTCGAGTTTGTGTTCATCAGAACAGGGTAGTTGTTTGGTCAGGATTCGAGTGGTGGCCTCTAACCAATACTCAGTTATTTCGGGATTGGCTTCATTAGTACTTGTGAAGGTATAAGCCCGATGTTGAGCCAGATTGTCAATCGGGGCTATAGTTGGAGTAGTAGCAGGAGGAGAAATAGAATGGTCTCATTTCAACGTAGTTACAAGATGATTGAACATCTCCTTCATGCTCAGGAGACATTCCTGCTGCACAGGATTTATAGCAGGAGCTTCCTATTGAGCAGCAGCTTGGGCTCTAGGTTCAGCTCATTGTTGTGGAGGATTCTGTTCCATCCTCACACTATCTCCTTCATTTGAGGAGCCTACGGGACTTTCATCATCCCGAGCGAGCCTTGTTTCAGACATTCTACATTTAAATAGAACAATTAGGAATTCGGTTTAGTTAAGCAAAGACACAAGCTATACAATACAAGTCTCCTAGGTGGCACAAGTATCCTATATGATACAAGAGAGTTCGGTTTAGTCTTAGAACAGACTAAAAAGCTCTGATTACCAAATAAATGTAACACCTCTACCCGGGTTGGCAGCAAACCGGTTCGGAAGAGTTACTAATGTACAATACAAGCATGAACAAGGCAAGGATAGGCTAACTCATCCCTATTAGATGAATTGATTAACTAACAAGTAACCAAACATACATTACTTAACATGTAAGCAATCTTAATTACATACATTATAGGTTATCAAAAATTTCAATTAACATTATCATACAATCATCATCATTCGAATAACTTAAGGACAATCATGCTTCCATTTCATTTCATTGTTTCTTAACTTAAAACATGTAACATTGAATTGTACATACCTTGTCTCCAAGCAAGCAATATGCCAACCTTACCATTCGGCATTTACCATTCAACATTATAAAATACTTATATAACATGTCACGATTATACAAGACATTTGAATGGCACAAGAATAGATCAATTACTTTGATAAAGTCAATATATACATAACCATATGCGCAGCAAATACTTACAATACATAGAATTTAAGTTCTTTACTTGATTTATATTAATAACCAAGTTCACAAGATAGTAGGCCCATTCAAGATCATATACATATATACAAGATCAAGTATTCAAAAGGCATGCATAAGACATTATATACAACTAAGTGCCACCAACTAGGGGAGTACAAAACATGTATGAACCATACTTTAGCTATGCTTGTGTCTTGCTTCGAGCTCAAGAAATCAGGCTTCAAGATCAAGCAACGATCGAATCCTTTATCCTATGTTTGGGAAGAATGAAACAAGAGTGATAAGTACAAGATATGTACTTAGTGAGATAGCAACTAGTTATACCCAATTTATATGACATATATCACTTAACTAAGTTGCTTAGTCAAGGTTGGAAGCAATTCGAATTCAAGCTTAGTTCAATCTTCATTTCAAGTCAAATAACATACTCAAGCAATCTACACATTTTGATTCAAATCAAGTACATATTAGTTCAAGATTACATGTTTGTCATTTCAAGAATACATGTCAAGTAATCCAAGTAGCAAGTCATACAATACAAGGTTCAAGTATAGACAATTTTTATTTCAAGAGTTTCATGTCAAAAATCAAGCATTACATGTCAAGCAATTCGAGTATTTCAAGCTTATATATCAAGTGATTCAAGTATCAAGTAATTCAAGAATCATATAATTCAAGTATCAAATGAGCTTTATTCTTTAATTATTTCTCATTTGTTTTCTTTAGTTTATGCCTTTGGTATTTAGTTGTCCAGGTAATCGAGTCTCCAACCAATTGTCGCCACAAGATGTACCGTAGTAGGCAAGATGTGCCATAGTACTGGTCAACCCTCCTACTATCACCAAAGACCTCACATACGTACCCTCTGTCTGTCGCCAATTAGGGGCCTTTTCCCTAGACCGTAGTCCACCCTGACACAAAGAGCTCTAGACTCTAAGGCATGCCCTTCTGCCTATGACCACTAACAACCAAGGCTTTGTTCAATTATGAATCACTTATTCAAGTATTGCATGTTTATGTCAAGAAATAACTTATTCAAGGATCAATTCAAGTGATAGATTACAAGATCATGTTCATATACACAGCCCTTAGACCAATTGAGCCTTAGCTCTACACTTTGCAATTTATCTTGTCATTCAAGAAAGTAATTAACATATGCCATCTTTTAGGCATCAAGCAAGATCTTTAATTCATGATTTATATCATGTTAACAAGTATTTAAATCATAGAGGTACATTTAAGCACTCATTCGAAATGATCACAATCAAGGCATCAAGGTTCAAGCATTTGTTTTCACTTTTCTTCCTAGATAATTTAACAACATACATGTTTCAATTAGATCTCAAGTTTTAACTTAAATCATTCTTCCACTTTTTTCTTCACAACCAAGCTTAAATCAAGTATATTAACATGGCATAAAATAACAATAAGTAGACATGCATCTTTGGTTAGGACCTAAGTCCTAACCCTATATTAACTAAACTCACAATACTCCAAGCTTAATTAGTCTTGCAAGACTATCCCCTTTTTCTTGTCCCTTGAATGCTCGACTTTAGATCCTTCTCCAAAGTCTTCTCTTTGCTCTAATAAATCACATAGATAGGACAAGGTCAAAAAATGAAATCACAAAATCATTCAACATAGCAACAAGGTTAACACATCACCTATACAAGACCAATAACATCTAAACTGTTGCTGCTAGTGCCTGGCAGCATGTGCACTATTTACTAAAACATGCATAACTTCCATTCCGTCCGTCGGAATTTCAATTGGTTTACACCATTGGAAAGATAACTTAATTGTATTTCTAACCATATAGACCTTGCATTTTAATTCATTTCCAATTAATACAATTTTTAACTTAAAGACATGTCAAGTTACCCCACTGGACAGTTTGCACTGTCCCTAGAGTTTCATTTCTACAATTCATTCTACAATTCAGAATTCAGTTCTGTTTTCTCCTAATGAATTGAGACATATTAACGCACTTTCCATAAAATTTCCAGCCTTAAATTCTCTTTGTACAATTTATAGTGATTTTTCAATTTACTGCCCAGAACAGAGTATTTTGGGCAGATTACACTAGTTTGAGTTTCTAGCTTCTTTAATCACTTGGATGGTAATTCTAACATATTAATTCAACTTATATACATACTCATACAAGTCTAGGCCAGTTTTATTCACCTACCAATGTGATCAAAACAAAGTATTTTATATAATCAAGCATGTTTACACAATCTTCACTAGCAATGTGATCAAAACAGTTTTCATTCAATGTTACATGCAAGTCATACCAATTTAGTACCTAAATTTCCAGCAACCTCCTAGCAAATTTCCAGCATTGATTATCTTTCTAACAACTTAAACCACATATATACATATTGGCATTCAAACTATGACAAATTTTCAGCAAACAATGTAACTACACAACCAATCAAAAGCACCACAACTCAACAACAAGAGTTCATAAACATATATAAACATTCATGAATCAAACATTTAAACATGGTTATTAGTTACAAGAATGGAAGAGAATTTCCTTACCCTTTCTATTAGCTATTCAATCACAAGAAGAAATTACCAAGGATGAAGCAAAAAAAAATTGTTAAGCTTTCTCTCAAGCTCTCCCTCTCTCTCTAATTTCTTTTAACCGGTTATGCAAGGGTGAAGGAGAAGATGACAATAGCTCAAAGTGATTTTCTTTCTTTTGCTTTCAATTGCCGTGACCCCCCCTCATGCATCCTCCCGCTTTGCTTGCTCTCAAATGGACAAGTGTCCAAGACCAAAACTTTAATTTTCCTTACATGCATACCATTATTTTCTATTGTTTCGATTTGTGTCCCTTTTAATTTGGCAGTCTAACTTGTTGACTATAACATTTTAGTCCTTTAATTATGTTAGCTAATGTTTTTACCTGAATTAATTTCCAATTCTTTTAATTTGACTAACACCTAATTCAATTAGTTAATCACTTAGATAGTGGTAGCTTTCCTAGGCCCGATTTAGGGTGTCACGGCACGTTTAATATTATAACTGAAAAGACATTTTTGTACGGGAACCACAAATTTTAAATAGTTTCGAAATTATGGATGTGGGTTTTCGATACTTGTAAAGAAAAGCTTAATTTGAAATCGTTAGGAAACATGTAATATTTTAGGTTTCACGTGATATCTTCGAGACTTTATATGCGAACATTAAATTCCGAACACTTTGGAGAAAATTACCCTTGAAGTAATGAGTTTTCTTAATCTGGATACTTTGTAGCATATTTAAATGGTGTAAATTTATTAAATAATTGTTTTTCATATTAGTTTAATATTTAAATGGTTTTACACGTAGTTAAAAAGAATTTTAATATTTAAATAAAAGTAAAAAATTGTGGCTATGAAAATTTTCGATAAAATATCTAAATACTCTGTAAAGTTTCTATAAAATTTTGGTAAGAAAAATAAAATAGACACATAGCATATTATAAGGAGAACCTTTGAGTTTATTTCACAGAAATCCTCGTAACTTAGAGTTTCATGATACGATCATCATCTCCTATTTATCATTTTGTTTCATGACTTTATGCAAATTTATTATTCATTTTATTATTTCAATCGTACTTTAATATTTGGGGAGTATATTTATTTATAAATTATTTTATATTAGTTTAATATTTAAATCTTTTTACCCATTAAATATTTATTTATTTGAATCAAAATTATAAGAATTTTAATATTAATAAATATATATATTTCATATTGTTTATACTAATAATTATATTAGTAATATGCCAAGTATAATTGTATGAATCTTCAAGCAAATATTTTCAAATTAATATTGAAAATTTAACTCGTTAAAAAGAAAACATATCACAAGGATAATATAGTAAAATTTACTTCTAAGTAATCTTATATTCCCTCAACCTAACAATGTAATCTTACATTCCTACCAAATAAACCTGTAATCTTACATTCCGTGAACAAAATGCACCCTTAAAAACATTTCAGATAATACTATTAAAAATATTTCTTCTAACGAAATAAGAACATTTAAGAAGGAAATACTATTATAATAACATTTTAAATGCCCGTTAAGGGGAGCGAATGCTTCCACTTCAGGTTGATTATACCAAATCATCAAGTGTTGATTGTTTGTTATGACGGTGCTCGCCATCGTTCCCACCCACAAATGACAAACGAACAATCACCTTGATGATATATATTGGGAAAACGTCCAAGTTCCAGCACACATCGACAGCTTAGACAATTTGCTCTACATTGGCCGCCTCTCGATGTATTTCCAAACACCAATAAACAATAGTGTTTGGAAATTCTTGAGAGCAAGGTTTTTCAAATACTCTATCTGTTGGTGTTTATCCTTACAAATGGCTAATCATAGCCTTCCAAATACCATTGTTTGTCAACACAAAAAACCTAAATAAACAATCGACACTCCTCCCGGATCTATAAGATAAAGTCTCTGCATAGTAGCCATCGCCACCAGTAAAAAAACATAAACCAACAAATATAGTAGAGATGAAAACTAAAATGGAAAGAATACACCACTCACTCATTAGGGTATGAAACTAAGGACCCAAAGGACTCCTATTTATAATAGAAAAAGGAATATCAAAGTTCGGCGTTTAAAATCCTATTTATAATAGAAAAAGGATTTTCACTAGGCTATAAGCCTATGTTTACAGTTCTTATATTTACAACCAGTTTTGGTACTCTTAAACATGATTCGGAACAATGTTCTTGAGAATTAAACCAAAATCTTCAAATTAAAGTTAGAATTTTGGGTTGGTAGGTTGGGTTTCGAAATTTTTACAATCAGTTTCAGAACTGCCATATAAGACTTATCTGAAAACTATTTTTCCCAATACAATAATTGAAAAGGCTTATCTGATGTTGACGTATCGGAACGAGTTATAGAGATTCGAAACTGATAGTGAAAAGATGCTTATTTATTGGGAACATGCGTCTTTTGAAATTCAAAATCCATTGAACCCGCCAATTTAATTTTTTATGCGTTCGAAACCATAACAGTTGGTGATGAATTATCAAAATTTGTTCCAAAGTTATAAATGTAAGTAAAGGAGTTTTGAACCTCTGTTTTGGAACTCTTAAGTAAAGGTTCGATACTAGTTGAATTAAAAATCAACTGAAAATATGGGAACAAGTAGTAACATTTTAGTTTTGTATTTAACGAGTTTTGAACCAACTACACGTGGTTTCGATACTTCCACACAAAACGATAGCTTATTGGGAACATGCGTCTTTTGATATTTAAAATCCATTGAACCCGCCAATTTAATTTTTTACACTTTCAAAACCGTAATGGTTAGGTGATGACATATCAAAACTGCTTCCAAAGTCATAAATGTAAGTAAAGGAGTTCTGAACCTTAGTTTCGGAACTCTTGAATAAAGGTTCAGTACTAGTGGAATTAAGGACCAACTAAAAATGTGAGAAAAAGTAGTAACATTTTAGGTTGGTATTTAAAGAGTTTCGAACCAACTTCACGCAGTTTCGATACTACCACATGAAATGACATCTTATTGGTTGGTAATCTTTTCAACAGTTAGGGTTGAACTATGAACCACGTTTTTCCTTATAAATACCGTCACTTTGTGTTCTAGTCTTCATTCTTATCTTTGTCTTATTTCTTCATCTCTGAAGCCATCTTAAACTGAAATCCTAAGATCAACATGGCCGCGCTACCTCTTATTTGAAGGAAGTTTCTTCCTGCTGCCTTGTAGACTCTTGAATTCGCCCCTTATCTTCTTTCTGGTGAACATCCCTAAGTTACGTTGTCCTTTAATTTGATGGTTCCATTTTCATACAGTTTGTAATTATTATTAATTTTCTTTAGTAATGGCAGAAGTTGATGGATCTCTGTATCATTATCGAATTTGAAAGATTGCACCTGCTGTTAACCCTTATGAAGGGCATGAATTTGACGTTTCCATTATCTTCCCACTTGACTACCCTCTCTTTCCTCCTAAGGTAATATAATTAACCTCTCAAGATTGTTGTTTTATCTTGTTTAATTTTTTTCACTGGAGCATTTCATGGATAATGGTTATATGTTTTCCTAAGATTGCTATTAAATTTGATGGCGACTTATTCTACCCCCAACATTAGTGAGTCTAGTGGCATTAGTATGGACATCTTCTGTGAAAGGTGGAGCCCTTCTATTAAAGTTTTGGAGATTATTGTGGCTATACTGGGTTTGTTGTGTGCTCCAAACCCAGACGATCCTCACCGAATTGTAAAGGTGTTGCTCTAATTTATAGGAGGAATCTCCAGCGCTTTACAAAGCATGCGAAGAAGATTATGGGTTGAACCATTACTATGTATTGGCCATATATTCTTTGAGATTTATGTTTATGTATTGGCCACACCTACTTAGGTTAAGTTTTTAATATATCGAAACTTCTGTTAAAGTTCCAAAACTATAATTCTGAAAGTTCAGCCACGAATGTCACAATTTCCTTTAATATTTTAAGTCTAAAACCTATCACAGCAAAACAATTTTAATATGAGTTTTGGTACTAACATTAGCGGTATCGAAATAATAAGCAAAAGTTGTGATACTGTCTTAAGGTCATTTGATTGATTACTCTTTGATGTTATAAATGCCGAAATTCATGATCCCAGTTTCGATATTTATGATCGTAGTATGCAAACTCTATGTGAAAGTTGTGATACCCCATTGTATCAGTCCCTGAACTTTGGTTGAGTAGTATCGATACAGTATGTTGAACTTACGATACTTTCTTTAGGTCATTTGATGGATTACTATTCCAATTGAGATTCATGATCTGAGTTTCGATATTTATTATCCTAGTATGCAAACACTATCTCAAATAACCATTATATGTGTACAATAAAATGCATACCACTATATAATTATCATTCAACATATAATTATATATCGTTCAAAAACTCAAAATAGATGATACACTTCTTTCTCGGTTTGAGTGGGATTGTTTGAAGCTCCGCAGTTACTCATCCATACTTCCTCATGCTCCTAATAAGGAATAAAAATTATTTTGCATATTATAATTGATCGGTGAAAGGAAGCAAACATGTAATTTAATAAATAGGGACTAACGCTTTCCTCGATCGGGTCCATGTTGTCCATTACATTTTTTGAAAATTCTAAGTCCAGACCATAAAAACCATCATTACATGTGGATGATGGTGTTGCCAATCCTAGCTTCAACTCAGGACATGTGACTTTATTGTGTCCTTCAGATTTGCAATTTAAAGAATGGGGCCTACTCTTGCTTGCCACTTTTTTTGACCCACTAACTCGAGTTTTGCCTTTCTTCCTTGACGGGTCTCGAACTCTTTTGAGTGGTGTGGTTTGGTCATAAGAATCATTCAATATACAAGATGCCTCAAGTTCGGTCGTAAGCCCATAAATGACGGGGCAGCAACCTTCACATTCTTTTTCCATTGATTTAGAATCAATGAATTTGGGATACACGAGCTATCTTACATCTTAAGAACATTTAGTTGATGTCTACATAGAAACCCGACTGTCTCAAATTTACAACAACATGTTAAGGTTTGCGTGACAATATCAAATTATAGTTCATGTTCATTGTATGGTTGTTGATATTTCGTTAGATAAATTATTTGAACACGTTGTAATCTTCCCCTTCCAATGATACACGATACAAAGTCTCCGATTTAAGTTCCTCTTGGAATGTCCTATATGATTTTCTTGTATACAGTTCAGTTGCATGTCCTTCTAGCTCTTTCAATTTTGTCAATTGCTTCGGCTTACTTTGTGTAGAAGTAAAATCTACTTTCAACTCGTTCAAGCGCATTTGACCAATGAATCTCCAATTACGCGAATAAACTCCAAATATGTCTTCTTGTACTTAAAGAAAATAGCCAGAGATGCATTCATTGATTTGCACCTTTGGGTTGACCTCAAGTTCACAAAAATGAATCGTGATATACGATTATGCCTAAAAGTGACGAGTCTTGATCTTCTCCATGACCCATGGATGGTTGTTCACATTAAACTTTTTATTAGTTATCTCCCATTGTGCATCGAATTCCTGAGGTATCCACCAAGAATACATGTATTTGCTAAAGGCTTTTGTAAAATTTGGATCACAAATATTCCTTGTGTATTGCGAGCTAAATGCCAAGAACATATTCAATGTTTAGCATCAGGAAAAACATTTTCAATTGCCCTTTGCATTGACCTATCTCCCTCTATAACCACTGAAAGTGGAGACTTGTTCAGCATAGCTTCTGCAAAAGCATTTAAGACCCAATGAAATGTATCTGCGGTCTCGTCCGCAAGGATAGCAACAACAACAAACAAATTGTTTAATGGTGGTAATTTACACCAACAATGGGCATAAGAGGTCAAGCGTATGTATTACCTTTGTAGGTGGTGTCAAATGCAAAAATATCACCGAATATAAATTTGTCAGCTCTCGAAGTTGAATCATCCCAAAATAGATTATGCACACAATTTGAATCACCGATTGAAAATTTCATGCAAAACCCGAGATATATCTTTATTTTGCTGTCAAAGTAACCTAGTACTGCATTGACATCCCCATCAATAACTTTATTGGTTTTTATGTTATGAATGGAATTGTATAGGTATTTCTTAATAAAACCAACATTTTGATAACCACCAGATTGTTGCATGAAGTATTTCATAATTTTTGATGTTCCGACACCAACATGTTTCAATGCTGAAGCCTCTACAATATCGGTCTCTGTCATAGATCGATGCGAATGAAGGAAGGGTGCCATAGATGGTTGAAAAAGTTGATGGTTACATTCGTCATTAGCCAATGATATTACCCAACTATCTAAATCTTCAGAATTAACCATTATTCTAGCCTTGCAACCGATCCTTGTTAGTGGTCGTAGAGTGCGTGAATGTTGCGCCTCATCTACCTTTTAATTCCTACGCCTTTGTTTTGAAAAAAAAACTCTTTCATGTAAACATTTCCATTTATATCAACCTGAGTTATTCCACGAAGTACACTAAATCCACTTCGATTTGCATGTTCCTTATAAAATTCCCATGTTTGATCACATAACGAAAATGTCATGCCAACAATGTTATTCAAACTCTCTACACTATCTCCTCCTATTTTAGCATCACCTTTTATACTTGGAACTTCCATGATGAGTATACTCTGGCCCCTAAGTAAATTAATATGAAATAACTAAAACATTGCATAAATGTAAAAAATTTGCTTATTATGAACTTGCTTAGCTTCTTAAGACTGCAACTGGTGGCAGAGCACTAAAAAATGTTTATGAGCTTCAAGATGGCATAGCTTGTTTAATAGGAAGAACATTAAGAGGAAAGAGGCGTTTATTGAAGTTGGTAGTACTTACCCTGGATGGTAGTTGCAACATTTATTGGAACTTTTAATGAACATTTCGAGAATAGTTGTTGGAGTAATAAATATGACTATTCTGCATAAAATTTATTCTACAAGTTTTGGAATTGTATCTGTAAGTTCCAATACTGATTAAATATCTTATGTTGCAGTGTTTACTATTACGTATCAGAACTGGTATCTCAATTTTGAAACTTTAAACATTTTTGTACTTTGAATTATGACATTTTCAGTTTTAAACTTAAAATATATAACTTCTTTTGTTGATGTTCCCGTTTTTCATTAATAGTAGCAAAACTTATGACCTGGTTCCGATACTTATCGTGGAATATATATATAAAAGCTGGAAGGTCACAGTCAAAAATTAAAGCCCTTTTTCTTTATCACTTAGTTGTGCGAACCGATTGGATTTCTCCATTCCTTCAGTTCAAAATCTTTAAATTCAGGGACTTTTAGTTATTATTTCACCAATCAAACCTTCTAAACACCATCTCATCATCTATTTCAGTTTAATTTGAATCTGTGTGATTCGAAAGTATTTCTCGAAACCCTAGTTTTTTTTAAATAGCCTTACTTTTGTTTGGATTTCATGTAATTTCCATTGTTGACCGTTAATGTTGAAAATATGGTTGATATTATTGATGGGTTTTTAGATTTTCTGATTATTTTTGTTTAAAATTTTACAGGAACCTTAAACCCAGTTCACTCAGAGCCTAGCAGAAGTAAAGATATATTTTTGGAAACCCTAATTCTGTTAAAATACCCTTGGTTTTGTTTGGTTTTCATTTACTTTCCATGGATGACCGTTGATGTTGAAATATTGGTTGATATTATTGATGGGTTTTTCAGATTTTTCGTTAATTTTTTTAAAGTTTAACAGGAACCCTAAACTCAGTTAATCAAAGTCTGCCTGCTAGAATCAAAGGTATATTTCTAAAAACCCTAAATTTTTAAATTTCCTTTGATTTTTTTTGGTTTTCATTTACTTTCCTTGCCTTACCGTTGATATTGAAAAATTGGTTGATATTATTGATTGGGTTTTTAAGATTTCCCGCTAAATTCGTTTAAAGTTTAATAAGAATCCTAATCCTAGATAAATCAAAGGTATTTCTAGAAACCCTAATTTTTTTACATACCATTTCTTTTGTTTGGTTTCCAATTATTTCCACGGCTTAGCTTTAAACTTGGAAATTGCTTGATATTATCAATGGGCTTGGCTCTATATTCAAACCATGTTTGATATTACTAATGGGTTCCTGTGAATTTTCTTCTGTTTTCATATATTATTGATAGGGTTGGCCAAATTCTTGAATATGTGATGTTGATCGACTTGAAATAAATTGTTTTATTTCTTACAGGATCCATAAACTCAAATCGTAGTCAACTCATCTTTACTCTACTCATTAACTATGTTGCCACCAAACGTCAAAAACTATTGAGCTAACACCATCTTTTGATGTCTACTATTTTAGAACCGAGGATGAAAAGACCAAATTTTATAAACATTTCTACAACATACCAATTCGTACAGAACATGTTGTGGACATGAATTTCCTTCAAAACTCGGACTACAACTTTAAAATGAACTTAACTTTCACGAAATGGGGTTGGAATAATTTTCTTGGGATCAAATTGAGGGTTTATGAAAGACTTGTACGGGTCTTTTACAGTAATGCCACAATTGAATGTGAGTCAAATTTATCTGAAGATATCATAGGCATCAATTCTTATGTTATGAGTAAGGATTTTTTATCTCTCTTGATACAATTGCATATGCTTTAGGTATTAAAAATAAAGGCATTTATGATGAAACCGAAACCAGCTCTATGAAAACTATAAATACCATAGCCCTAGAAATCTTCCTTTTAAAGAGAGAATCTTTCACCTTATTGTGTCATGGTTTTTCAAGCGTCCGCTAAAAAAGCATCAACAATCTGATAGAGTGATTATTGGTTGCTTAACCAATATCGAAGTGAGGTTGCTCCTAACATTGCCAAAATCATTTTCCTCCAGCTAGTATCCTTTGTCACTAAGGGCCCTGGAGTCTCAATCTCTCTTTCGTACGCTTGTTTCCTTACACACATCTTTGAGAAGAATGATGTCAATTTTTCTTTTGACCTATCTGTCCCTTTAAAAGAAAAGATTGGCATTTATTCGGCTCGCAAATATGGATTTGACTTTTAAAAACATCGTTGGATTTATAAAGGTGAGGACTTAAAAGAAGCCGCCAAGTTCCAAAATGTAGAACAACATTTCTCTTTGCTTGTCGAAGAAGTTTCTTTTACAAATTGATAGGATATTACGATGAAGTCACTGCTTGACTACATGGTTTCTTGTCATGACCATGTTGATTCGCAGTTCACTGACCTTCGTAACCATGCTGATTCGCAATTCGCTGAGCTTCGAAACCATGTTGAGTCTCAGTTTACTGAGCTTTGTATCCATGCAGATTTGCAATTAAGCTTCATAGCATGCTTATTTTCAATTTGTAGAGATTCGCAAGGAAATGGCCTCCATTCATTAAGAATTTAGTACCGGCAAGACGTATGACTAGACTTTTAATATAATGACATTTTAAGTTGTTAATATTTTACGGAATTTGATGCATATGAGCTTAATGTTTGATGGACTTCATTTTATTTTATTTGAGTTACATTTTTGCAAATTTAAAATTCTATTTCTTTTTATTTTATTTTATTTGCCAAAATTATATATTGTTCTTATAATCCTCCCCACTTCCATCTTTGCACAGTGCAATGGCAACTGTTTGAGTTTTTCTTCGATGATGTCTACTGGAAGTTCTAAATCACGTGCTGAAAGAAACATTGTTCACTGTTATTGTGGATTGCAATCACCAGTTTGTACTACAACTGTACCACGGAGCAAAAGGAAGAGATTTTATGGATGTGCTAGAGGCCCCGAGGTATTAAGTAATAAGTTAGGTTTCATGTTCCAGTGATTTGATTAGTGCGTTATTATGAATTTATTTTGCACATTTGTAGAGCCGTTGTTATTCCTTTAAATGGATTGACAATGATGGAAATTCGATTGATTTGAAGAATTGAGAAATCAGGTTAAAATGTTGTTGGCTAAAAGCAGGGAAATTCGAATTCAAAATGTCGAATTGTATAAATTGGTGAATATGGATGAAGTAAGAAGGTTGAAAAAAAAACTAGACAAATTTGAAGTCGAAAGAAAAAACTGAAAAACAATGCGATGTTCTACAAGTCTATTTTGATTATTTCATTGTTATGTTATGTTGTAATAAATTTTTTTCATCTAGAGCTATGAACAAGATTCAAGTTAGCTTCTAGCAAACAAACAATGCTAGAAAACGTTTGGAAACTAACAACTCCTTGCTTATCGTGAATGTAATATGTAATACTGGCAACCAATAAGAAATCGAAGCCTATCATGAAAGTAACTTGCGTGAAAGTTGTACTCCAACACGAATCATGTCAGGAATCTCTTATGTACATCGCTGACACATCATCTCATTATCAAGATTCTCTGTTGTACGTACCTGACACGTCTTCTCTTGTTAGGATTCTTAGATGTAACGGAACAAAGAGTTTCGATACTCAAACATAGAAAATGTACCAAATCCTGTAAAGTTTCGATACTAATCATGTACAATATTTATGTTTATATATATTTATATGTTCATATTTTATTGGCAGCATCGAAACTTATAAAAGATATTCGATACTAACACCGATAACGGACACCTTAACTGTTACCAAATCTTGCAAGATTTTAGGTTCGTATTCAAGAATATCAAAACTTGAAGTTAATTATCGATACTAATCGTTAAACATGTGAAGAAAATGTTATTTTCAAATTTGGAAGACGGATTGGTTGCATTGGAAGCATACGATGCTGAATGTGTTTAACGCTATACTCAACTCTGATTAAGTTGTCAAAATCCATTACATTTGGTACATTTGTTCGAGGAACCGATGTGTGAGAAATATGATGACCAACACAAACAAAAGTTAGATTAAAAAGTACTGTATGAATTTGATACATGGTTCATTGATACTAAGCTTAGTTTAGTTAAAATGAATGGAAAAACAGTATGTTTCTGTCTCTCGTAATCTATATATATATCAAATATAACGTTCAATTCCTCAATTATTTGTTCTTTCTCATGTCACCTCTTGTAATTACGTGCAGAAATAGCGTCTTCATCTGCGAAAGGTAGAGCACCTCCTGCGATTCTTGATGAACTATCACCTTTATCAAAATTTACATACAACTCGATGTTGGTACCCCTACACGGTTGTATCTCTTAAACTTCTTGCGAAGGTCGCTTGCATTATATATCATTAGCATGTAATGCGTTTTAGGGTCAGGCTCATCAACGAGGATTTTGGTTTCCAATGAAGAAAATTTCTTCTTGTTAATTTGTTAATCTCCATGGAAATCAACCAAACAAATCATCCTTCTTGATGTTGTTGTTGAATAAAGTGTAGAGGTAAGTTCCTAAAAAGAAAACGATTGCAGAAAATCTTGCCATAATTTTTAAATATTGCTGCAAAATATGGTATAAGTGTAGAAGTATTTATAGACGATTTGTAAGGGTAAATTTTGGGGTTCGGCACCTAAAATGTTATCAATAATCATTTTGGGATTCGGCACCTAAAATGTTATCGATAATCAATTTGAGGTTCAGCATATAAAATGTTACCAAAATTTAGTTTGGGGTTCAGACCGTAAAATGTTAATGAAATTTTGTTTGGGGTTCGGCACCTAAAATGTTATCCAAAATGAGTATTGGGTATTATCGAAAATTAGCTTAGGGTTCAGCGCTTAAAATGTCACCGATAATGAGTTTGGGGTTCGTGACCTATAATATTATCGAAAATTAGTTTGGGTTTCGTAATAAAAAATGTTACCAAAAATCAGTTTGGGGTTCAAACCCTAAAATATTAATGAAATTCAGTTTCAAGATCGGTACCTAAAATATTACTTACATTCAGTTTGGCGTTAGGGAACCTAAATTATTACCGAGATATTTAACTTTTTAAGTTGAGTAAAACATTTCATTCGTCACCTAAAATGTTACCGAAAAGCAGTTTGTGTGGTTCAGGAACCTAAAATATTATGAACATATTTCACTAAACATTTCACTCGGCATCTAAAATGTTAGAAAAAAAATCAATTTATAGATAAAACATTTTATTCACCAACTTAAATATTACCCAAAGCATGTTTGAATTGATTGGTAACATGTAAATGAGAAAACAGATAACACCGTATATTAGCTGCATTTTAAACTGTCGCACCGTAGACCTTCCCTCTCTTCCCACATTCCTTCCATTT
This sequence comes from Hibiscus mutabilis, assembly GCA_019671005.1. NCBI lineage: Eukaryota > Viridiplantae > Streptophyta > Magnoliopsida > Malvales > Malvaceae > Hibiscus > Hibiscus mutabilis. Next base: position 27,994,692 of record CM033713.1, read on the forward strand.
TCATTTCCCCTATGTCGCTTCCGTAATCAGGGTAAATACACTCGCCTTCAATTGCAGCAGAGGAGTACCAAGAAACTTGGAGTTTGAAAACAGCTATAAGCATACGAAGCTGCAACCTAATAGTTTCAGTGTTGAAGATTGTTTCCTCTGTTTAAGGATAGGGAAATTATGCAAGAAATCAATCATGTTTGTGGATTCAAATATGGTGCAAATATTGGGTCTTCACTCTCACAGCTCAAATTATCAGGAGGTTCAAACGTCGTGGATTCAATATTCGCTCGTTTCTCACCCTCTTCGACCATCATCACATTCACCGCCACAGACTCTGTTCACGAGCCATTAGGCTCTTTGGTCTATCACCTCCAAAGAGATCTCCTTAAAAAATCCAGCCACCTAAATGGCGAATCAACAAGCAAATATTCGAGCCCTCAAAGAAGAAGCTTTAATGTTTAATGCAATAAACTTCTCTAAAAAAACAGATACCTAAAAGTAATGTATTAGGATGGGTGAATGGGTGAATACAACAAACTATAACTTTAAGAGAAGTTTGTTGTATTCAATTTTCTCCAGATGAAAAAGCTTTACATGTAGTCACCCATTCAATTTTCTCGTAATGAAACATTTTTAGCTTGTAGCTGTTTGGCATGGAAGTGTAAATGACTAGTATTTGTTTAGAATCAGTTTGATTGCGGTGGCGGCGGAGGGGAAATGGAAGAGATGCGGGTTTGGATGGGTGGGTAGGCGGGCAGGCGGGCGGGGGTGAGGCAGTTATAGGAAAATAAAATAAAACAAAATTAATGAATATTTTAATATATTTATTTTATTTTTTGAAAATTAAAAAAATAAATCAGAATGCTGATGTGGCGTGATATGATTGGTCACAATTTTTTTAATAAACGGCGTTAAATTTTTGGGTAATTTAGATAACGTCTCAAACATTAGGGGGCATTTGAACTCAAAAGATACGTTAAGTACCAAAATAAGAAAAATAATAAGCATTAGGGGTAAATGGTGCATTAAGACTTGAATAAATAAAATTTTAAACTCCAACATAGTGCAAGAATTAAAACATGTTGTTAGACATAAATAATTACAACTAGTAATAGGGGAGAAGCACCCATGGATTTTGGTATTCATGATATGGAAAAAGAGAGGGGAAGTTATGTTGTGAGGCACCCTTATGGTGCGGTTAAAATAAGGTGGACCTATATAAATTCTTATTCAGTTGGTAAGAATTTGTGTAGCTATATAATTCTTACAATCTACACAAATTTTTCCACTTTTCCCCTAGATTTTGATATCCATAATATGGAAAAAGAGAGAGGAAGTTCTATTGTGAGGCACCCTAAGGGTGTAGCTAAAATAAGGCGGCCTTATACAAATGCTTACAGTCTACATAAATTCTTACCCAAATGGTAAGAATTTAGATTACAATATACGAATTTGTGTAGTTACACAAATTCTTACCTAAATCAAAATCTACACAAATTCTTACCCAGTTGATAAGAATTTATGTAATTACACAAATTTTTACCCAGTTATTGAAAATTTCGTTTCTACCTAAATTATTACCCAGTCTTACATAAAATCTTACCAAAATAGAAAAAATTTGTGCACTGTCGCATTTTAGCCACACCCTAAGATGTCTCACCTTAGCATGTCCCAAAAGAGAGGGTAAATTATTTTTTATCACTTAATTTACATGATATACTTTTGCTGGCGTAGAGTTTTATTTTATGTGAACACCACCTTGAAGAGTTTTATTCATTTCTCCGACCACTTTAGACACCAAACTCACTCAAAATTCTCTTGTTGAAAGTCCAATGCACTTTGAGTGCATTACTGCACTGCTTGGTGCAGGTGAAACAATTTCAAGGTTGCTGCAGAGAACAACCAATTTTGGTTGAAAATTTGGCATGGTGTAATCATTCATTTGGTCCTAAACTTTAGGATATTTATAAGTTGGTGTAACACCCTCGACTCGGATATCACATTTGGGCCTCAAGCGCAACCCGCAACCATAAAATTTTGACCTAGTTTAGCCCAATCCACAATCAATTTCCAAATCCATTTGATTTTCAATCCAATAAAACATAAATAAATATTTGAAAATATTCAAAGGGAGCTCCTTTCAAATCACATTATAAAACATTTGACTTAATCATTTTAAATCCAATATACAAGTTACAAAACACATGACAGGGTCCTACGAATACACAGCCCAAACACCTAAGTATTATACTCTGGTGAGACAAGAGGCTGGAATCCTTCACTGATGGTGCTCCTCCAAGCAAGGTGCCGAACCTACTGACCTACGAACGAAAACAACGATTCTGAACATTGAGCTAACAAAGCTCAGTGGATACACCTCCACTCAACTATGCTTCATGCAAATCATAAATATGAGCATGTAGCTAAAGATGACATCATGACAATATAACAACATATGGCGCTACCTCTAGCCGACTAAAAATATAGCAATCATAAGTATAATATCAACAAACCTGGAGTGAGGCACGGTACCACTAAGCCTCGAGATCATACACTCTAAGTGAGGTCCGGTCCCACTAAGCATCAGGTTCATACACTCATGCTCAGAATCTCTATCGAGCATCTTCGAATGAGTCCATATCCCACTAAGCATCGGGTTCATACATTCAGAAATCTTCAACCATGGTGTTACAACACGTTCTTCCTCACACTGGGTATTCGGATCCCAGCAATCAAGGGTGACTCAAACAATACAAGTGTCCATTTCAGCACGTAGAAATGGCACTCTTATCATACTGCACACAACATCACTAGATCCACCAAGGATCTCTACAGTTGATATTACAACAATGTCACCCAAGGCTTTACCAAGTTATTACGTGTTATGCTCATTTAAGAGGGTTTAATCTCAATTTCACAATTTACTATTCATTTTACCACATTAGAAGCCTATTGGGCCATTAGTCTCGAATTATCGATCCCTCGAATTCAAAATGAACATTTTTTGGGCAGATTGCCCAGACAGTACCGATACCCAACCTTGCATATCAGTACGGCCACAATATCAGTAGAGGTACTGATACTCCTTAATGCGTACTGATACCCAGTTTTCCACATGAAGGGGTTTAGCCAGAAACCTCATACCAATACACGACCCTGTGTACTGATACGTCTGTCATATCAATACTCCCTTTAGGCGTACTGATACCTATTTTCGTCACTAGAATTTATAGAATAGTGGGGGTACCGATACTCCCTTAGGCGTATTGATGTGCCCTTTAAGAATAGCTTGATTTTCTCTAGATTTAACACGAGGCCCCGATACGAGTTCAACCCGTATTGGTACTCGAACCCAGAATTCATTTTCTAGAGTTCGTAAATCATTCTCATGCCTCCAAAACCCAAAGACAAGACCCCAAAATGAACCTACAAGTTATTGGAGGTAATTTATTTGGTTTCCTAACATTTTTACGAGTTATTAACAATTAATCCGAGCTTTACCATTAAAGAGTGTCTCTAGCTTAAAACACCCAACAACAGCCAATAACATCAAATCTAAGCATAAAGCAATCAAATTTATGATGATCATGAAGGCATAAGAGTTAGTAGTGTACTAACCTTTAGCAAGGATTCCCGAAATCAAGCTTTCACACAAGTTCCTCAAGCTTCCTCCTTGCTCCAAGCTTGGAAATGTTCTTCAACCATTCTCACTTGCCTATAAAACATGAAAATCAAACCAAAGCTTAGACTAACAATACATGAGGGTTTAACCATAAAATTACAACCTTTAACTCAAGGAAAAACTTCAAAAGTTTTACTTCCTCAAAAACCCATAAATCGATATCTTACCTTTCCAAGAGATGGTAGGCTTTTTATGAAGCTCCTGAGGAGAAGATTAATTTCTTCTTCTATCATGAATCCTGAAATGCAACTTGGAAGGTAAAGATTTGATCTTTAAACCTTGGTGGACATGGTTTCCATGGAGAAAAAAGGTGGGGAGAAAGATGAGGAAGAGGGTGATATCACAAACCCACTCCATGTCCCCCCACTCTTAAACATGTGAGGACAAGGGAAATTGAAAATGGTCATCCATTCCTTTTAAAAAATGGTTTAATCACAACTCCCAACTCTCCCCTTTTACAAAATGGTCACCTCCCAAGCTTGCAAGATCCAAATCTCACCCAATTAAGTCCAAACTTGGCCCAGTGGGTCCAATAACCTGCACTAACACGAAGGTCCACAACTTGGGTCAATGTCTATCCGTTGCTCGAAAACTCGGGTCGTTACAACTCTCCCCTCTTAAAAGCAAATTTTGTCCTCAAAATTAAATTAAGAAATGAGATGCAATCATCAAAGATCCAACCATTCTTTCGTTTCACACAAGCCCATGTCCACTCTTAGGTACTTTAACAAAATTTCCTTAGACAAAACTCTTAACACTAACATTCTCAACTCTCTTTCTCAAGCTTCCATAGCGATTTATTTCCACAACAACCAAAACAACACTCGCATTGATCTCTAAATTAGAACAACATATAATAGACTTAAACGATACTGTACAAGCATCAACTCAAGGAACTCATTTCAGATGGGTTCTATCTTGGTTTACAAACCTCACAACCATAATCTATAACTTAAAATTCTTGAACTCTAACCATATTCGTGTTCGGAACGCGGCGCTCATCAAAGTATACTACAAGGAACACTTATTTACGTATTATTAACATCATGGCCAAACGTCTCAAGGACACGCAAAACTCAGACGATCATATTCTACCATCAATCTATCTTAGATTAACACCATTTATTCTCTAACTTGGCTAAACGAGATTGAACTTGGTATCTCACTTGCTTGTACTCGCCCTAACTCAACGAAAACAACTCAAGATCATGCAATTCCATTAATCAAGCTACTTTGATTCCAAAGGAAAATTGTCGTTGCATAAAACTCTGCTAGAGATTAAAATTCATCCCACTACTCTCAAGGGTGCCAGCATCGCCTCCTAAACTAACCACTTAATTCTAACGAACTATTGTGCTGAACTCTAATAGGCCCATAAGGGTTTCAAAAGGTTCTTCCAACAAGATCTGTTGCGACAAAAGAATCTTGGTTCTACACAACTATAACCAATAAACCATACTTCCACTACGCTACTCTGATATTCTCTACACTTGTTTTATTATACCTGTAGACATTCCATCTCCAAAAATTTGATTAGAATAACCATTCCATTCATCAAGCTCGTGATTATGCCGATGCATTCATGAGTTCTAAATGTAACACCCTCAACTCATACCTCTTTTTGTGATCCATCTCTTAAATTCTGGGACAATCTTAGTCCAATAATCGTTATCTTAAGAAACTCAACCCTCACAGTCACTGTCGTAATTATCTCAACGTTGCAACCAGTGACACACAAGAATACAAGGCACACTATCCAGATTCCAGTCTTGAGAGAGTACGACTTAAACTCAAGGGCTCGTATTCAATAGACACTTATCCATGACTTCTTACCACCCAAGGGCTTTCTTAAAATCAGCTAAACCTAGGCTCTAATACCATTAAATGTAACACTCTCGACCCAAATATCATATTTGGGCCTCAAGCTCAACCCGCAACCATAAAATTTCGATCTAGTTTAGCCTAATCCAAAATCAATTTCCAAATCCATTTGGTTTTCAATCCAATAAAACATAAATAAATATTTGAAAATATTCATAAGGGAGCTTCTTTTACATCACATTATAAAACATTTGACTCGATCATTTTAAATCTAATATACAAGTTACAAAACACATGACAGTGTCCTACAAATACACAGCCCAAAGACCTAAGTATTGTACTCTGGTGAGATAAGGCACTGGAATCCTTCACTAATGGTGCTCCTCCAAGCAAGGTGCCGAACCTATTGACTTGCAAACAGAAACAACAATTTCGAACGCTGAGCTAACAAAGCTCAGTGGATACGCTTCCACTAAACCATGCTTCATGCAAATCATAAATATGAGCATGTAGCTAAAGATAACATCATGACAATATAACAACATTCTCTAGCCGCCTAAAAATATAGCAATCAACTAAAATGGATGTATCAAATCTCACATAGCAATCATAAGTATAATATCAACAAACCTGGAGTGAGGCAGGGTACCACTAAGCCTCGGGATCATACACTTTGAGTGAGGCTCGATCCCACTAAGCATCGAGTTTATACACTCATACTCAGAATTTCTCATCGAGCATCTTTGAATGAGTCCCGGACTCACTAAGCATCGGGTTCATATATTTGGAAATCTTCAACCATGGAATTACAACACGCTCTTCCTCACACTAGGTATCCAAATCCCAACAATCAAGGGTGACTCAAAAAATACAAGTGTCCATTTCAGCATGTAGCAAGGGCACGCTTATCATACCGTACACAACATCACTCGATCCACCAAGAATCCCTATGGTTGTTATTATAACAATATCACCCAAGGCTTTACCAAGTTATTACATGTTATGCTCATTCAAGAGGGTGTAATCTCGGTTTCTTAATTTACTATTCATTTTACCATATTAGAAGCCCATTGGGCTAATAGTCTCGAATTATCGATCCCTTGAACTCAAAATATTAGGTAGATTACCAAGGAGTACCGATACCCAACCTCCAATACCGATACAACCACAACATCAATAGCGGTACTGATACTCCTTAACGCGTATCGATACCAAGCTTTGCACGTGAAAGGGTTTAAGCAGAAACCCTATATCGGTACACGACCTTGTGTAACGATACTCCTACCGTACCGATACACCCTCTAGGCATACCGATACCCATTTTTGTCACTGGAATTTATGGAATACTGGGGGTATCGATACCCCCTTAGACGTACCGATATGCTCTTTAAGAATGGCTTGATTTTCTCCATATTTAACTCGGGGTACCGATGCGTGTTCAACCTGTATTAGTACTTGAACCTAAAATTTATTTTTTAGAGTTCGTAAATCACTTCTCATACCTCCAAAACCCAAAGGCGAGACCCCAAAATGAACCTACAAGTTATTAGAGGTAATTTAAGTGGTTTTCTACCGTTTTTACTAGTTATTAACAATCAATCAGAGCTTTACCATTAAAGAGGGTCTTTAACTTAAAACACCCAACAACAGCCAATAGCATCAAATCTAAGCACAAAGCAATCAAATTTATGATGCCCATGAAGGTATAAAAGTTAGTAGTGTACTAACCTTTAGCAATGATTCCCGAAATCAAGCTTTCACACAACTTCCTCAAGCTTTCTCCTTGCTCCAAGCATGGAAATGTTCTTCAACCACTCTCACTTGCCTATAAAACAAAAAAATCAAACCAAAGCTTAGACTAACAATACATGAGGGTTTAACCATGAAATTATAACCTTTAACTCAAGGAAAAACTTTAAAAGCTTTACTTCCTTAAAAACTCATAAATCGATCTTACCTTTATAAGAGATGGTAGGCTTTTCATGAAGCTCTTGAGGAGAAGATTAATTTCTTCTTCTATCATGAATCCCGAAATGCAACTTAGGAGGTAAAGATTTGATCTTTAAACCTTGATGGACATGGTTTCTATGGATAAAAAAGGTGGGGGGAAAATATGAGAAAGAAAAGATGAGGAAGAGGGTGATATCACAAACCCGCTCCTTGTCCCCCCCCCCCACTCTTAAACCCGTGAGGACAAGGGAAATGAAAGTGGTCAGCCATTCCTTTTAAAAAATGGTCTAATCATAACTCCCAACTCTCAAGGTTTTCCCATTTTACAAAATGGTTACCTCCTAAGCTTGCAAGATCCAAATCTTACCAATTAAGTCCAAACTTGGCCCAATGGGTCCAATAACCTGCACTAACACAAAGGTCCACAACTCAGGTCAATGCCCATTCGTTGACTCAGAAACCCATGTCGCTACAGTTGGTCCCTGAAGCTCAACTATAAATAGCCTAACTATTTGCCATTTTCATCATCCAAAATTATCGTACAACTAGAGAAATTAGAGAGTTTTATATAGAGTTGTTTTCTCCTTTTTATTAAGAGAGAATTGTCATTGTTTTCACCTTGTTAGATTGAGAAAAGTTGTAATTCCCATTTTCTCATAATGAAATTCTTCTACTTTTGCCTGTGGTTTTTACCATATATTATTTAGGGGTTTTCCATGTAAAATTTATGTCTTCTTTATCTTCATTGTTATTTTCTCAAATTATCAATTGAGATTTTCCTATATCCGATGACCGTATTCTGTAACAATTGGTATCAAAGCCTAATTTGGGTGTGTATATCTACTTATCGTATTCTCATTTGGTTGCCAATGAAAAGTGGATCCTCCATTATAAGAAAGTAAGTTAGATATTACTCACTCATTAAAGATGGTGGGCACTATTCACGTTAAAAAAGTAAAATAGTGGGAGCTATCTGAAATAGAAGCTATGGTAACGAAATTTGATTTTAAAAAGTTTAAGGGGAGAAATTTCTCAATGTAGAAAATAAAGATAAAAGATATCGTAAGGAAAATGGATGGCTAGCGGCTATTAGCGAAAGGCCAGCAAATTTTACAGATAATATGAAATGGAATGAGATAGACGAGAATGTTATTGCAGGCCTTCATTTAGCATTAGCAAATGAAGCACTCTCAAATATTAAGGTGAAGAAGACAGCCAAGGAGATTTGGGATCATCTCACAAAATTATACGAGACCAAATCGATGCATAATAAAAATTTTCTTAAGAGGAAATTGTACATTCTACGGATGTCAGAATCTACTTCAGTGACAAAGCACTTAAACACGTTGAATACTATATTTCCTCAGCTTACATCTCTAAGCTATAAAATAGAGTCACAAGAATGTGTTGAACTCCTATTTCAAAGTCTACCCGATCCGTACGATCAACTCATCATCAACTTGACAAACAACAACCTTACTAGTAATCTAGTTTTTAATAATGTCGCAACTGCTATTCTGGAAGAAAAGAACAAGAAAGATAGACAAGGAAATCTACATCAAGCAGAGGCCTTAACGGTGATAAGAGGAAGATCAACAAAATATGGCCAACGTAGCAGTCACAATCCTAGTAGATCAAAGTCAAGAAGTAAGAAGAACTTAAAGTGTTATAACTGTGGAAACAAAGGTCACTTGAAGAAGGATTGTTGGAGTTTACCCAAAAACTCAATCTTAAATGAAATATTGCAAACACTTCAGATGATAGAGATGTTCTCTATTGTGAAACATCAACAACCATGGAGGTAGAAAAAGATTGGCAAATATATGGCTTATTGACTCGGGAGCCACATATTAGATGACCTCAAGAAGAGAATGGTTTCATCATTATGAACCTATCTTAGGAAGATCTGTGTATAGCTACAATGGTCATGCCTTGGAGATTGTTGTGTTGGAACCATCAAATTGAAGATGTATGCCAGAACAATCAAAATTGTTCGAGATGTGCAGTACGTGAAAGGCTTGAAGAAAAACTTATTATCCTACGGATTGTTGGATAATAATGCAAACAAGATTGAAACACATAAAGGAATCATGAAGGTGTTCCATAGAGCGTTTATGGTGATGAAAGGTGAAAATATAGCAGAGACTTTGCTAGAAGTTGAAACTTTTGTTGCCTCATGTAGTTTAGATTTTACAAATTTATTGCATCAAAAACTTGGACACATGTCAAAACAAGGAATGAAAGACCCTCTAGAGCAAAAGCTACTTCTGGGTTTAACAAAGTATCACTTCCTTTGTGTGAACATTGTATTACAAGTAAGCACCATTGATTAAAATTCAACACATCAAATTCTAGAGGCAAGGCTATTATAGAATTGGTTCATTCTGATGTATAGCAAGCACCTGTTACATCCTTAGGCTGAGAAAAGTATTTTGTCTCATTCATTGATGACTACTCTAGGAGATGTTGGGTGTATCCTATCAAGAGGAAGGTCGATGTGTTTTCAACCTTCAAATTTTTCAAAGTACGGGTTGAACTTGATTCTGGAAATAAAATCAAGTGTTTCATATTAGATAATATAGGTGAATATACAAGTGATGAATTTGATGACTTTTGTAGAAAAGAAAGCATCAAAAGAAAGTTCACATCAGTATACACTCCTCAACAAAATAGAGTGACATAGCGGATGAACAAAACTCTTTTAGAAATAACAATAGCAATGTTGAGAGCTATAGGCCTAGAGAAAGCTTTCTAGGTAGAATGAGTCAATACCGCCTATTATTTGGTGAATCGGGCTCCATCTACTGAAATTGAGTTAAAGACAGTGATGGAGATGTTGACTGGTAAACTATTTGATTATTCAAACCTCAATGTATTTGGAAGTATTGTGTACGTGATGTACAATGCCCAAGAAATTTCAAAGTTGGATCCAAAATCCAGAAAATGTAAATTTTTAGGGTATGTTGATGGAGTAAAGGGGTATAGCTTATGGGATTCCCTGCCCGCAAAGTGATTGTCAGTAGGGATATTATCTTTGTAGAAGATAAGTTACAAAGAAAAAAAAAGATGATATCACTGAAAAAGAAAAGTCAGAGACTACACAGATACATGTTAAAAATGAGTTTGAACAAAGAAATTCTTCTGAAGCATAACCAGAGCACGAGGAACCAGAACTAGAGAATTATGAAGCTCCCGCAACTCATCAATCAAATCGTGTGAAAAGACGTCTCAATTAGCACTCAGATTATGTTATAGAAGGTAATATTGCATACTTCCTTTTAACGGAGGACGGTGAGCCATCAACATTCGATGAGGGAATGAATAAAACAGATGCTTCACAGTGGATGACGACAATACAAGAAGAAATCAAAGCTCGTCATAAAAATAATCCATGGGACCTTTTGCCACTAACACAAGGAAGGAATCCAATTGGTAACAAATGGGTCTTGAAAATTAAGAGAAATGGTGACGATCAAGTGGAAAGGTATCGTGCAAGACTGGTGATCAAAGGATATGCTTAGAAATAAGGCATTGATTTCAATGAAATATTTTCTCTTGTGGTTCGACTAACAACGGTTCGAGTTGTCCTAGCAATGTGTGCTACATTGAACTTACATCTAGAGTAGCTAGATGTTAAAACAGATTTTCTTCATAGAGATCTTGAAGAAGAGATTTATATGCTCCATCTTGAAGGTTTTGAAGAAAAATAAAAAAAGAACTTGGTTTGCAGATTGAACAAATCTTTGTACGGTCTAAAGCAGGCGCCAAGGTGTTGGTACAAGAGACTTGACTCTTTCATCACGAGCCTTGGATACAACAGACTTAATGCAGACCCTTATGGTTACTTCAAGAGGTTTGATAAAAACAATTTTATTATATTGTTTTCGTATGTAGATGAAATGTTGGTTGCAGGCCCCAACAAAGATCATATTGAAAAATTAAAGGCAATGTTGGCTAGGGAATTTGAAATGGAGGACTTGGGACCTGCAAAAAAGATTCTACGAATGCAAATTCACCGAGACAAATGTAATAGAAAGATTTGGCTTTCACAGAAGAATTACTAGAAGAAGATCTTGTCACGATTCAACATGCAAGATTGTAAGCCAATTTCTACCCATCTTCCTATTAACTTCAAATTATCCTTCAATATGAGTCCTAGCATTGAAGAAGAGAGGATGAAGATATCTCGAATATCGTATGCATCAATGGTGAGAAGTTTAATGTTCGCTATGATTTGTACAAGACCAGACATTGCACAAGCAGTGAGAGAGGTTAGTCGGTACATGGCGGATCTAGACAAAGAGCATTGGAATGCTGTGAAAAGGATCCTTAAATGTTGCATTATGTTACGGATGATCAGACTTTCTTATTAGCTGGTATGTCGATTCTGACTATGCTAGTGATTTGGATAAAAGAAAATCTACAATAGGGTATGTGTTTACAATTGCTGATGGAGCTGTAAGCTGGGTTTCAAAATTGCAGCCGGTTGTGGCTACGCCAACAACGGAGGCAAAATATACAGCACCTGCCCAAGCCAGTAAAGAAGCAATATGGTTGAAAATGCTATTGGAGGAGCTCAGGCACGGACAAGAGAATGTCTCTTTGTTTTGTGACAGTCAGAGAGCCTTGCATCTTGCAAGGAATCCTGCTTTTCACTTGAGAACAAAACATATCCGGGTCCAATACCCATTTTAATCGTGAGAAAGTGGAAAAAGGGACGGTAGACATGCAAAAAATCTACACCAATAACAACATAGCAGATTTCATGACAAACGCAATCAATACTAATAAATTTGCTTGGTATCGATCCTCTTGTAGCCTGTTAGAGACGTAAGCAACATGGATGGTACAAGATAAAAAAAAAATGGTGTGAAGATATGATTATTTCAATCAAATCTTCAAGTGGCAGATTGTTGAAAGTCCAATGCAGTTTCGATGCACTAATGCACCGCTTGGTGCAGGTTAAACAATTTCAACGGTCCTGTAGAGAACAACCAATTTTGGTTAAAAATTTGGCATGGTGTAATCATTCATTTGGTCCTAAACTTTAGGATAGTTATAAGTTGGTCTCTAAAACTCAACTATAAATAATCTAACCATTTGTCATTTCTCATCATCCAAAATCATCCTACAACTAAAGAAATTAGAGGATTTACATATAGAGTTATTTTCTCCTATTTATCAAAAAAAAAATTATCATTATTTTTTCCTTATTAGATTAAGAGAAGTTGTAATTTCTATTTTCTCATAATAATTTTTTTTTACATTTGTCCATAATTTTTACCTTATATTATTTAAGGGAATTTTACGTAAAATTCATCTTCTTTATCTTCATTGTTATTTCTTCAAATTATCAGTTGCGATTTTATTTTATCCGACGACTGTATTCAGTAACTCGGTCACTATCCATTTTTTTAAATCTCTTTAAAACTCGCGTAATTTCAACCTATAAATCAACAAAAAAAACATAGCTTCAACCTTTTTTATATATATTTTTTTTAAAAATGCATAACGGCAAGTCCCAACATTTTTAAGTTACGCAACTTAGCAGCTTATTATTTTGCTGAAGCTGGGATACATAAACTGCACGTTCCCATGTTTCAAATTCCCAACTCACTGAATCTTTTCAGCTCTGAAGTCACATGGCAAAATGGGTAATTTTGGTGGACAATGTCCGACTTAAGGTTCCTATGTAACCTCCTATGGAATCTTGAGTTCTCGATGTTTATGCGACAAGAGATATACAAAGTTGCTAAAAGACATTTGTACAATTCTAAAACCAGACAAAAACCTGTTGCTTCAATTCTTTCTACTGTAAGTCGATGAAACTTATCACACTATTTGCTAACTATATTAGCTTACCCATCAAAAGTTCATGCATTTCGGCATGTAAGGCATGGCACTATCACAAGCAAAATATTGATGTCCTTATTTTGTGCGACCACAAACGAATGACATCAACCCCAAACCTCATGGTCATGCATTAAACAAGCCGCCTGCCCCAATGCAGGCAGTGAGTTTCTATTCCAACCGAAACCATCGGATGCCAAACCAATCTGCAATCGCAAGTATAAATTAACAATGAGTTCCACTAGTTTTAGACTCGCATCAGTTTTAGACTAAACAAGAAGTCAGATAGGCTGGCTCATCATTTAAGGTCATCTGAGAGTACCAGATATAGTATAAACTGTAATATTTGAGATTTCATGCTTATTACCAAATCAACTTACGATGAAAAAGCCATTTACCATAATGCTATGCAGAATATAAAGAATCTCTCTCTTCCATCCATCCAAAATTATCGTTCAACTCGGAGAATGTTGTTACATATTCTACCGTTGGTTGTTGACTCTCTCTCGGGATCAAGTTTCCATTGACCATCAACAATAAATTTTATCTGCAATCAAACAAGGTAATGGAATGGAAGTTATGACAGATTCGTTCCTTTTATAGTATAGAGGTACTAAATGATCTTTAATGACAACATTAGATCCAAAAATCATGTACATTTAAAATTAAAGCAGTCCCTGTGCCATTCACCTTTCAAAGGGATCCTCTGTTTTCAATCAGAAAATGAGAACTTATGGATAGGTATTAAGTCAAAGCTTGTCGACCCCTAACATAAATATTACCCTCATTCTACAAAATTTTCAAGAATAGTGTTAGAAAAAGAGTTCTGAACTTTGAGATTATTAATGGATTCCTAAAGCAAACATTGAGGAAATCCTCTAATAATAAAATACACTTTTTGTAGTGTAGTTTTGGATCAAAGAATTTTATTTGATTCTCAAAAAACTGAAATGAACAAAATAATCTTCACCTTTGCTATATAGTTAGTTTTGAATAGCATGCTATTCATTTGGGTATGGTTTCGGAAAGCTAAATAGTGTGGTCTGGTTTCAAAAGTTCTAAAAAGAACTCATTTTTTGTTGCAATAGACATCTAATTTCTCTTATCATTGTGAAATACAAAAAATCACTTCTAGGATATCGCTAGGAGTCCAGGCATAAATAAGCATTCAACTCTTTGAAGTGAATTGAAAACCAAATGATTTCAATATTTAACAGAAAAATGCAAGTAAGCACATTAACAAGTCAGTGGCAGATGTAGCAATGAAGTATTTTTGTTATTTGGAAGAAGTTCATACCTCATATACCCCAGGATAAAGCCATAGCACTGTTGACCAGATTTTGGATTTACTGGCAAGTGTGTAAACATAACATATATAAGCAGAAGTACAAAAATCAAGAGAAAAAAGATGGCATGCAGAACCGCAAAATAAAAAAAAGAAAAAAGAATTGAGATACGGTGCTTCATGTCCAATGAAACATCATTTGCTTCTAATTTTTCAAATTTCCTCATCATAAATAGTGTAGAAAATTCTTGTGGAAAGAATCGATTTTCTAGTCCTACCATTAGTAAACCTTAATGGTGAAATGAAACAACTTGAGTATTGTATGCTAATAATAACAAAATGTGATCACATAGAAGATATAATTAAATCTAAAGACCAGTACTCTAGAAGAAAATATATTTGATGAAAGACGACATTTAACACCTTGACTCGAAGGGGTTTTCGATGGTAGAAGATGGCTTAGGATCCATTTTAATCCGATGATGCCAACCGTTGAAGCTACCAGACACCTCCACAATTTCACCATTTCCAGAGTATTCGAGTTGCACCTATTATAGCAGTTCAAAATTCAGTTTCACTTGTTTCGATATTTACTTGTCTTGAAAAAACTACAATAAGCAGGAAAATTATGTGGGAGATTGACTGTAAAAGGATATCATAATCTTGTTCCCGGAATGATAATAGTAAGAGATAATTATCAAGCTCATTACAAATATACAACGTTGCTCGGACTCCTCATTTTTATTTAAGTACCTGTATACGACACAGATACATGAATATGACCTCCAATAATTATCCAAATATATAGAAAAACTTAGAAAAGCCTTATCATACCCGTGTCAGATACATAACCGTATGCCACAATCACACCCAAGTCAGAATAACATAGAAATACATTTAACAATAGAGGGAAAATGAAAAACAAACAAAAGCCCAGCAAGACTGTTACAAAATGTACCTCCTGTAGGCCTGATAGGCTTTCCTCAGCAGCTTGCAATTCAGCATCTTTCTCAGAGACAAGTTTTTGAGCTTTCTGGATCTCCATTTCAGCCTTGGTTTGCAGGGAAGACAAAGCCATCTGGAGAAAAGACTTTAATAGATGAATAGCATTTCAACATGTGCTTAACGGACTTTATATACAGACACGGAAGTTATTAAATAAGCTCAAACATGCTCCCTGATATATGTGTAAGAACCACACAAAATGCTCTATAAAGAGAAAATGGGTAAGAAAATAGCAAAACATACCTTTACCTTTTCAATCTGCTCCTTCAAATGGGACAATTCTAATTCCTTCTGGTGCTATTCACACAAAGAGAAGCAATAAAGATGCTAGATGGTTCATTTATGTATAAAAAAAAAAACTTCACATATTGACAAAACTATAAAAATTGTTAGTAGCGAGAGATATTATACGTTAAAACTATATACCAGCATAAACTTCAGATGATTAATCTCAATTAGGTTGTCCCTTCCAATCATCTGCAACAAAGAGGAACAGACACTAAATTGTTATATGTGAAAATAAAAACTGAATTTAATCCAAATTAGAACTGGAAAAGACCTCAGAATCCAAATCCTCCCTCAAATCATTGCCGTTTAGTGTTTGAGCCTCCCTATTATCATAACAGAAAAATAATTATCAGAAGGCTTAAGCAAACCAAAACAAAAGAAATTAAGCAAACAAATTATTTAAGTTGACTCCAGTTAAATGAAGGTGTGATATCAATGTTTATTATCCATGTCTCCGCGGCTTCAACAGTAGTTTAACTATGTTACTTGGACCTGAATGAAAGTGTTTTACAAGAATTCTATGTATTTGGAGGGTCCTTAGAGGATTGTAAAACACAGGTATTTCAAGAAAAATGAAGATGAGCAACATAGAAGTTTAATGCCACGAAACCACTCTCTGTTAACAAAATATAGTAAGGGAAGTAGAGCATTCTAAATAATCAGACTTAAAGCAGAAAGTAATACGGAGTTGTAGATCTAGTACTTTAAACTTTTTGAACACTGTGCTAACCTCCAAGGTAGGTAATCCATTACTACACGAGGAGCAACCTGCTTGGCAACTGTTGCACGTCCATTCGATTTGATGGCAGCATCATAGGCATGTCCGGAGCGTTCATCACTTCTTTTCCTAGATTGAATTGCCACTTCATTATCAGTTCCAACAACTTCCTTGCTTTGGTTGTCACCACTTTCATTTAATAGCTCGTAAACATCATCTGCATAGCCAGCAACAGTAGATACTTGAATTCATGTTTCGAACCCACAGAATAAATAAAGGGGCAATCTTTTGAATTTTGAAACAGCCACAGGGGCCATCTAAGTTAGCTAATTGAGGAGATACTAACAACTACAATTTGTGTTTCAGATGTTCAAACCAAAAGCAGAAACCATCCTCGTGAAATGGAACACAACAATGACTAACAAAGCAATGTATATGCTGAAACTTACACTCAATTGCATCCAAATCTCCGTTCTGAACAAAATTTGCAACTTTTTCCTCCAAAGCTGACATGGCTGCAGGTTCTTTAGGTATTAAATTATCAGAATTATGACCCTGATTAACATTAAAACTCCTAGAATAATTTCTCTCAACTGCCAGAAAAGTTGATGCAAAAGCATCTTCAAGCATAGTGCCTTCCACTTCATTTTGATCTCCCAAAGTGGACACTGTAGTTCCCTTCGTGTAATTATGATCAGCAGAATCAACACCCTCTCCAACTAATTTATTCTCCCTGTTGAAAACTTCAATTGGCTCAGAATTATTTTCCTCAACTGGGAGAAAAGTTGATGTGAAAACATCTTCAAGCGTAGCACCTTCGGTTTCATTTTGATCTCCCGAAGTGCGCACTGTAGCTTCCTTCGTGCAAATATGGTCAGCAGAATCAACACCCTCTCCAACTAAATTACTCTTGAAAACTTCAGTTGGCAAGGAAACATCTTCGATTGCATTCTCACTCCTTTGATATTGACCTTTAAAAGCATCCTCTGAATCACCATTGGCATCATGATTTTGAACTACACTTTTCTCTGCAACAAATCCATCACCGTCTGTTTCAGGTAAGCTCGAAAGAAGCTGTTTGATAAGTTTGTATCCTCTTCGTCGAATAATGTTAGCCAGATCATTCCTACAAAAGAACAATTGGGCAACAAGTAAAACATATTACCTTTTCTCCCCTCACTCCCTTTTCTCTCTTTTGCCATCAGTACATAATTTGACATCATCAGATAAACCAAATTGAATAACAGAATAATATTAACCTAAGACCCTGGTAGACTACTTAATTCAACCATTAGTAGTTTAGCAACACGTATATCTCCAAAATCAAAACTTGGTTCCAATCAAGGCCAAAAGGTTAGACTTCTCATACAAACCCACAATTTCCCTGCCAATTCAAATAACAAATCAAAATTTGGACTTAATCAAGGCCAAAAGGTTAAACTTTTCATACAACCCACAATTTCCCTAACATTTTGAAAAATAATCAGTAAAAAAGGAACAAAAATTCTGAATTTTTTAACTGTAAAAGCACCTTCCATGCTGAGAAAGCTCTTTCAATGAGGGAACATGACCCTCTTGAAGCCCAACCGCAGCTACAAATTCCCTTATATCATTACACAGTTCCTCATTGCTCTTTACCTTTCTCCCACTCCTAAAATAAGAAAGAAATAACAAAACCAATCATTAAAAAAGAAAAAAAACAAATGAACTACCAATAAAAATGAAAACTTTACACAAAAAGTACAAACCTGGGCCTTTTAGTAGAAAAAGCAAATATATTTAAGTTTCTTATGGGTTTGCATTCATGGGTTATCCAGCTTGGCCGGCGTTGTGGCTTTGATGAGGAGATGGATTTATGAGGAGAAAGGGATGGGAAAGTTGGAAACTGAAACAAGGTTGCCATTGTGGGTAAAACCTCTTTGCAGCATTGAATGCTTTATTATAGTTCTATAAAGCTCTCATGTTGTCAGACGAAGCAATCCTGGAGTTGGGAGTGTACAGGGTTTATAAATATATAGGCTCCGTTGAGATTTGAGGTTTCAGGCTCCGTTGAGAATATGCTGAAAACAAGGCTGTGGTTTGCTGGTGTTTAGAGAGTATTTTTTGGGGGGTTCAGTTTTATTAACTGTCAATTCAATCTTTGCGATGATTGAGATGAAATCTCAGTAAACACTATATTTGATATTTTTTTTGTTCCAGTTATTTCTGAATGTTCCGTTTGGATCAATTTAGGCAAAAAGGTTGAGTCATCCATTTGGAAGGCCCAAAAGGAAGAAATGCTGGGTTTTTCTTCCCGGAATAGCCCATAAAGTTAATTTTTAAAAAATTTCTCTAAGGTTTTAAAAAAGTAAATTTTTCTCGTTTGATGGTTTATTAGCCAATATAATCAAAACTGTATAGTGAAGCAATTTACATGATAATTTAATTTTTTTATTACTCTTTTTTATCCTGTAAAGCATCTCGTTTGGCTAAAGACAAAAAGATTTATGAAGATTTTTGGGTTTTTGATGGTAATGCTAATATATATGGTCGGGGTGGGCAAAACTCGACTCGACTCAACTAAAAAAAATTAAATTATTCGACTCGACGAAAAAAACAACTCGTTTTGACTAAAATCAAAAAATATTCAAATAAAGTTTGAGTTATAAAATGGAAATTCGAATAACTCAAAATTTTTATTAATTAGTTGATCAATTTTTAAGTTCGAGTCGAGTCTATCAATTATGTCTGATATGCCACATATAATATTGTATATCACATGTAAAAATACAAAAAATGCATATTTATATCGTATATAGATATAAAAAGTCTTTAAAATTAAAATTAATATGTATTATAACATTATAAATAATTACAATTAAATTTGTACGGAAACTCGAAAACTCGACTCGATTCGACTCGAATTTCATAAACTCGACTCGAAGAAATTTCAAATAAAGTTTGAATCGTAAAAAGGACTTATAAACTCGAATAACTCAATTTTTTTTGACTCGACACGATCGAACGCTCAACCTTACTCCATGGAAATGTTTGCTTTTCTATGCACATTTGTACGAAAATTTTAGTTGACTAGTCACTTTTTTCTTTCTTTTTGATGTATTGTATTTGTAATATTTTATAATGTTTAATCAAATTCAAATCATATAAAAACCATACATGAAAAATGTGTTAGAAATAAATTGAGTAAGCATTTGTTTAGATGAAACACTTCAACATAACATCATTTTAGTATAATGTCATGAGTATATTTAAATTGATAACAACATTATGTTTTGTCGTTAAAGTGAAAACATATATATTTTGTAGGTTTAAAGGTGCTTGAACTTTTGAAAAAAACATTAATTAAGCCTTTGAATTTATTTTGTACTTAATTAAGCCTTCGAACCAATAAATTTAATAAGC
This sequence comes from Hibiscus mutabilis, assembly GCA_019671005.1. NCBI lineage: Eukaryota > Viridiplantae > Streptophyta > Magnoliopsida > Malvales > Malvaceae > Hibiscus > Hibiscus mutabilis. Next base: position 28,014,684 of record CM033713.1, read on the forward strand.
CCTTTGATCAATTTTGACATCAATTTTTGACCTTTACTTCTTGAGATATTACTGTCAAAATGACACACTACGGTTCTACCATGAGACATTTTACAGATGTTTTAGAAAACTATTTTTTATAATTTTACAAGTTTTTTAGAATTTTTAGAAATTTTAAAGAATTTTTTAAATAAAATAATTTTTTGGAAATGTTAAATGACAACACTGTAACACGACACGTTGCACTAACTGGTCAAAAAATGTTATATTTAACCGTCAGCGTTGCTCAATGGGTGAATTGATGAAATTTTAGAGTATAAAGGCTTAATTGAGTATAAAAAAATTAAAAATTTAATTGATTTTTTTTTAAAAGTTCAAGAATTTGTGCCTTCTTTTGTTTTAGACTTGTTACAGATTGATTGCGGAGCCTCTTGCTAATAGTTTTTTAAGTTAATAAAGGTCTTATTCTCCCAAAAAAAATCATATGACAATCCAATCAATCACATTCCACTAATAATAAAACTATATCGGAGCAAACGTTATTTTTTCGTATAAAAATGTGTCACCACTTAAACTTATGGGTTGTAAACAAGTGTGATCAAATTGAACCGTCTTTGGATTTGCTTTTTTCAAGTTCCGATTTTTTCAAGCTCATATTATGTCATAAACATGCTTTTTAAGTTTGGGCTTTCTCGAACTCATATTATTTTTTTAATTCAGATTGAATCAGGTTGCATATACTCAAATAATTTTAAAATTTTATAGATTATAAATAATTTTATTCCGAATATAGTGATTAATTTTACTTTTCTATAATGACAATACAATTTAAATTCAATTCATAAAAAGAAATAAATTGCATAGTGTAACACTCCTATACACAAATCAGAGATGTCGCATTCAGAAATCAAAAGACTAAATTAAAACTTATCAAACAAACATAAAACATTTACACATCAAATATAGCAATCATACAAGAAACGCAAAAGAAGGAATTAAGAAAACATCATTTAGACACAATGAAGAGATGATGTGGTAATCATGGACCAAATTTGAAAAGTTTAAAGATCAAATTAGAAAATTAGAAAAGTTCACATTTTGATATTTTAAGGTATAATCGAAAATTACACAAAGACATAGGGCATTCATGTAATTTAAAACAACTTTAAATTCAAATTAGTCAATTATAGAACAAATGTTGTAAGCAAGGACCTAATAATATAAAACCGGAGATAAAAATTACAATTTTAAGAATTTTGAGATCAAGAGTTTTGAAACTTTTGTGGAGTATCAAAGCACCTAAACTTTATGGAAATGAAGTATTAAAATTCTTAACAAGAGTATCAAAACTTCTACATAAGAGAATTCAAAATTTGTAGGGAGTTCTAAAACTCTTTTACAAAGATCAAAACTTCTGGGACAGTTTCGAAATTCTAGGCTGAAATTGCAGAAACAGGCATTATTTAAATCAAAATTCCATGTTTTTAACATTCTAAACCTATGTGTTCCAATTTAAAACACCTTAAACGTCAAAAGCATGTGATCTAAGTATATAGGCATGCTTTAGCACATGTAGACACAATTCAGCACAGTGACAGCCATAATTACTATACAGTAGTAAAGTGTGATGCACGAAAATTTTCATACCACTATAATAAATATTGTTGACCTCATATTCTAACAAATCAAGTAAAGTCAATTCTATTATATATTACGAAAAATTCTATATTAACTCTTTGAAAATTCATTTAGCTCTTTGAAATTTCCACACCTCAAAAAATTAAGTGGGGTTAATTGACCACACTTTTTATACGTGGCTCTAAAACCGTCAGCACATCAAATTAACACTAACACATTTAAGCATCTCATGTTCTTTTATGCAATTTAGGCTTGTTTCTCATGTAAATTTCTTTTTAAAAAAATATTCAATTCATCATATAAGCTATGTGAACATATTTTAATGATTGAGATGGAATAAATGCAACATATCTAATGCCTTTCATGTTCAAACACAATTTTTGCCATGTCAAATAAAATCAAGCAAAATCATGCCTTGTCAAGTTCATCATATTACTATTACTTGTTCTTTCTTTTTTTAAACATTTTTGTCCCTTTTTAGTGTCATTTTCCATGCCTCAATAATAAAAAATTAAATTCTAAGCCCTAACCCTAAAATTTAAATCTTAAACGGTAAACGCTAAACCTTAAAAATATACCATATCCACAATTTTCTAAACCCTAACCATAAACCCTAAACTTAATTTTTTAGTGTGAGGCATAGAAAGGGGTACCGAAAATGGACAAAGGATTTCTATTTTGTACCTTCACCCTCTAATATTAATTAAACATGTTAATATCTAATTTCATACCATATCACACCAGTTACATGTATTACTATTTTGTTATGCCATATATATTCATGAATCAAAATCTTCACCATAGATCATGCATATACTAAAATTACAAACCTCATCATATCCAGCATAAATAAAGACATTTTCTGATATACTCTTTTAATTTTTGTATAGGGGTCGTGGAGGAAAAAAATCCACCCTGTTGCCATCCCTAAGCTCGAGAGCTCATGCATTTGTTGGGAATCAAAGTGCGGAACAATTCCCCTTGAGGTTAACCGGCTAAAATAGAGAAATAAAGTAAAAAACAATACAATAAAAGAAGAGAAAAAGTTTGATACACAGTCTGTGTAAATTAAAGTTTACACGTGCTTTTCAAATTTAGGGGTTAGAGGTTTAATTTAGGGTTTAAAGTTTAGGGGTTTAGGTTATAGGGTTTAGAATTTAAAGTCTAGCTTAGAGTTTAGGGTTTAGGGGGTTAGAGTTTAGGGTTTAGAATTTAGGGTATTAAGGTTAGGGTTTTAGAATTTAGATTTTATAGAAAGGTTGTGTAAAAATATTTTACATAGGCTGTGTATCAAAATAAAACCCATAAAAGAACACAAGATTTTACGTGGAAACTCCCAACTGGAGAAAAAACCACGATTGTTGTCAAAGACAACCCGAGAAACCGCTATGTCAAAATTGTTATAACACGCATACTATTCTCACAATCATGGTACCCCAAGTACACCCGAGAAAATATTTAAGGAACTTAATTAAAGTTACTAAGGGGAGGAATGAAAACTCATTTGTTTGCTTCGAGAAAATTAGAATTTTCTTTTAGAAAAGAAAAATGTTGCTTCTGTGACCATAGTTGAATTTATTGCGATTACTCGGAAATTTCGGATATTTTTAGAAAATTTGATTTACACCTATCAAACCCAAAACAACAAAAAGTATCAAACGGAGTAAAGATTGAATTGAAATTTTAGAATTTTGAACATATTGGAATTCTACTACCTTCCAGAAAATATAACTCCAGGTAGAGGGGGAAACAAAGATGAAAATAATTTACGGGTTTGTCTAGATTAATTAAGACAAAGTCTTAGAAAATCAAGAGATCAAAAAAATAAGAAAATTTTGATGTTTGCACCAAATAATTATGCTTATAAATTGTGTTCTCTGTGAATAAGTTTTATTTAGTCTGAATTATT